>JBAMJR010000175.1:3622500-4083208 GCA_038501785.1 Myoxocephalus aenaeus | reverse complement strand
GGGGTCTGCGCTCCTCCTCTCGGCTCACAGGCTGTGCATGTGGCACGCTGCCGATCCTTTCATCTCGACTCCTCTGCAGTGAAGCACGCGCTTCAATGACACGACTGTCTGTCCTCGGAGCTCGCGTCACTTTTGTATTTCAGAGAGAACTGACAAATGACATCCATTTACCTGGAAGTTACTCTTCGCTGCAAAAGGTGACACAACCGTTTTGTCAGTTTATTTATTGGGGGGTGGTTCAAATGTGGAGAATTGCCCCAAAACAAAAATGATCGACTTACTTTCTTACGGTCCGATTCTAACCTTGAGATGCGAGACTGCAGTCGAGGTTGAGAGACGACGTGTGTGAACGGATCGTCTCCAAGTTGCCAGTTTACTACATTTATACAAATTAATAGCTGAATAGTCCGTCAGACGATAGACGTCGGGTGCCGAGGTTGCATTTTGTCTAAAAACGTCTCCTTTGCTCTCCACACTGTTCACCTACATTCAACCAAAGCCTACTGCAAAGTGATTGGTCCACACTACTCGGACTACAACCGAAACCAGAAGAGACTATGTCGACCTTGGAGGATAATTAAAGTAATTTAAGGCAAAAGTTTGAAATTTTTTGCACTACGCTTACTTGCTTTCTGGTGGTGTTAGCGTGGCAATTATTGGATGTCTGGTGTAGCGTCCGGAAGAACTTAGTCAAAACAACTTCTCTCATTCTCTGAATTTATTTTCCCTTGATCACAAGTAGAGTAACAAGCGCTGCAATCCGCGATAGCAGGGAGTCGTCCAGTCAACGCGCAGGTTGACCGTCCCAAAAAAACACCCCGAACAGCCGGAAGTTCGGCTCTTTAATACACGGTTTTCCGTCGAGAACATCTAACATTTCTATTGGCTCTAACCTTTCTAAGAGGAGGAGAGTCGCGTCCTCATCTATTCTCACAGGGCTGGAACGTGCAACGACCAGCTCTGCTTCCATAATGTCAATATACTGATAAACAGGTGTGAGTGTTGTGGTGCAGAGCGTGGAACCTTGAGGATCAGACAACCGGACTGTTCTCACAGAAACTTCTCACAGAAAGTATTTGTTAAACTGACCTCGCACAACCTGAACTCTAATAGGCAGAAGAATAATGAAATGAAGAATATCTACAGAATATAACGATTTATATTATCAGTGGCATGGTATTAATCTTCTCATCCTAGCGAAAAAAGCGAAATCTGCTTATTACCTAACATGTCAGACTTTGGGTTACTGACAGCGGTATGACTGGCAGGAGGCTAGAAGACAGGTGTTTCATCAGGCCAATCCATCCTCAGTTCCCACCATCTCAGTCAACCCGCAGCATGAATAGAAACTCAGTGTCAGATTCTAACACACTTACCCTGAGGGGTAACTAGATCACAGATCCATTTTCTGCCCTTACTCACCTCACTCTAATCCTGTCCAGCTCCCACATTTCCCACTTTCTGTTGGTAATCATATTTGTTGCCGCTGAATAAATGGCTAACATCCTCACAAACCCTCCCCCTTAAAACAACTGCACACAGCTCCCAAAGCTAAAAGCCCCGGGTCCGATGCCCCGAGTGCTTTGAAGCACTTTGAAGTGTATATTCATCAACCAGTTGCAGACGGGTCGAACATAGAACTTTGCATTGCTCTGTATCGGCCTAGTGAGCTGTGCGGCCTCGCACGCTTCCTGACTCACAATGTGAGCTTTAAGAGAACCTATAGGATCCATGGTCCTCAACTTCTAGCTGCGTGCCCCTGAGGGAGGTAGATTCTCCTGTTTCCCCCTAATGGAAAAGGCATTGGGCATGAAATTTCCCCTGACAGCTGACTCCTTTAAACCCAGCAAAAGATGTGCTCTACACTGTGGGGTTAATCAATGAGGTTGAAGGATTGAGGATAGAATCCAGATGAGGGTCAACAGTGGCGGTTCTACATGTAATTACGCCCCGGCGAGACCACCCCTCCGAGCGCCCCCCCCCCCCCCCCCCCCCGCTGGGATTTTTTTTAAATTTCTTTTATTATAAACTTAACTTCCTCAATTGCACAAATCCTTCAATAGAACATTTGAATAACACACTTAAGAGATCAATGCACACAATTCTGCACAACACAGTATAAATTACAACATAAACTGACTTAAGCCCACTAATTGCATTAGAGTATTGCTCTATAGCCTACAGTGGATCCCTCTGTTCCCCCCCTTGTCCGTTCCATTTGGGAGACCCAGAGGTGAACTATCCCCCCGCCCCCTCCCGTCCCCCTTCTCACACATGATCTGTAGACGGTAGTGATGGGAATCCCGGCTCTTTTTAGGGAACCGGCTCTTTTGGCTCGGCCCACTAACAAGAGCCGGCTCTTTCCGGCTCCCAAATGGCTCTTCTGATTTTTTTGGTGCTTAAATCAATTTATTACCAACAATAATGTACAATTATGCGCAATATGAATTACTAATGTAAAAAAAAAACATGCACTATATCAAATGTTTATTATATAAATACACTTTTATTATTATTATTATTAAAATAAAATTGAAAGTGCAAAAACAAACGTTTAACTATTTACAAATGAACTTAACTAACTTTTAAACTATTTTTTACTTTTAGCTTTTTAATACTTAACAGATTTAAAGTAAAACAACATACAGAAGCTTACAGAATCACACAACAAAATATAAATTTAAATGTGTAAAACAAAAAGAAAAAAATCAGCATCCAGAGTTTTGTCCTTCAGTGAGGTTACATTGAGAAAGACCAAGTGCCTCAGCTTTGAGGGCTGATCCTGTTTCTTCTCTGTAATGATCTGCCTGTTGGAGAACATTCTCTCTGAGGGGACTGAACCTGCTACGATGCACAGTCTCGTGACGTCACATGAACTGTGTAACTCTCCCCTCTGCTCATCGCAGGCACAGAGACGACGCCACACATATTGACCAATCACATGCGGCTTGAGAGAGCGAGCGAGCGAGCGAGAGAGAGAAAAAAAAAGCCGGCTCCGTCGTTCACCGTCAAAGAGCTCTCAGAGCTGTTTCGTTCGCGGACCGACACATCACTAGTAGACGGAACCTTCTTAGCAAGCAGGGGCGCCTGCAGCCTGAAGGGGGCGCCAATTTGCCAATTCCCCACACAGTGATATGATAGATAATGGAAAACCGCTTCGCGGCCCAGATGATATATATATATATATATTTTTTTTAAGTGGTCGTGCCGCCCCCCACCTGTCATGCAGCTGCCCGGGTCCGCCCGTGCCCAAAACCGCCCCTGAGGGTCAAGATGTGCGGAAGGGAAAGACGCCATCGTCGGACAAAGACAAACTCTTTTTTCATTCCTGCTTTTTTGTCCGTGTTAGAGCTCCAGGCCTGCAAATGGACGTGCCCTGATTGTTAACGGAACAAAACACAAATGAGCGGTTTTGGTGGCGGCCTTCGTTGGGCCCCAGCCTGGCACCCAGGGGCCACTTGGCCTCCCTGAGCGCATAAAGGTCACACACTTTTCCTGTGGCATGGCTCTGGAGGAGGCCAGGGTCACTTGACAAAACCACTGAGTCCTTGCACAGTAGAATATCATGTGACGTCTACTGTGGTTGAAGTTTAATACTTTGAAAAACATGCCAAAAAGTTCCTCACTGATATTTCAAGATGGCCGAGCCAGTTTCATGTTTGACAAAGAACTGCGGCAGACGCTCATTTACACCCAACGCGTTCTGCTGGTGCGATTTACTGCTGTCGACACAGATACAATAGCCATCCATCTAACTAGCAAATACACTATAATAGCTTGAAACCTTTAATGTTTTTATCTGATATTCCTTGTGAGTCTTTGAAGGAGATGAGATTCTCCCTGCAACAAAACAATTATCCAGCAACACTGCGGCTTGTTAAAGGACTAGAAGGTCTCCACTACTGATGTAAGAGGGCTTAAAGCCTTGATGTTCCATTGCTATGAAAGCCGGTCCTCACAATAACACGCCTTCAATATGTAAGTCAACAAAAGCTCTTTATGGCTACTGCGAGCCTCTGAGATAGAAAGGCTGTCAGTCAGACTGGTTAATAGAAGTGGCTTCCCGTGGTAAATAGCGGCGCTGCCACGGACAAATGCTCCGACTCAAACACAATAGCAATAGTAAAACGTCCCTCTTTATTTCCATCTTCTCGCTGAAGCCCTCGCCGGCGATCACGGTCCCTGAATAACTCAACACGGGGGGGCGCAGCGGTGGCCAGGGAGGAGCGCAGCGCCTCCACGTCCTCCCAGCCTCACAGCCCAGCGCCCGCCTCCCAACACATCCCCATTTTTCAAACTCTTAAAGGTCCACGGAGAGCGGTGGAGCCAAACGTTCTCCCCAAGAGGAAATTGGCAGCCGGGGTCCATAAACGCTGCTGGTGTTTGGCCTCGCTGAGCTCCCAGGACAGCTCCATTTCACCGGCGGTGTGTTTTCCTCTTCTTTATCTGATCTGGAGGCTCTTTGTTTAATTGTCTCTCGTTGGTGAGTGTTCTTTTTGCAATGCATTCTCCCGGGGCCAATGTTCGCCTGCGCGTGGATGAAGCAGAACTCTTTCTTTCTACTGATCCACTTAAACAATACAGAGAGGGTTTCTGCTGTATTTGCAGCCACAAGCCCGACTGCATCCAGTTAATCAGCCTAATTAGCATTGGAAATGGCATCATTTCACTCATGACCAAAGAGCAAATTCTACTGATTGCATAAAGTTTAAATTGCTCACTAAATTAAGGATGGGAAACATTGATAGTGGCACGGTAAAAAAAAAGATTGCTGCGACAGTGATAAGCCTGCATGTAAACACGTTATGCAGGTGTGTGAGTTATGTACTACAGATGACCACAGAGTGCAATCTCATACATACAACCCCGCATAAATATTGTGGAAATGTTAACATACCATTGAAGAATACAACTTTTGACTTTTGAATTCTCAAATAGTCCAATTACCGAGATATTGTAGTACAGGGGTCACTAACAGACGGGTCCGGACCCAGACGCTGTTGTCTCTGGACCCTGGACCGAAAACCCATAGATAATTGCGATTTATTACATTTTCATGGATCACTTCTATTTAACCGGCGCAGCTATATTGCCATATTCACTACACATGGGAAAGAGACCCGATAGTTGGAAAAAGTACATGAGTCAGAGAAGTTATTCCAAAAAGAGAAATGTGGACCGCTTAACCAGAGCCTTTAACCAAGAATGGACAGACCGTTATATGTTTATTATTCCCACAACCAGTTCAAAAGCAGTATGTCTCATGTTCAGCGACGTTAAAAGCGGCGATGTGAGGCGCCGCTACGAGACAAAGCACACATCTTTTGAGCAAACGTACCGACTCTCATCCGAAATAAAGGTACAGAAAAATAAAGAGCCCAATATGATCAGAATCTTAATACATTAGTTAACAGAGAGGAGAAACAAGCGGTTTAATAAGCACAGATAAAGTCCCTGCACACACATTTCTCTTTTAGATGACAAGAATATAATATTGTGGCTCTTTTGATTGACATCACTTGACGCCCGAAT
The DNA here is from genome assembly GCA_038501785.1 of Myoxocephalus aenaeus. Lineage (NCBI taxonomy): Eukaryota > Metazoa > Chordata > Actinopteri > Perciformes > Cottidae > Myoxocephalus > Myoxocephalus aenaeus. Next base: position 4,077,676 of record JBAMJR010000175.1, on the reverse strand, counting down.
AAACTGAATTTAAAGCTGCAGGACAATTCAGTTAAATATCATTTTTCAAAAGCTTTCTGTTTTAGATCCAGCCTTTATTTTTACTTGAAATAAAATAAGATAATGTATTTATTATTAGGCACCCGTAACGGTGAATGAATGAAACAGAGTGAAAATAGACTTAAATGTAGTGAAGCATAAAATGGCATTAAAAGGAAATACTCAAGTATAGTAAAGGAAGTGCTTTGTATTTGCTGCCGTGTATTTTTCTGTGTAACAAAGGAAATGAAAGCGCTGACATGAGGTGAATGTTTATCTGGACAGAACCCGGTGGATCCTTCCACGGGTCTTGATGAACCGGCTTCTCATGCTGCCAACGCTTTCCTTCTATAAACTGGACACAATTAGTCAAAGTAATTACTTGCGGTTGCTTCATCAAAGTGGTGACAGAGGTTTAGTAAAGGGCTGCGGCAGCGAGATGTGAAGACCATGTCCTCCACTGACTCTCGCAGAATACCCACAATACATCTGACGTCGCTGTCTTCTACTAACTAGACTGCGTAATGCCAAACCGGCTACAAATTACATTAAAGGCCGATGGTACGGGAGCGATATTTTGCAGGAGACCGGGTCGCTCGACAGCGATCTGTCTGCTGTGGGTTTTAGTCTGTCGCCGGGGGCCGGGGGCCGGGGGCCACCTTATATAGCGCTTCCTCCTTGCAGTCCAATATCAGGTTTGAATTCACAGTCTGGGGGCTGCGTCTGGCAGACACTGTCTGATAGAGCTTCTAAATAATTCACTATCCACTATCCATGTCTATATACCTGTAAGCTGTCTCTCAGTAGAGTGTAGTTTCCATAGATACTCACCGGCTGCCATGTTAGGCTCGCTCACTGTCTGCCTCCACAGACTCAAAGGACACGTTATGGATGCGATTCCACAAAGAAGTGATGCTCTCTACATATTTTTGGACTATTGTGAGAGATATATTTTGCCCAATCTAACTTGTGCCTGCTGCCAATAAGAGTGTTAATACAAATCAGTGGGCCTGCTCTAAGAATATCCACTGACAACGGGACCCTCGTTATTTAAAGGGGCGGACTGGTGCTACAACTGTTCTCAAAGGCAACAATGGCCTATTTTATTTTTGTTGTTGTTGTTGTTGTTGTTGTTGTAGCAAATATCATATCCTCTATTTATTACACTATTACACATATTAGATTAGTGTTCATTTCCCATGATAATTACAAAAGATGTTAAGGCTTTCACATGAACACGATGGGTTTTTATAAATAACGATGTGGGGGGCATTCTGGTCTCTGATTGGCTGCCTGTTCCTGCTCAGTCCATACACACGTTTAACAATGTGGTCGTTTGCTCACTTTGACACTGTGCTGTAGGAGAGAGTTGCATGACACATGATTCTTATTCCTAATACTCGTCAAAGAGCTTTCTTTGTTTTTACTCCTATCTTTACTACCCATACTGTCACACTCTGATCTGGAAAAAGTCATCCATGCACTCATCTTCTCAAGACTAGATTACTGCAACTCACTCCTCTCCGGCATTACCCAAAAATCTATCAATCGCCTCCAACTAGTCCAGAATGCAGCAGCTCGGCTTCTTGCTGGTTTTAAAAGACGACATCACATTACTCCAGTTCTGGCTTCTCTCCACTGGCTCCCGGTTGGTTTTAGAACTGATTTTAAGATTTTATTGATCACTTTTTTTGCCATCGGGGCCCCTCGGCTTTGGAACGACCTACCGGAGGAGATAAGGCTGGCAGAATCAGTAACTTCTTTAAATCACTTCTTAAAAACCCATTTTTATAGAATTGCTTTTAAGTGATGTCGTCCTTTTATGTCCTTTTATGATCTATTATGCTGTTCTTTTGTTCCCCTGGTTTTGTTTGTATATTTTATTTATTTGTCTGTGTTGATTATTGTAGTATTCATTGCCTATGGTCCTTTGTGTTTACCGATATTTCAGTAATGTCTTCTTTGCTTCTATGTAGAGCACTTTGTGAACTTTGTTTTTAAAGGTGCTATATAAAGAAAGTTATTATTATTATTATTATTGTCCCCAACGTGAAGCGTCCAGGTTAGTAAAACTGTCAAACTGGAGCTGCTGGAGAAGTTAAGTTGTTTATTATTTACCAGCAGCCTCTGGGTCACAGCGCTCCTCATCCTCTCACGGCGGAGGATCATTCCCTCCGACACACACTGAGACAGGGGGGCATCCGTCAACCACGACGTCCCACGCGCCTCGACATCATCATAGCAGGAGAGCATGATGGATCCGCCCACCATAACGGAGCCGCGTGGCTCTCCCTGACAGCGATGAGGGAGTTGTTCTGACACAGACGGGCAGAACGGCGTAACGCCGAGGTCAGCCTGCAGAGACGCACCGGCGGAGGAGGATGAAGGGAACAAACTGTTATTTTTTAGGCCCGCTCTAAATAAGAGGGCGGGGCCTGCAGCAGGCCGTGCTGATATGAATATGAATTCCCGGCGTGCTCGGCAGAGAAGAGACAGAAAAGGTCAGAGCCCGCGTTCATCTCTTCGGCGCACGTTTTGCTCGCAGCGTCACCTTTTTTTTTCTTCCTGCTTTTTATTCCCCTGCGTCCTCGCTCCCCCCCCCCCCCCCCCCCCCCCCCCATCCCATCCCATCCCATCCCATCCCATTCCAATCTCTCGGGGGGTAAATAAATGGAGCTGTGCACTGATGACATTTTGTCATCTGCTGCTGTCTGCCGGGTGTCACTCACGCTGAACCATTGTCACTCATTACACGCTCCCACCGACAACACTGTTTACCCGGAGCAATTAACGCGCTGTTTATTCCAAAGGCTGTACGTGATCCAAATAAATGGTGTTCTGATTCAACATTTAAACTGGGTTTAAATAGACCGTATATAAACAGGGGGGGGGAGCCGATGCTGGTGGGGGATTATTTTTAGTTTACCCCCGGAAATACTGTTTTTAATGGGAGAGAGAGGTTCTTGAGGCTCATCTCCTCACGTGAGAGACGCTCGCTGACTCATCATCCCGTCTGTGCCCGAGTCCTCCACCAGCTCACCCACTCAGGATTATGGCAGCTGAGAGGATCATTTCTCCCACTCGCTCTTTCCCTTTATCTACACCATCTATCTATTCCTGCACACAACAAAACACCTGCCGACGCTGCACGTATGCGTGTGCGTGTGCGTGTGCGTGTGTGCGTGTGTGTGTGTGTGTGTTAAATCTCTCGCGGCAGAGCTGAAGAGCTCAGATTGGGCTTTTGGGGGTGCTTATTTAAATGTCATGCCTTTTTTTTTTTGGTGGATTTTTGCACGAAGCGAACTTCCAAATTAAATTTGAAGGTTAACGCGCTTGTAATTATTTTTTTGGCCTCCGTAATGTTGCAAAAAATTAAAAGTGCAGTTCTCCTGAGCCACCGTGCAATAAGTAAAATAAGTGAATTGTGTCATCTACATTAAAAAAGTGTGTGTGTGAGAGTAAAACAACAACCCGCAGATAGACAGATAGGTGGTGTGTGTTTTGCAGAGGAGATAATAGGGTGGGATGTGTGTGTTGTCAGTTCTCTGGAGTCGGCAGATGGCTTTGTGTTGAGGGTGTGTTGGCCCGCAGCAGCTGCTCTCATTGCGCCTCTCTCCATTCTTCTCACCCTCTCTCTCTCTCTCTCTCACACACTCACACACACACACACACACACATAAACATAAACACACACGCGCGGAGCTCCTGAAAAGTACACCGGGATCACCTGATGGAACTCGACACTGATCCGCTCCATTATTCACGAGCTGACCGAGAGCAGATGAGCACCCGAACACGCTGCAAATTCCTAACACAGCTCTCTCTCTCTAAAAAAAAAAAAACACCATGGAGCCTATGACATCACTCTCAAATTATTAGGGGGGGTGGGAAGTTCAGCTATGAGCGCAGTGAGTGCAGGAATAGACGTTTGCACTGTTCTTCCTCCGCCCTCTTTGTCTCAGTCTCTCTCTCTCTCCTCCCTCCCCTTCACCTCTCCTCTGAGGAAGAACTTCAAAGCAGCTCTGAAGTCAGCAGGATAGAGGGAGGGGATCCCAAGGGGAGAGTACCACACACACACACACACACACACACACACAGCCCAAAGATGGCTAACAAGCATTCATTCAGTGCCCTTTGAGCAGTGGCTGGGTGACAGCTTCAAACGGGCTCGACTCGAGAAGAGTTTGTATCACACATCTCTTGCCCAAACACGTGCACGCACACTCCAGATCTGATGGAAGTCACATGTCTGGTAGAGAGAAGGACGCACTGGTTCTAATGGATAATAAGGCTAATGTTGAATTGAGTAATAATAGATCTGAGGAAACAAGTGAATAAAACATGCTGTTATTTAACAATCGTCAGCGCGGAAAAGGACCAAGTTCAGTCAGAAACAGCCCCAAAACCCACGTGCAAAAAATAAGAAATAAAAGTTGGGTTGAATAATTCAGTTTTTAGTCCTTGATGTAAATTTGATCTAATGTTTTTCTGCTTCTTGATGAGGATGAATCTGGGGCTAAGCTCCCTTTGATCAGGAGATGAAGCAGGCGTTCTCTTGATCTTCCAAGTTTGCTTAAATGATCCCCCACAGCGGGAGGCTGACCTCCAACTTAAAGTTGCGTGTCAGACGCACAGAAGGAATCCAAATCCAAAACTATCGAAAGAGGAACTTAATCACCTGTGTGTGTTTTCAAAAAGGACGTGAGGGGACGAACAGATGAGAGGCTGATCTCAGCATCTGTACAGGAGATACGCAGCCTGATGAGGTGAGGCGGGGGGCGCTAACAGGGAGACGCAATTATAACATTTTGATTACGATTATTTATCATAATTATTGTTATTTACGTCACGTTTTGATCAAAAGAAAGGCCACTGCATTCACTTCCATGTCGTTCATGCTACATGTACACATCTCTGCATCAACGCAAGACCCCAAATAAGACTCTTTGTCTTCCTGAATTTAGGGTATATTATTCGAAACATTCAAGAAAGTTTGAAAGTCTTTGTCAGAAGAGAAGCCAGAACATCTGGATCGCTCCCTGGTGGCTGGCTGTTAGTTGAGGAAGCGCTTGATTAGACGTTTTTTCTTCTTCTTCTTTCTCTGAGTGCAGCTCGCATTTCCCACGGCAAATATCGCAGTCGATCATGTTCATTAAACTTTGGGGATTGATGACGATTAATATTCGATTAATTGTGTGGCCCTTATGCGCCCCTTCACAAGGTCATAACTTAATCAAAGTCACACGGAGACAAGATGCACATTTTTAGATTTAGATTTAGTCCATGAGTCTGCTGAGAAATCATAGAATAAAAAGACGGCAACTCATAACTCCACGAGTTGAGAATCGTCACGTTTTCATGGGTACGTTACAGGAGCTGCATTGTATATAGATGCTACGCACACACACACACACACACACACACACACACACACACACACACACACACACACACACACACACACACACACATACACACACAGCGAGTTCAAAATAATGCTTTGCAAAGCATTGGATACGCACCGAAAAAAACGCATGACGCATGTGCTGTGTGAGAAACGGGATAAAACATCAAAGGTAAAACTCCAAGAAGAGAGAGAGAGAGAGTGAGAGAGAGAGAGTCTGTACCTGTGCATGTATGTATTCAGAAGGAGGGGGATTAAAAATGGATGAAAAGGGGAGAGTGGCTGCAAAGCCGGTGGAGTGGAGGATAGAATTCGTCTCAGGTAACTCAGCGCTGAGGGGTCTTATTGCAGCCGCTAATGATTCTTCAAGCACAAGGCGGCTGGAGGTCACAGCATCTGGACATCTCCAGAAAATATAGTTCACATCAAGTGGGTATCTCCCTCTTTTGAACCAACGAAAGCACAGGTTTTGGAAAACACCCACTTGGTTTCTGTGACTCAGCTGAAGACACATATTGGGGGAGGGGTCTCATAAAAAGCCCAGTATGAACAGGAGGGGTGATCACAGAGAGCAAAACCGGCTCTATTGTTCTGAGACAGACCTGAAAAGTTGTGAACCTGCCCTTCAAGCTGCGGTCAATGAAAGCATTTATTTATTAAAACGTCTTTAAAAGGTACCTGAAAAGGGATTGGAATACATTAAGTAATCGAGAAATTATTGACAGACTTTCTGCATTTTCTGTTTATTCTTCATCCATTTTCCGACCTCATATCAAGATGCTTCTTTAATAATGCGGCCTTTTAGAGATTCTTTGACAACACACTTTTTTGCTCTGGCCATGCGTCTGTGAGAGATCGTATCCAGCTCGTCGTTATCGTAACCATCGATGGCACGTGAATTTCATATGTGTACAGAAGATGTTAAAACTGCTCTCTTTAGAGCCTATGTACTCCTCTATATATGTGCAGTTATAGTAAAGCAAAACATTAAAAAGATTCAGGTGGCATTTAATGATGCTTTCAGAATCTTGCTCAAGCTTCCCAGATGGACCAGTGCAAGTCATATGTTTGTGACTCATAATGTTCCCACTTTCCATGCTGTGTTGGGGAATTTTATTTACAAATTTAAATGTTGATTAAATGACTCAGAAAATGTAATTATAAAAGTCTTAACTGAGCCAACACAGAGTGATACGAGGTATTCTTCTTGTTTCTGTGTCTGTATGTTTTTAACCACGAGTTAATTTTTAACTGCAATGATTATACCTGTGTCCTCGTATTGTATTGTATATATTGTTGTTGTATTTGGGTTTGTTGCTATATGGACCCATGAATCTGAAATAAAAAGGAATATATATATATAACCAACATGGTGCATTTCAATTTGACAAATTAAAGCTTCCTTTGAGTATAAAAACGTTCAAATATATTTGCAATAACTGTTGAGAGGCTTTAATTTTCCACTGGTGGTGCGGCGCCTCGTTCAATCTCCGACTGTACAGTTTGTGAAGTGAAATTATTGAGGGAAATGAGCCTGATTTAACTACACTGGGGGTTATTCCCAGAAGCAGAATTCTCATCAACAAATTTGAGTTAGCGTGTGCTAGTTATTATCAATTTAGGCGTCGTAATTGTGTATCACGATATCTCATCGCAAGACGATGAAATATCATTTTGAATTACCGCCCAGCCCTACATCTCCTTCGCCCACACGATACAGCAGTAAAAAACTCTTTAGCTCGAAATACTCCCACAGTGCACTTGGCTTTGAGGAACACAGCCTATTAAATAGAACATAAAGGAATTGCCACCTGCGGTGATGCCATGCTACGGCTACGCTGCACTCCACGGCCCGACGACTGGAGAGCACTTTCAAGGAGAATCCGAAAGTGGTGTTTCAGGCCAATTTCCTTGCTGATCCGAGTTTATTTGGAACGCCCCCCGACCCCCGCTGTCCTCTCACGTTGCAGCAATTTCTGTGTTTGTTTTGTCAGACCTCGTCGTGACACAACGTCTGGGCTGCTTGTGCTTGCTGTAAACGCTTCTTCCTGATATATACAAAAAAAGCAGCTCTCCATCCTTCCCCCTGGTCCCCGTTCAACTGTCACTATCGCAGCCTCCCCCCCCCCCCCCCCCCCTTTGCCCTTCAGGAAAGCTGAACAGGAAGGAAGTAGGACATGAGGAGGAGCCAGCAGGAGGAGAGAGAAGAGGAGAGCGCAGGGGAGGCCTGCACTGACGGCGGCTGCATGTGGGGAGGAGGGAAACCACTGAGATGCTGCAGAGTGGTGGTGGCGGTGTATCGTTGCTCGGCCAGGAACAATGTGAAGGCGGAGCAGGCAGGAGACAGATGCTTTGTGGAGAGAGGAACTGAGAGACAGACGGCGGAGGGAGATAACTGCGAGAGTGACTGACATTTCCCTCACGCCTTCTATGAGCGGCTAATCCCCTCGATCAGCCTCTTACCTCACCTCGGCCGAATCCCTCCAGACAGCAGCGGCGTGACAAAATGGAAGGCCCGCTTTCCGAGACACGCTCGGTATATTCTCCTTTTGGCCCGGACCGACTCAGCGGCGCTCGAGTCTCACGCAGCCGAGTGTCTGGTCGGCGCTGTCGCCGTGGCTGTCACTCACACGGGTCCGGCTGACTTTTCCCTTTCTAGCCGAGCTGCATGTCGCGAAGGGAGAGCGCTTGATTACTGATTCACATGAGCCGATCTCGCCGATAGGCTGCTGGAGGCGTTTGTGAATGTTGTCACGTCACAGCGGGATGGAATATGCAGCAGCGTGTTGGATTGTGAGTTTGTGTTACCATTTAGGGCACCTATGATTATCTTCATTATATTAAGGATTCATTCCACAATTAATAAACCGTTCAGTTTATCAGAAAATAATGACAATGTCCCTCCAGAATGACATCAAGATGGCCAACCAACAGTCAAACATCCCAAAATATATAGTTTACAATGACACAACGCAGGAAGAAAAAGAAGGAAAAAAAGAAAATCCTCACATATGAGAAGATGGAAACATCACACATTTGCCAATGATTAATTGATTATGGAAATAGTTGCCAAATCTTTTTCCATAAATCCACTAATGGATTCCAGTAATTGTATGAGCTCTAGTATTCATATTTTGTCGCAATATATCCCTCCATGTATTTAGAGACGGGTCAGAGCTGTTCACAAGCACTGAGGTCTTCTTTGTTGAAAAGAAATAAAACCACTTCACGTGGGATTTACTGTGTATGATGGACTCTTGTTATTCTTCTTTGTGACAATTTCTCTCTAACATTAAAATAGATTATTATACATTTGTTTGGATATTTGTTACATTATATGTTGAGATGCCCAAGGGGATCTTGCATAGCCTAACGACTGCAAAAGCCAGCACAGAAATGAAATTAAGCTCATTCTGAATCCTTATAATGTGATCTGTGTCCATGCTTTTATAAAGAAAAAACTCCACGAATCTCTATATTGACTGCTTTTTTCTTCTTCTTCTTCTTCTTCTTCTTCTTCTTCTTCTTCTTCTTCTTCTTCTTCTTCTTCTTCTTCTTCTTCTAGCAGCATAGATCAAAGTTTCAAATGAAGCCGAAGCTGTAAGAAACATCCTTTCCTTCAGTGCACAGCGCACCTGACACTTTGGCCCCCGAGCGCTGGATGACAGGACTCACACACAAATGATGAAGTGTCACCCGTCAACTGGCCCTTATAAATAGACCAACACCTGGATAATGAGTGTGTGAGTCGCTACAAACAGGTAGAGTGAGCGTTGTAGTATTGTGTAAAGGATTCACGCACAGTAAGAATACAACTGGGTTAAAGTTCAAGCTCCTCCACCTCTATATGACCTCATAATAGTCTTTGTCAATCAAGCATCCTTCATTCAGAGAATGCAGCTCTCCATATAACTAACATGGGCATATTGGAGACAATGCTGGGTGCATAAGTAGATGAGTTCCGCTGTATGCTGGGTAATCCCGTAAATGTGTAAACTGAGTGCACGCGCTTTAACCAACACAATACGCCCCTCAATTCACACACACACACACACACACACACACACACACACAAAAGCATGGCAACGATATAAGAAACAGTGACGTGACATTAAATGCCCCGCAGCTAGGACAGAGAGAAAATAAAGGAGGAACAAAAAAAAAACAGCAGCTGGTCACAGTGTGGCAACGGAAATCGACGAGTTATTAAAAAAAAAAAAAAAAAAACACCACCACCACCATCTGCAAAGCGAGGAGAGGCTGCGAAACACACGGCGCCTCCACAAAGCCCTTCATCAGAGGAGTGACACCTGAACGCCCCGCGCGAGGACGTAAACACCGCCTCGATGCGCGCATACAGTTATTTATGCTCCTGCAAGCGAAGGGGAGCGCTCGTTCTTCTTCAGTGATGCTGCCCGTTATTATCCCCGCTCCCTCCGCCAACTTGATCCCATTTCAGACCCCTTTCGGAAAAAACTCTTACCTTTTTTGTTGTTTATCCCGGCGGTCCTTCGCCTTCGCCGCTGCTATGTTCGTCGCTCGGGACTTGGTGTCGGTGCTGATGTTGAGCCGCGTCTTCCGTCCCTCCTCTTCAAGCTAGCAGCCCGCTGCCTCCGCTCGGCTTGTGGTGCTGAAGTGGACAGCGCACCGAGGAGCTCTGGGAACAAAAAAAAAAACCCACCGCGCGGCGCCGCTCCCGACAGCGCCGACGAGCGCAGCGCCCCCTGGCGGACCGGAGGAGCACCGGCAGGCCCCACGGCGAAATGGGAGTCAAATGCACTGGGGTAGCGTCACCTAGCGTGCTGAGTGTACCATTATTTTTCCTCTGTAAACGATATTTTCCGAATAATGGGCAACAATAGGGTGGTTCACTTACTATATTATCATTTGGAAGGCAAGTCCCCAAAAGACATTTCGACATGTCGCCAGTAGGAAACGCGCAGGCTTGATGGCTGGATTCCATTTAGCTGCAGTTCCAGCCTCCTGGTTTAGGCCCAATCCCAATGTCCCCCCTAAACCCTCAAACCCTCAAACCCTAAACCCTCAGGGACTTACTGACGTCACCTGCGAGGCTGTGAGGGCTTGCACTGGTGTAAATATGAATGGGACAGCACTTTGCTGCAACATATCACGTGACTACATAAAAAAAGATATTGTGTACAATTGTGTATTTATTTTATAAAAATACACTGATTTGAACGTCTTCCTCACGAGATGAGAAGTCATTTTAAAGTATATATTTACTCCTTTTTGTCAAAACGAAATGTTTGATGGATGAAATTAAATATTATATATATATATATAATTCATGCTTGCATTCACCTGATTTCATGTGTTTTTATGTTCCATCTTTAATCCGTAATGTTGTAGTGTAAAGGTATTTTATCGGGCTAAATGCCCACGTGCCTCTTTGTTTACCTTTTTTTTTTACGTCTCCATTCTTGCATTGGGAACTGCGTGTTTAACGTCACATTGCTATGAATTGTGGGTAATTCTCTTAGGCAAAGTCGCCATCTAATGCTGACTTACGGAAAGGGTTCATAAAGGGCTCAAAATGTCTGCCAGAGAGCCCTCAGGCACTCAATGATGTGACAGTGGGACACCCCTAAACCCACAGACTTCCTGGGAGCTCGCCTCAAAGTCCGTGAGTCCTTAAGGGTGGAGATTGGTATTGGGCCAGAGTGTATGATGGTTCAGTGGCTCAATGGCCCACTTGAATGGAACACAGTCATCTCTCATCAGTACCAGTTGTAGTCCAAATGTCTGCTGTGATAAAGACCTGAAGTGTATTCAGGAATGTTCTTCTGTAAACTGCATGCTGGGTCTTAGGTTTGGACGTTGTGATGACATTATGTATCCCCCCCCCCCAAGAAAACAAAACACACATTTGAATACCTTTTTTATATAATATAGTAGCTGCATAGGCATTTGACACAACTCTGAGTTAAGAGAACATTTGTCCTTACTCAAAGGATATGTTTCTCATTATTGTGAAGGGTTTAGCCTAAAATTGAAAAAACTGAGTCTATCAACAATGCAGACATCTATTATTTTTGTCCGCAAACTGCACTTTGAGAACCACTTAGTTTACTATTCTGAAATAATCCCTGCCTACTAAAGCTACTTATTTGTGTCTTACTTTACACTAGCACTGGTGCGTGACACCCAATACTGCGTGGGATAAGTATGAGATGCAGTGAGACATATATTGTGCCGGGAAAATGTCAGTAATCTGAGACACTAACATATTTGACACAAAAAAAAGACAACCTGAGAATTGAAAGAAAATAAGATAAATGCAGAAACATACATTTAAACTATTCCCAGTGACTGAACTTCATCTGAACTTGTTGCTTGTTTAGCATATAGTACAGGTATGTTATGCTTTTACAAGAATTTAAGCATGAATCACAAATAATGTGGTTTTTATGGGGGTACTGGAATACATTCTTTTTGCCGCTGGTGTGTTTTGTTTGGAATGTGACTTTGCATTATCAATGCAGTCTCTTGAAACCATTCCACAGGATCTCCTCGGGCTTCTGGCCTTCTGTGCGTTGTGGTGGATTCCAGTTAAGTTTCCACTGAGTCTGTTCCCCTCGGTCACATGGGGTGTGTATTGTCTCGAGGCTGTAAGGAGTGGTCCAGGGCGGCGGCGGCGGGGTCGCCCCCGGTGACGGCGAGGGTGGCCTGCTCCTGCACCAGGCTGGGGTCCGTCAGGATGGCCGTGGTGGTACTCAGGATACGGAGTGAACTCAGAACCACTGCGGGGGACACGCGGGGAGACGATAAAACACACATTATAGCCAGTGGGAAGGAACATTGACGATGACACGGAGGAAGAAAATGGGTTTGGATCTGCGTTGCGCTGCACTCACTGGGTCTCAGGGCGGGCAGCGAACAGTGCTGGTCCAGCCAGGACAGAGTGGATCGACACAAGTCCTCCACGCTGGCAGTGGACACCATTCCATTGTAGGACTCGAACAGCGGCTCGATGATGATGCTGAACTGATGCCGGGTTGAGGAGAGAAGTCATTCAAACGTGACACGCTAATAAAGCGCTTGTTTTCCGAACGTTACTTAATTGATATTAAAGGAGCAGCTCGCCCCGAAAGCAAAACTACCGTACTTTTCGGGTTATAAGCCGCTCCTACGGCTGATCAGTGTCCCCGCTGTAGCAAGCTAGTAGCGCTGCTAGTTAGCGCTGCTAGTTAGCGCTGCTAGTAGCGCTGCTAGCTAGCGCTTCTGCTGCTACCGGCCACTGCTGCTGCTACTGCCCGCGTCCCCTCTGCCCAAGTCGGGTGTCGAGCCTGGTCCCGCTACCTTCGGTGGTTTTCAGGGAGCTAGCGGAAGTTAGCGGGGAAGTGACGGAGCGCTAGCAGGAGCCCCAGCTGGCTACAGCGGGGAGCTGTCGGGGACACTGACCGAAGGCAGTAGCGGCTTATAACCCGAAAAGTACGGTACATAGTTTTCACACAAAACAAAATACTTAAAAAACATGTGAAGAAATCAAGACCTTCGTGAAAATGAGTCATGTCTAGATATGATATGTAAACGTTAAATGGACGGTACTTGTAGAGCGCTTTTCTAGTCCTCCGACCACTCAAAGCTCTTGAACACTACTTGTCATCATTCACCCATTCACACCCATTCATACACTGATGACAGACAGGGGCTACTATGCAAGGTCCCACCTGCTCATCAGGACTATTGAATCCTTCATACACCGCAGGAACCGCCTGTGGGAGGAATTGGGGGTTAAGTGTCCCATGGACACATCGACATGGACTAGCGGAGCCGGGGATTGAACCGCCGATCCTCTGATTGAAGGACGACCCTGCTGTGCTATGTGTTCTAATGTAAATGTGTCCTGTCTGGATGTTACACGATGTGTTTAAAATTTATCTTTTTTTTAATAGAAGATTTCACACACGCAAATCAAAGACAGATTTCTGCCTTTTGCACGTAAAAAAAAATAAAAAGGTATACGAATAAGTTGTCGTTGTTGAACAGGACTGTCTCTGGAAAGGCGAGAAAATGAGCAGTCAAATATACGGTAAAAGCTTCTATCTTGATCCTCTTATGTTTTCAATTATTTATATCAGCAGTTCGATAAACGCACGTCTCCTGAGGGAGCATAGAAAGCAGCTCAATAGTCATGCAGAGAAAACACCCTGAAGGTGAATTTGTGCAAAGATGATAAAATGGTAATCTAATCCTTCTATCTTGCCTCCAAGATAACGACAGCAGTAACGGATTGGGTGATCATTGAGGAAAGAGATATGTGTTAATATTACTTTTTTATGAAACTAGCATTTGCAACACACATTTTTTACCATTTGTATTTCACCAAAAGTAAAAATCGCCCTGCTACACTTTAAAAAACAGACATCCCTCTCTGGCATAATGCTCTGTGAAATTGGGTCATTTGCATTCAAAGACAAACAAACAAAATGTCATATTCCTTCCTAAGCTGGTTGACGCTGCATTCACCGACACATAAAAGCCCCACACAGGAATAGATGAGTGCATTCAGGGCCCAACACCGGAGTATATTCTAGTCACGTCCTGTGTTCTATGCACAGGAAGAGAAATCCTGTTTATTGTCGTGTTTGGTCGCAGCGAGATATTCTGTGTTGACCTCTGGTCAGATTTACATTCACAAAGGATACGATCCAAAACTTCCAGTTTCGCAGCGTCTGTGCCTGGACGTACTCTCGGAACTTCTGCCTCATGTGGTCAAAGCGCTGCCGTGTGATGGGCACACCGGTGGCCGGCAGCTGCTGCTGGCACGCGCTGCACGAAGAAGAGAGAAAACGCTGAGTCAGCAAAGCAGTGCGGCGCACCTTCGTACATAGACCAGTGTGTGATATTAAAAATAGGTTTCAGGGTCCGTAGTCAGGCACCCAAATGTACATGGAAAACAGCTGTTCATTCCTACTGTTCATACTGACCCTTGACATTTTATTCTAATATCACCCTGATATAATATTTAACAAACATATCCACCTAATCCTAATGGATGTGCATACACACATTCATACATACATATATATATATATATATACACACACACACACACACAGACACACACACTAGGGAAGCATGGTTAAAGGTCTCACTTGACGGCAGAGTTCAGGAGCTGGATCTCCTCTCGGAGTCTCTGAGCCTCCTCGTGCAGCTGAGCTCTCTCCTGCTGCATCTTGCTGATGTACTCGGCAGTCTTCTGCAGCGTGGTGGCTTTGCTGATCTGTGTCAGCAGACAAGAGGGATCCCTACATGTCACTGCCACAATCTTCAATATTTTGCCGTATTCACAAACAGTCTTCCAGTTCAACTTTGGGGACGCTCCCTCCTCTCATCACATCTATCTCTAACGCAGCTGCACATCTTTTTCACCGTACCTTTATGCTCGGCTGAGAGCTCAGCGTTGTCACGAGGTTATGTAACGTGTCAAAACCCAGTTTGATGTTGAAGCGCCTCTTCTGCTCCGCCGAGATGTGAGTTATCCTCCTGGTCTCTGTTTGCTGCAGATAATGTATGCAGTGTAGAAATATGCACATCACATGTCATACCCAGATTGACGTGCTAGGTCAAATGTGTATATATATTAAATATATTTTAATATTAATATATATATATATAAATAAAAAAAGATATATAAATCTAAATATATATATATTCAATGCCATGCTGTACTATAAAACACAGATATGTCGATTAAATGAAAGTATGTCCTACCTTACTTGATTCTATCTTTCCGTGGCCTGAGAAGCACGAGTGTGGGGACTCGGGGTTGGAGGTTTTATCCAAAGGGTTTGGTGGTGACGTTCGGCCTGTATGTCCTGGAAAATTAACTAAAAGAAAGAGAGATATAACGCAAATATCTGTGCGTTATATTTGCAGGAAAATTGGATGACCTCTACTATTGAGGAGGAAAGCTGCCAAAAATAAATGACTTAACTAATTACTATGCCATTATATGAACTAAAGTAATAGAAAAAAAAAGAAACGTTCATAAAATGAGGCATACATTAATATTTATTTTAATTAGATTCTTGATTTAGTTACTTTTGTATTAATTCCCTTATTTATTTACTTTCCAATATAATTTATTTATGTATTATTTTCTGCATGATAGGAAACTGAATCGGAAGGAAAATGACCTCTTAATTATTAAAAAGGTTGTGTCTCTATATTTTATAACCAGCAGTCATGAATTTCCAAAATGAATCATCAATATCTTTGCGGCGCTCATTTCGCCAGGCTTATTGTTTGACCTATATGTACATTCCACCATGGCGCCAACCCGACAGGTGTCAGTGGTTTTGGAGCGTTTGGAGCATACCTGTGAGGCTGCTCCTGTCCGCGCCGTAGAGCTGGACGGGCGATAGCTTCTCGGTCTTGGGAACGAGGAGGGTCGAGCCGGCGAGTGTGGAGGAGCCGTGGGTGAGCAGGGCGGACGCGGCCAAGCCTCTGGAGGCGCCGGCGTGGGCTGCGCTGTGACCCGGCGGGGCAGACTGGCTGTGCAGAGGCGTCAACGCCGGGATCCCCGCCGGCCAACCGGCTCCGTGCTGCAGCTGCGATGAAGAAGCCCCTACGACGTGAGCGCTGCAGCTTGACTGCTAAGCAACACACAAGGTCACCATATATTATACCATAGCATACTACCAGAGATCCATGTTTGACCTCTTGTGGACAAAATGTTCTAAAACTGTCAGACTGTGAGAAAAATGTACTGCCAACACCAAGATTTAGCGTTATTGATGTTACAGAGCTGTCCGCCATCTCTTTGGAAATAGCATGCAATTCACATACTATTGGTTTCACAGTAAAGTTTCGGACAAGCCAGCTTTCAACACAAATGAACACCGCTCTCACTAAAGGACAGGCTCACCGAGGAGCTGGGCGATGATGACCTCTGACCTTTGACTGTCACTAGAGAAGTATCAAATCCTAATGGGGGCTTCCCTGGAAGCACAAAGAAAAACGAAATGTTTTCTCACGGAAACACGATTCAGATTAATAACTGCTGTTAAAGATAGAGCAAGGGACAGAAGTACAGACTCACGTTCCCGGGCGCTGGAGGAGAGCAGCTTCGCCAGGCAGCTGCTGGCTGTGGGCGCAGTGGACGAGGGGTTAGCCGGCGCCGCAGTTTTCACCCCTCCCGTCTTTTGCTTGTGCTTCCCTCTGACCCCCACCGGGACGGCCACCTGCTCCGGGACGGAGAAGCAGTGGGCCGCGGTGCCGGAGGGCAGCGCCGCGTGGACCGGCTCCGACGCGGCCTCCGGGTAACTGAGAGAGTGGCAGGAGGCCTGGGGGTACGTCTCCCCTGTGTGCGGGTAGCCAGAGACCTGGTGCACGGAGCCCGGGGCCCCCATGGTGGAGGCGGTGTGAGTGATGACCGTGGGGGTCACGCTGGTGGTTGTGTAGTAGCCAAACTTGTGGCATGGCAGCGGGTACAGGAAGGGGATACTTGAAGAGGCCGGCTGCTCCATGCTGGTGGTGAATGCTATAGAAACAGCTGGATCGGGGTATGATTGATGTCCGTAGGGCATGGCGCCCGATATGATACTAGATGTGTGGTATTCCCCGCAGGCCTGGCCCGGCCGGGTATCGGAAGAGGAGGGCGGAGGCAAACTGTCAGACGACAGATTGGGCTGCAAGACAAAGATTCAATCAACTTTACGGAGGGAACAGTAGCACCGTCGGTTTGCTGATGAAGTGTTTTATGCAGCAGTGCGTGTCACAAGATGGAGGAGCCGTTCACACCAGCAGGAGCTGAGGAGTCGTCACCAAGGAGGAGGGATGCGGAGCAAACGCTGCACTGGGCGAGATCTCGAAATAGCCACAGTCAGCGAAAGCAGTCTGCTCAGTGGGCTGGCCCCGGTAGTTCATAAAGATATCTGGGAGAAGCACACACACACACACACACACACACACACACACACACAAAGACTGTCAAGTAGGAAGAGACTTTGAGCATTGATACAGATGCAACGGCTTCATATCTAGCTGCATCTTTTTGTCAAGAAAGTGGCAAACAAATACAAAGTTATGGCATTAAATATAATACACACACATAAACAGGTGGAGAAAGCTTTCACATTGTACTTAACCCATAATATACCTATATTCATTGTTCACTTAGGCACAACAGAGCCCGAATGAGATGATGTCATCTACTGTATGGTCACCTCCAGAGGTATTTAGTCATTCTTTTACCGCATACATGTTTTCATTACAGTCATTTAACTAAACTCCATAAAAGGAGAAAATGGTGTCATACAAAAAAATGCTTTGGAATAAGGGGAAAAAAGACATTGGGATACAATGCGATATTTATGGAAAATAAAATCAATTTAATAAAATTTGATAAAAATAGAAAATGCTATTAAATAGAATACAAAGAATGCATAACATAAGGTGGAAGATAAAACCCACTAAATAATAATAATAATAATAATAATAATAATAATAATAATAATAATAATAATGGTGATGAAATTGTATTAGAATAAGTATTATTTTTATTATTATTATAAATAACATTTCTATGGCATCTTTCATACGACAAAGTGCAGCACAAGGGACTTTGCAATAACGGGAATTAGACAAGGAATGAAAATAGAAATAGGGATATGATGCAGTATTTATGGTAAATAAAATCCATTTGATAAAATGCTTTTCTTCTTTAACAGGTGTGGCTGAAACGAGCCTGGAATTGTAACCGTCAGCCTGCAGTTTGACATCACGTTTCACGGCAATCGCACATCACACAGCGGGCACCGCCCTAAATGCAGTGACGCACTCCGTGTGGTCGGTCATTCAAGGTATCTGCGCCGCATCTGCCAGGTCACATACTTTTGGAGTCGCGCTGGCAACTGAATGTGCCAAGCTGCCAACTGTGAGTAAAACTATTTCTTCACATCTCACGGCACCGAATTCAAACCAGCTTTTTTTTTTTTTTTTTGACCAGTTGAGGAGGCAAACATGAACTCACTTGCTTCAGTCCAAAGACCTTTGTTGTTTTCGGCTCATTGGAGCTACCGTGCACACAAACAGCAGCGGGAATCCAGCGTGACACGAGCTCTGTCGGCACAAGGCAAAACCTGCAGATACATACCAGTGTGTCTGTTTTCACCTCAGTGAAGAGAAACCACTGACATGCCTCAGAAAGGTCCTCCGTATTTCCACTTCAGAGAAGCACCCTGCATAGATTAAACAGCGGCGCTCTGACGGACACTCACTAGCTCCCTGGATCTTGTGACCAACGTGAGAGGCGGACAGCTGACCCCTCAGGACGCTGTGAGAACAAACAGCCACACACACACACACACACACAATGTGTTCCAGCACTGCCACTGGCTGTCTGTGGGTTACAAAGGCTGACTTGAAGCCACAGGGTCGCTGGATTGCTTCACCGAAAGCAACACGAAGGCCGAAAACAACCGCGGCCACTGTGCCCCGTGGCAAATATAAAACACAACACTATTCCCTGCCTCAGATACTTCTGAGTGACGAATCATTGACAATAATACGATAATAATACTCAGGACTGAGTGATTAGAGAATGAATTATGTCACACCGAAACAAGTTTAGTCACATTTTCTTTAAACCTATTGTATAATTCATTTGATTTGACCCTGGAATTGCATAAAAGTTGACTTAATACTGCGTTAACTGATTATCTGGCCACTTGGAGGCAGCAGAAACAAGCTTTGAACGCAACAACAACAACATGATTATCACATTTTGAAAGGTTACCCTGGAGAGTGTCTGACCTCTGGAGAGTGTTTGACCTCTGGTAGCGCTAGCCGCCATAGGCTATATATAAGAAGTGGACGTATTCCCCGTGATGTCACACGTTGGTTTGTGGACTTTGGTTTTGAAGCCTTGAGTTCCACATTTTGACCGTCACCATCTGGTAGCAACCTGTCAATCACAAGGTAGCTACACCTAAAGCATACCCTGCTTTATGGCCTATTTGACTCTAAATGGAGCATAATTTACTAAATATGCATCATGCTATATTGAAGAAGACTTGAAACTAGATATTGAGACCATAAACTCATGTTTACAATGTTTACTGAGGGAATAAATCAAGCGAGAAAAAGAAAATTCTCATCGACTTCTATACAATCAGACTTATTTTTGCAACCAGAGGAGTCGCCCCCTGATGGCCACTAGAGAGAATGCAAGTTTAAGCACATCTGCATTGGCTTCACTTGTCAGACCCGGAGGTTTCCGCCTGGTGGCTCCCCGTTCTGTTTGTGTCGTGCACGAGGACGCACGTGTCGAACTACTCCACTGACCTCCTAGTGGCAGAAACGCGTCAAGATATGCAGCAGTAATTATCTGGCCCTTCAGCTGCTAAATGCTCCGCTGCATTCACCAGCTAGTCCCCAGCTGTGTCCGTCTGCTGTCAGCTAGTGTACAATGTGTTCAACAGAGCTTGTTGGCTGAAAACAGCTGCTTGCTATTTATCGTTATGAGGAAAATATTGATCATAGACGCTTTAATATAATCATAGCATCTCCCCAGTCCATCGCTTTATTCAATGCCTCATAGTCGGTGCCAGAGCCAAGGGTTGCGGTTAAATATATTCTCTTCCACTTCTCCATTCTCACCGCTCAACCCTGAATTTGACCCTCCTCGAACCTCTGAGGGATATTACTGCAGACACAGCACATAAACAAAGGAGTGTCACTCAGGAACAGATTTATGTCCTGTAATATGTCATGTAAAAAAAAACTAAATCTCTGCAATTTAATCTTAATTTCTTTAAAGACTTAATACCAGAATACCTTTATTTTGTATTGTGTCTAAGTGGGTGAAATGTGAATCAGGATTGTGGCGTGTCAGAAATGTAGATACTGAACTGTCATTAAAGTTAACGATTAATGATTGTAAAAACACCGGTGCCTCTTATCAGGATAAGTTAAAACGCCTTCTATCAACTATTAAGTATATTGTACCACATGTTGTGGACTATTTAATTAAACAAAAACAGTCAAAACTGGATGGATACTCAGATAAAACTGAAGCAATATTGATCTGCTGCCATTCTATGACAACATGTTAAGATCCAACAGACAGACAGTAGAAGGGGTACCTGGTATATCCATGAAATCCTCCAGGTTGGGCTGCAGAGTCAGACCTGGCTGGATTATATCAGCATTGCTGGTGTACGCTGAGGACGAAGAACACATCGTATCAGACATGAGAGGGAGAGATACATGTGAGTGAGTGCATCTGGTTATAGTCCGCCTTAATGTGTGTGCTTTTTATTCTTTCATCATAGGGCATTTCCTTATTCGTAGGGTGGGTTCCTTTGGCTGACACACGTGACCCATCAGCTGCACCAAATGACAAAACTGAGGCAAAATATTGAAGCCTCTTGGAAAACTTCTCATTTTAGGAGATTTAAGTTGTTGAGAGTTAGTGCTCTCATGTCTGTCCGTTCAATACCACGCTACAGCCAGCAGCCGCTTAGCTTAGCATATAGTCTGGAAACAGCTAGCCGGGCTTTGTCTGTTTGATGTACCGAACACCTCCAGTGTTGATTAGTGAGCTTTAGAGATGCTGGGAGGCAGATTCTGCCACTCATTGCACAGAGCCAGGCTAACTGTATCTTTATGCTAAGCTAAGCTAACCGGGTGCAGCTTCATATTGAACGGACAAACACGAGAGTAGTACCAATCTTTTCATCTAACTCTCTGCAAGAAAAAGAATAAGAGTATCTCCCAAAATGTTTTTTAATGGTCATGACTAAATAAGCAACAATTGTATTGTCAAATCTCGGTTGGTGAATGGAAGTACGTCCCTTTTTTGGTCAAACCAGTGAAAAGAGCACAGACAGAAATACATTGTACAAAAATATCTTGTGAAAAAAATGAAACGGTTCAGAACATGAAATACATCTTACTATATTACATGACATATATATATATATATATATATATATATGTACATAGTTGATCTAACCTTAAGTCTGTCCTCTAGGTTCCTAGAATTTATGATTAATTTGATGAAAAACTAAGTTTTATAAGTCTATGAAGTAGACCTGGGAATTTATTTTTCAGCCAAACGATGCATACAAATGATGAATGTCCAATGAAAATAAAGACAAGTTTAAATGCTGCTCAAAAGCCACCAGTTGTCCATAATAATAATCAACTTCTGCAAACGTGCTGACTACTCACTGTCGTGTCGGTCACCGGCCCAGGGACACGGCTTCTGCGTCATGGTGAACAGGGTGTCGGAGATGTCGGAGAGGATGCAGTCCAGGTCGAACATGTGGACCTCCACCGGCGCAGCCTCAGGCTCCTGGTGCATCTGATTGGACCATTTCTCCAGCTTGGCCTGGCAGATCTGACCCTGGAGCACATCAGCCAGAGATCCAAACTTAGGATCAACTTCTAGTGACAAGTCGATCACTGATCTATCCATCTGAGGGCTCCCTACAAATAGGACTGAAAAGGCAAAGTGATGCATTGATGGAGTTTGGTCCTTGCACCCACCTGTAGATGTCCGGCATATGGTGTGAAAAGGTCACGTTAACAGCAGGTAAAGTTCCTTCAAAAGAGTTGTTTAGTCGTGCAAAAGTTAGTGGATCCACTAGCTCTTAAAAATAGGACAATGCCAACGCGCTAAAACACAACTTACATAGATGTAAGTTACATCAAAAACACACACATATTGCGACATGTCTTCCGCTATCACATCCTGCAACATGTAATGTTCTCTTCTCAGTAAAACACTCACAGAAGATGAAGCCCCGGTTCTTTCCCTCCTCTGTTTGAGCTGCTTTGCTTCAGCCTCTCCTTGTCTTCACCCTCCACTTCCAACTCTGACGCCACATTTATTGGGAAGCCCGGATTTAGCCGGAAACAGTTTTGATTACGTCTACACCTCTTGTAATTTAATCATTTACCTCTCGATTAGTTTTTCTTTGAGCGAGGGTACAAGTGCGTGCAAGTAGACATTTAGTAAGATTGTTGTGAGCGCGCAGTGCATGATGAAAAAGCACTTTTGACATATTGTTAAAAAACACTAGCCTCTTAGAGGTTATCATTATGCCGGCTTTGTTCATTTCGTTATTTTGACGCTTCAATACGAGCAGCAGCCTTTTGTCCCTGACCTAATTCTGGAGGCCCGAGTCCTCCAACCAACACTGCTGCCTCGAACTCGGTTAAAGAAGAAAATATACATACATTTATCCATCACTTCCGATGGGTATTATTTACTCTACTTTTTTTTTTGTTGTTTCCTGCGACAAATAGAAAAAATAAATAAAATATGCGAAAGGAGATGAAACTAAAGCGGGACTGTTAATGCCGAACACCTCTTCCTTGTGTCTTGAGTGAAGCTATTTCTTCCCCCATACGGAGTAGAGGACAAGATAAGGACACCCACACATCAAGACCAGCGGTGTGGATCCACTATTGATTCTACAAGACAGAGGCGCTTCGAGCTAAGTGCTAACATCGGCATGCTAACATGCATCACACATATGCATCACACATATGCTAAAGTAAACTTTAGCATATTAGCGCTGTCTATTAGCGCTGTCAGGTCATATTTACCATCACCATTGTAGACGTTGACCATCTCAGGGTAATAGCATGCTAACATTTGCTAATTAGAACTAAACACAATTACAGCAGAGTTTAAAAGGGAATGTCATAATTTGCCTCATTGAAATGTTAATGTTAATGGCACTAGAGGAAAAGGTTGCGGATCATCAAAGTCACTAGAAATGCATCCAATATAGTGGCTGAGCTATTTCAGTCTGAGGTGGACTGACCGACATCCCTAGGGTCACACCGCTTTTATGACTGAAAAACAATTATAATATTATATTTAATCATGATTATTATTATTTTCTTCTTTTGGGACCGGGAAAATCCTTCCAAGGACCCCTAATCACCATAACACCGATGAAGCTCAGGACCATTTCTACTCTCAAAAGCCATTGGATCGATTTGTTTTCTAAACCTTTTGGAACTGAATACTTTGGACATGCTTCCTGGTGAGGAACAAACTTTACTTTACTTCCCTTTTGAAAAGGGAAGTAATTTGGGAAAAGGGAATTGCAATTGGACTCAACTTGACAGCATCTACACGTTAAGTAATTAATAATTAATCTAAAAAGCGTGTAGAAAATGATGACTGACACAGTCCTAATACATCCAGGACATGTTAAATTACCCATCTAAAGCTAACTTTAAAGCTGAGTGCTTCAACTTTAAAATAATAAATGTATTGCTCCTCATCCAAATCATTGGTCAGCTTCCCTGTCTTTATTTATGACCTGATTTGTTAACTTGGCAGGTCTTTGTTTCTCTCTGATTGACTTAGTTTTTATACGAGGAATGACAGTATAGCATGTAGTCATGGAATATACTGCCCAGCGCAAGTTAGAGAGAATTTAGACCGAGGCTTTGAGGGTTGAGAAAGCCTGTTCAAAAGAACATGAAAATCCACACTAACGTTACAAAAACAAACCCTGGGTTTTACTGAGCTGTTTTCCCCCCAGCCACTGGATGTTATCTGTGAGGAGAAAGGCGAGATAACGCTTTGGGAAAACAGAGCATAACAAACCTGGTTTTGTGATCTTTGACCTGTCATCTTCGTGCTGATATGTGCTCTTTGAAGAGCCGCACAATACATGAACAGTTTGGGCTCCAGACAAACAGAGATTATGTTTGACCTGAGTTAATACCTGGGCTTCCAATGCCACGGTAAATCTAAAGGACGACCATGCCGACGGTGAAAGAGGCAGTAGTGGGATGAGACGGCCGCCCAGTGGGCTGTGACTTGCGAGTGCACATGCCCCATTGTCATGTGAATACTATCATGAATGAGGCGCTACACACCAAGGCCCCTCCCGCTCCCCCTGTTTTTCACTCCTGATCTTCTGTTTGCTTGTTGTGTCACGGTGACGTCGCCCCTCAGCCCGCTCGACTTTTACAGAGCGCTGCTGCAGGAAGTGGGTCAGATTTGATGAAGTGACATTAAGTTCTGCAGCTATTCCACTAGAATAAAGATGAAGCCTGAAGGGGAGGGGTGGGGGTATTGTCGCTGCCTGCAATCAATATGTTTCAATTGCCTGCAAATGACGGGCCATGACGCATGTCGTTTTTGCATGTTTCTGTCTCTTTTCTTCTTCTTTTTGTTTTCGTCCCCTCTTTGCCTCTCCACTCAGCGGAGGACGGCTAGGTCCACGTGCTAAAAATAGCCGCATTGGAGGACTTTGATGATCATATGTTGAGCTGCAACTAGATTAAAAAGTAAACAACGCTAGAAGGTCACCAACACACACAAGCCAGGGTCAGTCGGGCCAACTACAGTTTTCAGGGGTCAAAATCAATATTTGACTGCTGTTGGTCCAAAACTTACAGAAAGTACCAGAATAATGTGAAAGCATCATACCTCTTGGAGCATCGATAGAATATCATCCTTCTTTTTCTGAAGCTGCAAAAGAAAAGAAATACTTTTCATAATACTTATAATACCCGTCTTAGTTCAGCATGTTAGCATGCTAGCGTTCGCTAATTCGCACTGAACACAAAGTGCAGCTGAAGCTGATGGGAATGTCTTCAGACAGTGTTGGACAGATTTATATGCATAACAATTCATCATTGAATGGCTGAACCAAAAGTCGTGGAAATTGACCCAAAACTTGTTGAGACATTTCACTCAAAACCACAAGTGTGACCTCATGGAAGCGCTAGAGGAAAAGTCGAGGGATCCCCAAAGTTAGTAGGATATATCATGCAGGAACCATGAACATGTATACAAAGCTTAGCTGTTATCGATCCAGTAAGTAAAAGTAGAGATTTAAGTCAAACATTTGACCTGCTGGTGGCGCTAATCGAAACGTCCAGATATCTCCTGCGTCTCCTTAAGTCTTCATCCTCTCGGGACCTCGAATATAGGTAGCTAAGAGAGTTCAAATCTGAACCGCAAATGTCACCCAGCAAGTGGCTCTAGCAGAAAAGTCAGGGAGTCTCTAAAGACAGTATGATTTATCCTCTGAGGACCACGAATGTCTCGTCAAAATGTGCTGAGCCTCGATTTAGGAGGTAATGGAGTGGGCAGATCCGATAGGGAGGGGGAGGGCTGTACCATAGTCTAGTGGCTGCAACAACAAAGGCGCTGTGACCCCTGAGTTTAAAGGGACAGTTCACCCCAAAATCAAAGGGTCATGATTTCTCGAAATGTATTTTTTTTTGGTGTTTTGAGCCCCACAACCCAGATGACATCTAGTCCCATTATACTGCAGAGCAGGCAGACATCTCTACGCGACTCACGGCAAAACAATCTAGATTGATAAAAAGCGATACAGGTAAGAGGATAATGTGTGTTAATAAAAAGAGTGCTCACCCTCTTCTTATAGTAAATCCTCCACTTGTGGTACTCCTTGATCACCACCTCGATCCTTCGCTTCCAGTAGCTGCCCTCTAATACAATTGCCTGTTGACATGATGCAGAAATACCAAGCATATGACTCATCAGAATATAAATACAAATGTTTAATTGTGTGCAGTTGAAAAATGAAGCCAGCCTGCGCTTCAATCGCTCACTTCAGGTTTCCGATGTGAATCGGACTCCGTGCCCTCCAGCGGCGTGACGAACCCGCACACTGAGCTCTTCCTCTTCTCCACATCTAAAACACAGCACATACAGAGCGACGACATCAGCGCGTTTCTAGCCGTTTGAACAGGGTGGAAAGATATTCATGTGTTTACTTCATGGTCAGGACTCCTCATGTCTCGTCGCTAATTTGTTCTTAGCTTCTGACTTCCCGCCAAGCACTTTGTGCTGCGTTGGACACCGATGCCCTTCTTCGTGAACAGTGCAGGGGAAGAGTGGTGCACTCACACTGAATGAACCAAGCTCTCCAGATGGCATTGTTCAGACGGATCTTATCCCTCCACAGCAACCGCAGACCCTTAAAAGACTTCCACTTGGGGGAGCCTATCTTACCGCTGCAAACAAAACACACAATCAATCGGAAAACATGCAATTTGTTCAAATGGAAAATGGGCAATGTTCGATGCACTGCTTTTCCTCCCCTTGGTAAAAACAGTGCGAGAGGGACAGACACTATTTTATTCCAAAGTGGAAAATATTCAGTAGCCCCTGTTAGAAACCTGTCCTGGTTTTGACTAATAGTGGCAAATCAGTTTATTCACCGGTACACTGTCAGGCTGTTTGCACCTTCTTTTTTTTTTTCAGCGTCCCTCAGCCCTGCTGAGTGCTGAGAAAGAGGCCTCCTAATGCGAGATGCTCAGGGAGTTGCTAGGAAGCCCGAGGGAATCATTTTCAACATGCTTTTAATGGAGCGGCAGCGCGGCACGTCACACACTCCCGACCAGCCGAGACAGCATTATCACTGGAGACGTCCAGCGGACCAATTAACACCGTGGGTAATGACAAAAGCTGTGCAGCAGAGCACGTCTCCTTGGTTCACATTGTAGTCGATATACTTGACATATAGCACGGAGATAAATAAGAAAAACTAAAAAAAAACAGAGTGCAGAGTTTATATTTTTAAGTCCTTAATGTGAAAGCCTTTCATAAAAATGTAAGCATTGAGGTCTGTTGTACTGTAACCACCCCTGGCTCTGGTTTTATTGTGCAACTGTCATCAAACTATAAAAAAAAAACTAAAACATGGCAGGAAACACTGTCTCTTCTTTAGGCCAAAGGTTGATGGCAACTGTTTTGAACAAGTTGTCAACAAAAAGGACGACACTTTCTCAAGCACCCATCTTTCACTTCAGAATCAGAAAAAACCGTCTGTTTTACAAGTGTGTAATACATTATAATAACGATAATAAACATATTCTGAGCATGGTTTGAGGATCGTCTCTCTCTTTCCCTCAGTGACACTGTAATCTTTTCCACTGCTGCCAACTAGAATCAAAGTCCAGCTTTCAGAGTATTTTCCAAGCTGTTGCACAAGAGACAGTGAAGTCCCAACACATGCGCGCTAACTGCACGCTTTTTAAAAAAGGGAAACCTGTTGAAACATATTTTTTACATGGAGTTCTTAGTCTCCACAGTGGGCAGTTCTGGGCTCATAATAAAACATGTGCAAATTATGAACTACAGAGGGAGATCACTGCAGGATTCAATTATAGCCTGCAAGGTCAGCTATTTATAATTCATTTGTACTATTTACTACTTGAGTACTACAATATGAAAATGACTTCTTTCTAAGATCTCCCTTCATACAGGTCATGCATTTACAGTGACACATGAAATAACGGGGATACAAGTGGAAGTGAGAAAGTCTGAGAGCTCCTGACCCACCTGTAGGCCAGGGACATGCAGTCGAACAGGCGGGTCAGCGTGGGGTCGATGCTCAGGCTCCCGGAGCTCAGCGGGCCGTACCGGTACGTGTGGCACCACGTCCTGTTCACCGTGTCGAAGTCGTATCTCGTGGAGCCGCCGCTCTTCCTGCCGCGCGGCGCGGAGTCGCTGTGCGGGGACGACACCATGAAGTGCCCGCTGTGGATCACCTGGCTGCCCGGGAAGGAGCCGGCGGGCGGCCCGGTGCCGAAGAACACCCGGACGGGTCCGCCGTCCGCCTCCGAGTCCGAGTCCGAGGAGTTGTTGTGCCTGCGGCCGGCCGGACACACTCTGCCTTTGCCCGCCATGGCGCGCAGTTGTCGACCGACTGTGAACTTTCCCCTCAACTGACTCCCCCCGTCTTCTTCTTCTTCTTCTTCACGCACGGAAAAGCAGTGGCGCTCGCTGACTGCCCCGAGGCCCCTCATCGGTCAGCTGAGGGACAATATGCGCGCGCGCGCGTGCGTGTGTGTGTGTGTGTGTGTGTGTGTGTGTGTGTGTGTGTGTGTGTGTGTGTGTGTGGACTGTTGTGCAAGAGAGGCATCTGCTATCATTGTGTCAACTTCCTCTGGAGGTAAAGTCCTCCTTACCATCAATCACTGAAGACGGTAATTAATAATTACTAATTATTAATAGAGCCATCTTTAGCATTATTGTGATGCTCTGAAACCTTTTGACCTCAAACTTTCTACGGAATACTTCAGGTTGGCCCGTTTGAATAAAGTATTTAAAAAAATAGCTTGTTCATAAAAGTAGTTACACAGTAAGATCACATTTTAATTTCAAATATGTAAAAAGTAACTTCATTCATATTCATCAAGTGCTTGAAGGATATGGGCTGACAAATGTAAGTCTCTAAATGTTTCTAACCTTAATATGAGGCTTGACTTATGTATGTCTTTACAGAATGTCTTAAATGTGTAAACGTAGGACGTCTAACACACAGAAGACCTATATGATCACCGCAGATTCAAAAGTGATCAGCGCCCGTTTCTGCTGAACGTCGACCTTTTGGACGTGGAATGTCAGTTTTATCCCATTAGACATTTGTGTTAAATGTCATCATGATATGCGTATGAATTCTCGAGTTACGGACAAATAAATGAGTTTAGTGAGGTCACCTTGACCTTTGACCTCCAGATGCACTGATTTTGTGGTGTGCAACTTATCCGCTCAGGATTAACAGAGAAATATTACAAATTGAGCATTCAGAGAAGACACTGGCTTGTCTTCAGTGGTTTAACACCTGCAGGTATCCATCTTTTATTTAAGCGTAGACTTGTTTTAGTTCTGGCCTGAACACTAGAAGTCAAAACTGCTTTAATTATGCTTACCTTATAGAGGATTTATATGTTTTAGTACTTTGTCGGGCTCGAATAAAATGTAGTTTAGCCCCTTTTGGAATTTCCAATTGACAGAAGAAAATCATCCATTATTATCAAACTGTTTTATTGGACACCATTCATATTTAGACTTCACATGTTATGCTTTGACAGAGTCAAATCAACAATTAGTCCCTTACAAAGCCAGCGAGAGGCAAGAAGACTCAAGCTGTAAAACCAGAAGCCGTCTCACACGTCGACACAAACTGATTTTGTAAACCGTTTCATTTTCATTACGTTTGTGTTCGAGTTCACACCTTGACCGAAACATCCCTTTATTAGCTTTAGGATATTCACAAATACGGACTGGAGTATGTCAAAGCTCTCCAGTTAAGACGAGAACAAAGATGGTTTCTGCACAGTCATGACCTTTGTATATTTAATTTAAAACTCTCATTTAACTTAAAGAAAAATAACATCACATTTTAATAAGGAGAACACAATCGCAGCCAAACGTGACAACTGCTGGCAACATGCCGCAGACACTAAAGCAGGTGATCATCAGTCTCTCGCAGCACTACTGGATTCGCATACCTCCAACTTTGCCGGGATGTGTATGGAAGAAAAAGTGAATTTCAGCGTCTATCTAGCATTAGTTACATTTGACAAAGCCTTGGAGGTCTTCCAGGAACTTGATGTACTCTTGGTGCTCGGCGGCAGTGCTCAGCTCCATCAGCTCGTCGGCGAAGGTGTTGTCGATCCCCCGGTCGGCCAGGAAGTCCATCAGGTGGTCGTACAGGGCCTGGAAAAAACAGCAGCGATGAGACGGTGTCACCAGTGAACGGGACTCTTGTTAAGTCTTCATTGACGGCCGTCGTGTGTATTATTAATCTCCGTTTCCGGCCTCAAATCTCACCCAGTCCAGAGAGTCTGTGTTGAGCGTGTAGCTGGTCTCCTTCCAGTCGGTGTCGCCCTCTGGCTGGAAGCTGACCTCGCGGATGGCAAAGATGTCGCTCTCCTCCTCTCCTTCCCCGTGACTCATCTGCAAAAAAACACAACGCAAATCCAGCCTTTTCTATGCAACTCAAAACTGTCAGACTGAAAGGTCAGAGACATGCTGCTGTCAAGACCATACGGCCTGCCATGGCGGCGGCTGTGTGAACGATCGCCGCCTGTACGCTTACCTCGTCTTCAGGGAAATGGCAGTCAAACACAAGGGAATGTTTTGCAGCCTGTTTTGTTACTTCCACAACAAAGTTGGGCGTCGACACAATATCTGCCTGTGAAGAAATTATAATCTTTGTTATGTTCACATTTTAACGCCAATTATTTTTGCGTGTATAAACGCAACTATCCAGTCATGACTGCTTACATTTCAGATACATTTTCCACCAACAGGTCCGTTATAACTTACCTCTTCTTCTTCTGCTGCTGCCGCCGACTTCTGCTGTCCTTGATCTGCCTCCTCGTCAAAGGTCGGAGGGATACTGTTGTTGACATTGAATGTGACGGTGATTCTGTAAAAAATAAAAAATAAAAAGACAGATCATTAGTGTGCCCACAAGGTCACCAAGGATTTGATAATCACAGACGGCGCCAGCCTCACTTTTCTCCAGCAACATTCCTCGTGAGTTTGGCCTCTGTGCCGTTCATCTCCAGCTCCCATCCTCCAGACAGCTTAGGGAGGGTTTTGCTTTTCTGGATCTTTGCCTCCTCTTTGATTTCATCAGACAGGAAAGCGCCAAATGCTTTGTCACCTGTTTAAAGAGAAACGGTATAACAGGTTATAACTATGACTATAAATTAGTTTAAAAGGAAAAAACAATCTTTGAGAGTTGCACTTGCTTGCAGAAAGCTTACAAGGCAACCTTCCCTCAATCTCCAGCTAGCATGCCTAAAACAATGCAACACGTTTCCATTGCTCTTGATCTGGAGAGCACTGATCCCCCTCTGACAACTTTAATGCACAGCTTTTCCTCCTGATATTAGCTTATGCCTGGCCAGTGTTTCATTATAAGTCGCTATCATACCGTAAATACAATGCTACTGTGTTTTACTACATTTTGTACAATTATTTTTAAAATATATATTTAATCCTAACTTATAAACAGAAGATGCACAAATTGATGCTTGACTGATTCTCTGAAATACAAAATCATTCTACCATGTAATTGCAATTACTAATATCAATATAATTGCATTTAAAAAGATGCCGTTAAACCTCAACCTGAATGCTCACCAGGCTGCTTCACATGTTAACATATACTCCAATAAGATATTACTTTGAAACACACTTACTCTTTAAAAATCTAATTATGAAGTTGTCTTTGTACTTCTTCTGGTGAGGATAGCTGAACAGCCCTTCAAGGTGAATGCTAACCTAACTGTTAACAGTGAGAGGTTACACTGAGGGTCCTAGATGAGGCTGGTGTTGCGTTTAAGGGTCTTCAGAAATAAGAAAACTCAGGTAACTGAGCGACTTCTCTACAGCTGTAACGTGTTTCTCTCGCGCCATGGAGCTTCATATATTGCCTGATACGAAGCACGCCGACATTAGCTCTCTTTTGTAATAATTGACTATTGAACGTTATACCTTCCGTGTGCAGTCCTCCACATCCACACGACACCAAGGGATTCAACGCTTTTGAGCTGAACAGTTTGGGCCGGTAGTCCGACGAGGCTCCTTTGCTATTCAGCATCCAGAGAGACCGGGTGAAGGGCCGAGTTGTCGCCGAGCTTGGAGAGCACAGTGTCGGGCAGCTGAGCGGCAGCGCTCGGGCTGTGGACGTGGAGGCTGAAGAGACGCGGACAGCGGCTCCCACGGCACGGACAACGGACTTCAGCATGACTGTAACGTAACAGAAGTGCACGGTGTGTAATACGTGGAATAAATACGTGTAGACAACACACAACAGCCGGCTAGCTCCCCGTTTCTGCTTCTGGAAGCTCACGTGTGGAAGAAGGACACATTGACCTTTCTTAACTATGACCTCTGAACCGGAAATAATACCGAGAGGGCAAAATACAATACAAATATATATTTTCTCTGTCTAAAGAAAAATCTAAAATACGACCACAGCTGATCTTATCTAATATAATTACTAAACTATGTATATACACATATATATATTTATTTTATATTTTATGTTTACGTAGTGGTATGTCACAAACTACCCTACAGCGCCCCCAGTGGTTTCATAAAGAAGAGTTGTATGTCACCTTATCATAGGAAGGCGACATAAAGCATGTCTATGCAGCTGTCCACCAGAGACGAGAGGATAGATACACACATGTTTTAAAAAGCTGTGTCGTCGCTACAGTGGACATGACATCCTGGAGGAAGGGGTTGCATCATTCTAAGCAAAGCATGTTTTTTAGGGTAATGCTGTGTATTAGTTGCATCATTTATACATGACGCCCTGCTGCCAGAAGATGGCGCTGTTTTCAAACAAGTAACCGAGGATGGCAAATCTTCAGTAGTTGTCCGATGTCCCAATACAACTAATCAGTGAAATGCTCCCTTTGACGTTAGATCATTTTAATGAGTAAAGTATAACTCCATTCTATTTTGCAGAATTTGTAAATGTATAAAAATGACTGAGTGACTAAAGCTTTTATAGAACATCCAAAACGTAAATGTTCAATGTTTTCAGGGCTGATAATGTACAGAGGCCTTTTAACAGACACTCACATATATGGATTATGGGACTATTATTGTGTCAAACCAAACAGTAGTGGTTATGCAAGACTTCAGAATAAATACACTCATCATAAATGTATCAAATGCGAGCATTTAATCTTCCAAACTGTATAGCATGCAGATCTTGAATGGTCTACTTTTCCTGTGTGACTGGAAGAAAAAGAAAAATCTTAAAAACAAAATGGGCCAACCTCTTTGTAACATGGTCTGATTAGTCTCTACCCCAGATGCATTTGGTATTTTGAACAGTTAGAAATAGCAATTTATTCAGGTTACAATTTAAAGTAAACATTGTACAGTCCTGAGTCCAGTGTAAAAAGGTGACAAGAGGAGCATCCGTCCTAATCCGAAACATGACGTGATTTACATTCTACAAAGTATGAAAGACCTGAGGGATCAGATCGTTAACTATAGTCTCCATGCGTTGCATACATATGTTGAGTGACACACAACATCAGTAGAACCTGGAGAACGAGGCATGCTACTTCTCCTCATGTGCATGTATTTGGGGAACCGGTGGTAGAATCGTAAAAAAAAAAAAGAGAAGAAGAAAAGTCATGTCCCGGTGACATGAAAAAAATACTCATGTTCAAACTCACACTTTGGCTTATTTTCATATTTTCTTGTATTTACATAACCTCAGAGATTAAGACAAATCTACTGTCTTTGCATATATAAAATCCTTTAAGACCACTTTGTATAAACCCCAAACTACATGGCGGGAAAGCTTAAGACAAGACTGCTTGACTTGAGCTTCTGAGAAGCTAACATTGAAGTTAATTCCTCATTTTCATTCAAAATTAAACTATCGGCAGTCTCACTGCCGATTTCTGAATCTTGTTTGTGTAGGTGGTTTAACAACTAAATACAATATGTTATGAGATGAACATACGGAGGGTGGATTCTATCAAGTCTGATTGGACCTTTTATGAATAAATGAACAGATAAATCATCTCAGCCCAAGACAAAGCTCAAGTGAGGCTATCCATGCGGTTTAAACACATGCAAATGGCGTGACATCTTTTTCTCTTCTTTTTTCCAGCTGGCCAAATAGCAAGATCAAATACTGCCAAGCGGAGAAAACACAGGATATAAAATCTGAATTACAGTCTTGCAGGAAGTCAAAGTTGTGAGGCCTCGATATGCAGAACTCTGCTGCAGTGACGCGTGCAAAATGCTGGTCAGCTGGGAGGTAGTGAGAAGTTAACTACACAGAAAAGTTTTCAGATTTGCACTTGTATAAAATCTATAAGCGTCCTCATCCAAATTCATCATTGAGAAGGGAACACATTTCCCAGTTCTATCGCCACTGGGGGATTTGAGGAAGGGAAGGGTCCCGTCTCTCCATTGGTTAGCTTTTGGAGGGGTGGAGTTTGCGGCCAAAGTACTCCGGCGCTGCATCCAGCAGCCAGTCGGCGTCCACCAAGCACAGGTCCCGCATGTAGCAGCGGGACGTGTGCAGCAGCTCGTTGAAGACCACGTAGGCCGGCTTGGCCTGGAACAGGACGGAGGACGGGTGGATGGCCACGGGCTGGTGGGTGTCCAGGGCCAGGTAGCTGCCGTCGGGTTGCAGCTCGGCGGCGTTGACGAACAGCCCGTGGGCGAGGCAGCGGCGGACGCTCCCCGTGTCCGGCCCGCACGACTGCAGCTTCATGTTGAACTGCCGGATCAACGGGAGGTGTTAGCTCAAAATGCAGATTCACGGGAGGTCAATCTGTCACAGCATTTGGTTATCAATAATGTCATGAGGAATATGAAAGTATAAACACGGAATATTTTACACAGTATTCATACACGAGTACCAGCTGCGCTTTCTGACCTCCCTTCTCTCCAGTTGACACACGCATATTTATCTATTAAAACCCTCCCGTTGTCTTGGGGTCAAAATGACCCGTGTACGAGTGTATATGCATGTGTGTTGATGGGTCATTTTGACCCCAAGACAACGGGAGGGTTAATACAAATCCAATTTTCTCTTTAAAAACTGTGTGGAGCTGGCACATTTTCAAATCTAACTCCATATATTCATGAATTAAGGGTTTAGTTTGACCAACTGGTTGGGACAGTGGAAAGAATGCCGAGTATAATGTTTCTATTCGTTTCTGGGGAGTTGGATTCCACCTGTTTTAGTAAACAAATAATAGGACGCTGTTTCACTTTATCTATACCGAGGTGATAGGATTGAAATATGAATTTCAGGTGATATTTCCCAGCATTCAGTCATTTTTAAGATGTGTACCTTAAGGCAGATATCTCGGAGTTGAGCCTGGACGTCTTTCACCAGACCCATGTTCCTGCTGTTGACAAAGTTCTCCCGGCACCACTCCTGTAAAAGCAGACGGAGCTCAGCAACATAATGACGTTTGCTTCGTGACAAACGCACACAACGTCTAGCTCTACTCACCTTGTTGCCGCTGACTTTCTTGAAGGCCCTGTAAATGTTGAGCAGCGTCACGTGGTCTCCTTCGCTGGAGGCGAACTTCTTGCGCGCGGCAAGCACCTCCTCCCGCCGGGCGGGAGGGTTATACAGCACGGTGTCCACCGACAGCAGAGACACGATGCTCAAAATCTCATCGCCACAGGAGTAGTCGGGGGACAGCAGGATGGTCTGTGAGACGGGGCAAACGAGGCAGGGGGACGTCACACCATAATCTAATTTGAGTCGTATAAAAAAAATTGAGCCGCGGGCCGCAGGCTGTCACTTTCAGTCAGCACGCCAGAGTGTGGCACGCTTTTTTGTTTGTTTTTACCTTGGCATATCTGGGCTCCAGAGGGAAGCTTGCCATCTTCTTTCCCAGAGCGGTGAGGAAAGCCTGCCCGTCCTTCCTCTCTACGGCCCCCAGCAGCTCTAAATGCTCCACAGCCGAGCGGACGGCCTCTGGGATAAACACAGCGGGGTCACTACGGCGCACCGACCCTGCTGGACGGCGTCCAGAGCGAATAATTTGTGATCAACAATGTCTTACCTGGCGAAGGCTTGGACATGAAATCAAAATTCGTCACATCTGGAACCCCCAGAGCCATGAGCTGCAGCATCACACTGGCTAGGTTACACCTGCACGCACACACACACACACGCGCACACACACACACACACACACAGGAGAGCAAACAATCAATCACTCTGACCTAAATGCATCAACATGCGGGGGAGGCTATTATCTGTGTGGGGACAAAGACGTCCTACGGCACCTCTGGATCTCGGGCACGGTCGTGGGGATGAGGTTGTCGAACTCCGGCTCGGTGTAGAGGCGATAGCAGGAGCCGGAGTCCTCTCGGCCGGCTCGGCCGGCCCGCTGCCACGCCTGGGCTTTGGAGACCCGCTGCACGGCCAGCACCTCCAGCCCGCTGTCTGAGTCACACGGCACACGGACAGTTACGTCAGAGCCAAATAAGAACAACTAAAACACAATACCCTGTATGTAATTATCAGCACACAAAAAAAAGAGAAGTACTGGCCCCTGTGACGGATATGATTATATGACATCGTGAGATTGTTAATACAGACTCAACAACGTGAAAATGGCATTTTACTGTTTGAACTACTTTATATACAGTCAGATTGGTCCTATGGGTTCATCAAAAACAAGTTAACATTATTTCAATCATTTTTTACTCCGAATTTTAAAAGAAACTAACGGTCTAACTCATAGACAGCTGAAACATGACATGGGCCCCTCAACTAGACATGTTTTTTTTGTTATGGAAATCCTTTTAATCGTTAGTGATGCATTTCATTTAGGAAGCTTATCGTGTGCTCTCTATGTAAAATCTTAATCAGGAAAGTAAATAGTCAGTAAGTATAACTGTCTGATTAATGTAGTGGACAATATTTCCCTCTGAAATGTAGTAGAAGTCTGTGTTGTAGTTAACGTTCTGATGTTTTCTATGAGCAATCACAGTAATAATGTTAACAAATAAATCTAAATTAATTAAATGGAACGAAAATCCAGAGTCATCTTTGTCTGAGACAAGACCGACCTCGAGTCGTCCAACAACACAGGTAGAAATTAAGATTTAATGGAAAAACAAGTACCTCAAAATTGTACTTAAATACAGGACATGAGTAGTACTTAGTTACTTTCCACTGACTGCTGTGGGCCTACCTGTGATAAAAAAAAACTAGGTGGTCTCTTTTTCAGCGATTCATAAAAAAGGCACTGGTCATGATTACGTGTTTCCAGATTGAATAGTAAATACTGATATGAGAGCGTGTGAGAAGACTGAATCATCTGACCAGGGTTGAAGCGCTTGGCCTTCACCATCCCCGTGTCGATGACGAACTTGATCCCAGAGATTGTGACCGACGTCTCTGCAATGTTGGTGGAGAGGATGACCTTCCTGCATCCCTGGAAATGGTAGAAAGGACAACATTCAGTGCGACGTACACATCTAATATAGACGGAAGTCTACGATACACGTAGCAAGACACTCTCTTAAGTGGCACCTTGTATAAGAAGGAAAGCTGAAACAAAGCCAGACACGCAGTCAACACATTATTCTGCTCAGAGCACAAAGTGTGCCATCTTCTTTCCCCTCACAAACATGTCCCCTTTTGTCCACCTCACTCTGTCTCTCCTGCACGCTCGCTGTTGCCTTTACCTTGGGAGCCGCCTGGAAGACCCTGAGCTGCTGTGCCGGGGGCAGCGATGCGTACAGAGGGATAACTAGCATGGGGCTGCAGCCGTCCGGCAGATGCTTGGCGATGTCCCGGCACGTCCTCGCCAGAGCCTCGATCTCCTCCTGACCCGTCATGAAGACTAAGATATCATGGGACGGAGGGGCCTCCTGCGTGCAAAACAAAAAGACCGCGTTCTGTTCCAGTGTCGAGAACAATCACCACAGAACATGAGCACAGTCTGTTTACTCGCAGGTTTGGGTTGTTTTTTTTATAATGAGAAAGAAAAGAGACTCCATTGTTTGGGCTTTGATTTGAAATTGGAATCACTGCTGATCACACATTAGTGACTAAATACAAAGACTTTTTACCCAGTCCGACTATTTATAGAAATAATTTCCCCTCGCAGATATTTAAGACGTCCCTGATGCATAGTGTAATGCAGGTACAATCACTCTGAACTGCAGACAGTTGCCCCGCCTGCTTCAGCCCGATTGTAGGATCGCTGCCTGCCGCCACACGTGACTGGTCGCAAAACCTGCAGCAAAATGACAGATACCCGTCCTCACAAACAAGGGACACGGTTAGAGTCGCGTTATAATATCGCATTACTCTTGAGTTGGATCTAAGTTAAAGAAAAGATATAATAATAGATAATATTGAAAATAAAGACCTGTATAATCTACCAGGAAGTGCAAAGCAAACACTCCTAAATTTGTGTATATATATATTCCTTGCAGTTTTTGTGTATCGTAAAAAAGAAACATTACTGTCATAAAAAAATTCATGTAAAAAGCAAAGAAATGTGTGGAGGCTGACATTAGATTCCCGGCGCTGACCTGATGGATCTGGAAGACGGAGACGAGCGCAGCCTGCAGGTAGTCGGACTGGGGGTGCTTGGTGTAGAAGATCTGAATGGGATGCTGCCTGCCCTCCAGGTACAGCACAGGTGACTTGTTGAAGTACTCGGAGAACAAATCCACATCCATCGTGGCCGACATCACTATGACCTGTGGGGGGTTACACACGACACAGAAGTTTGGGTTGACAGAAGGAGACGCTTTAACAGATCAAGATTCTATCCTCTCAAAGAGCACGTGCGGTGAGATCTTATTGAAGCCCGGACAACTGGAGCCCCCTACCTTCAGGGGAATCTTGTTAAGCTCTCTGCGCCTGCGCTGAGCCGTCTTAACCACGCCGAACAGCACGTCCGTGTGCACGGTGCGCTCGTGAGCCTCGTCCAGGACCACCACGGTGTAGCGCAGCAGCAAGGGGTCGCCGATGGCCTCGCGCAGGAGCATGCCGTCCGTCATGAACTTCAGCTTCGTCTCGGAGGAGGTGACGTCCTCGAAGCGCACCGTGTAGCCGACCTGCAGAGAAGTTTGGTTGGGGTTACTGTAAAAGTCTGTTCGTGACCTCGCAGATGGAGCTCTCGATGACACTGGACGTAAACAAAAGCGCGTGCATGTGGGAGAGCTCTCCTCTGTGCGTACCAGCTTGCCGAGCTGAGTCTTCTTCTCCTCCGCCACCCTCCCTGCCAGCGAGATCGCAGCCACCCTGCGGGGCTGAGTGATGGCAACGATGCCCTGTCGCCCGATGCCGGCCTCATACAGATACTGGGGGATCTGCGTGGTCTTCCCGGAGCCAGTCTCCCCTGAGAGAGAGCGAGAGAGAGAATGGGGTCACGGTTAGACAGAGATCAGGTGCTACACTACACACCTGTAGAGTAGAAGTGACATTTTGGGAGCATGATGTTCACCTAGATGTGCTACAACACCCATATTTAGTTGATAAAATAACTCTTAGAGCATGTATAGACTATGGCTAGCTGAACTTTACTGAGCTACATCGCTACAATGTCGCCAAGCAGACGATGAAGTTCCGGTTTAGAGTGCATGGTTCCTTTAATTGAGTCGCACAAACAGCGGCTAGCTTCGCAGCAGCTAACCGGTGTTACGGTTTAATAAGCGACCGTGTTAACCGGAGACTTTCATCCGTGTTGTCGTAGTTACAGACAGCTGTTTGAAAATAGGAAGAAAACACGGAGCTGCCCTCGTGAATGCCGCATTATTTAATTTGTATATGATGTATTAGTATGTATACGAGAGGGTTTGACACTGTGTTAAAAAATAAAATAAAGCGGCATTCTCGATAACGGCTGTTGTAACTACGGCAACAACGAACGCGTTCGGCTGAAAAGTCGCCCGTTAACACGGTCGCCTGTTAAACCGTAACACCGGAGCAGCGCGCGCCTCACCGATGAGAATGGCGTTGTGGAGCTGCCTCAGCTGGTTCAGGAGCTGCGGCTTCGCCTGGTAGATTGGGAGCTGCTTCCTCTGGACGTCTAACGGGATGGCGGCATTCCCCTTTCTAGGCAGCAGCATGCCAGGTTTATTCCTGTCGAGACGGAAGAAAACAGACCCCGGCTTGAATTTTTTAGCCGGAGGAGGGTCGGGGTCGTGGGGCATGGTCTAGAAAAAGTGACCCTCGGAGCGAAACCTTTTCGGTTCTTTCTTGAGCTTTTTGTAACGTTAAAAATAAACGTTAACGTGTTTCTCGTGCCCACTGACAGACCCGCAAAGCGCCACTGCGGATGTTTTGCCTTCCCCACGTGGTAAGATTTCGGCGCAGATGTTTGACGTCATAGGGTCAATGTGCAATTGTGTGTATGTGTTACCCGAGTACGGACTGGCAGGTTCATTGGTTTTGCATGGTGCATACTGTTCAAATCACACCCTTTAATTGTAATGTTTTCAATATATTAGGATCTGAAATATTGGAGAGAAGATTTAAAATGCATCAAAGAAATATGTATTGCATATATGTAATAAAGTGAAAAGAAATCAGAATCAGAAACCGTTTATTAACCAGGAATGTTTACACAAACGAGGAATTGTTCTTGGCGGAAGGTGCATAACATTAGACATGAGACGTTAGACGAGACAACAACAGTGCATTAAATTAAGTATAAGATAAAGTGCTCAGACAAACAGATAACGTTAATGTAAAGCTGTAAATGCTTGTAATGTATGCATGTACTGTGTCACAAATAAATGAAAAGGCATCTCCTCCCCCTTGACAATCAGCCTCTTTTTATTAGCAAAATTCAATCCTATCACTGTAAAGTCTAGAAGAACCTTATGATAATTCATTAATTTCATTATTTTATCACATTCATGTGTGCGGAGATTTACTGTACTTTAATTCCATTTGTTATTGAATGTCTGCAGTATTAAGGGTTTCAATTACATTAA
Organism: Myoxocephalus aenaeus; assembly: GCA_038501785.1. Lineage (NCBI taxonomy): Eukaryota > Metazoa > Chordata > Actinopteri > Perciformes > Cottidae > Myoxocephalus > Myoxocephalus aenaeus. The sequence goes on along the minus strand of JBAMJR010000175.1, from coordinate 4,036,997 downwards.
ATTCAATTAATTTGTATAGCCAAAAATCACAAATTTGCCTTTACAATTTGTTCACATACGACATCCTCTGTCACAGGACCCTCACATCGGTACAGGACCCCCCCCCCCCCCCCCCCCCCAAATAAATGACTTATAAAAAAGGAAGAACAACATAACAGAGTTACAACACATTCAATGCATATGCCAGAAAAGATTCATATAATGAGAGTAGTAAGCAGAATAATGATGGAAAGATTCCGACTACCAATAATAACAGCAGCAGCAGTGGATGTAGCAGAATGATAATGATAACGGAAGCAGTAATGGTATCAGTGATAGTAATGTGACTAATAATAATAATGACAGTAGCAGTGGGTACAGATATAAGCACGATTCATGTAAACCTGTGAGGCGAGAAAGCACAAAGACTCTGGGGAAGAAGTAGAGTTAGTAATGTGCATTAATGGGACATGAATTCATACAAATGAAGAGGAAGAAGAGGAGAGGAGCTCTGGAAGTCCCTTGGCAGTCTCGGCCTATAGCAGTATATGGGGGCTGGACCAGGGCAAACCTGAGCCAGCCCTAATTATAAGCGCTATCAAAGAGGAGAGTCTTCAGTCTACTCTTAAATGAGGTGACCGTGTCTGACCCTCGGACTGAGAGTGGAAGCTGGTTCCACAGAAGAGGAGCTTGATAACTGAAGGCTTTGGCTCCTATCCTACTTTTTGAGACTCTTACCACAAGTAGCCGTGCATTCAGTGAGCGCAGCGCTCTAGTGGGGATGTATTGTGCTGCAGGAAGCTGCAAACATCTGGGTAATTGTTGACAACGAATTAGTGTTAGTAGGTTTTTATATAATATCAAATCAAAGCAATCAAAGTCAAAAAATAGACAACATATAACATATAAACAACGTATAAACAGTGCAGAAACGTATAAACATAGTGCAAAGACATATAAACATAGTGCAAAAACAAATTAGACATATAACATATAGTGCAAAAACAAATTAGGAAACTATTTAAGTGTGCGTTAATAGCAGCGGTCAGACAGTTTAGCAGCAGAGTCTAGATGTGGGAGTGGTGAGGTAGAGAGTTCAGCTTCCTGACAGCTTGGTGGATGAAGCTGGTTGACAGCCTAGTGGTGCGAGCCCGGAGGCTCCGGTATCTCCTCCCAGAGGGCAGGAGGCTGAAGAGACCGTGTGAGGGGTGGCAGGAGTCGCTCACAATCGTGGTCGCTTTGCGGGTGAGGCGGGTGTTGTATATGTCCTGCAGGGAGGGGAGGGGGGGGGAGTGAGGCACCAATGATTCTTCCAGCTGCATTTACTATGCGCTGCAGGGCTTTCCTGCTGTAGTCTGTGCAGCTTCCGCCCCACACAGTGATGCAGTTGGTCAGGATGCTCTCGATGGTGCCACGGTAGAAGGTGCACATGATGGATGGAGGGCTTCCTGCTTTCCTCAGTTTCCGGAGGAAATAGAGGCGCCTCTGTGCTTTCTTTGCCAGGGTTTTCGTGTTGACTGTCCACGAGAGGTCCTCACTGATGTCCACTCCCAGGAAGAAAAAAAGACAGTGCCGCTCACGCCTTCACACAGCCTCTTAGTGACTTTTGAGGACTCACTGTCGTTTTTAAAGGCTTTCTGTATACGATTTTTTTTAAACCACATTTTCTTGGTAGAAAGACAGATTATTAAGCAACACACAGGAAATGATGCAACTTTGTAACTTAGTACCCAGCAGAAACGGTTAGAAGTCAGAGCAACAGGACATGATGATAATGTCCTGACTGGCTTTAAATGTTGCTCTACATGAACAACGAGGAAATTTCCTATTAACTAGTGTCCCATTTGAAAGCGTGTGTCAGTTATTGGATGCCCGGTGTAGCTCCCGGAAGAATTCAGTTCAACAACTTCTCTCGTTCTCTAAATGTATTTACTAAGTGATCACAAGTAAAGTAATAAGCTCTGCAGTTGCAAAAGCAGTGAGTGGTACAGCCAACACGCAGGTTGGGGAAAGAACAACTGCCCCACAAACGGAAGTGGGGCCTTTCATACACAGTTTATCGTCACAGGTTCGTCTCGCCTCGTCCTAACATCTGATTCGCTTTATCCTGTCAAGAGGAGGAGAATCCCGTGTTCTCATCTTTTCTCACAAGACTGGAACGTGCAACGACCAGTCTGCTTCCCTAATGTCAATATACTGATGAACAGTTGTGGGTGTTGAAGTGGGTGTTGAAGTGCGCAGGCGTGTGACTAACTTCCCTTGAGAACTGGACATTTCATAGACACAACCAACCACAGCTGCATAGCTGTGTTATACTGACGTCGCTAACCTGAACTTTAATAGACATGAAGAGTAATGCAGAATATCTGAATATAAGGATTTATATTATCACATTTCTAATGTTGCTATTATTTTGTCAGTCTGTCTCTCGGTTGGTCCAGACCACTAAATACTGTAGCGAACATTCACGGAAAGATGATCAAACTGGAACGTAATAAATAGAAACAGAAACATGCACTTTTATTAATCCCCTTGCAGAAATTCTTCTCTGCATTTGACCCATCCCTGGATAGGGAGCAGTGGGCTGCCCTGTGAGGCGCCCGGGGAGCAGTTGAGGGTTGGGTGTCTTGCTCAGGGACACTTCGACATGTGAGCTATGGGGGGACTGGGGATCGAACCGGCTACCTTGTGGTTGCGGGACGACCACTCATCCCCCTGAGCTACATGTCCCCTGAGCTACAGCCGCCCAATACAACAATGACAAAATCTTAACTAATAAACTTCTTTCAGGAATTGCTCTCAGGAACCTATAGGTCACTTAATGGTTGAACTCTCAATTTACCATGTGCCTCGACGTACTCAGAGCAGATAAGACTCTTGACACTCAAACCGTTAAGGTTGAGTCGACCATGATTTATAACCTCACCTTTCCGGTATTACAAGCAGCTACATTCCTGAGGAACACAGTGACACATCCCATTGTTAATACACAAATTAAATATTAAACTTGATATGCTAGTCCTAGTCTGAGTGAATCCTTGTATTTTATATACATATATATATATCATCTCACATTACGGACTCACTATAGTGCGTCTTTATACATTAATTGTGCAAGCTTGGAAACAGTGGGAACATCTAAGGATTTAAAAGTTATTTAACGTAATGATAGCCAAATGCTGTTTACAATTCTTTTAGTTTCCTGCCATATAATCTGGATGTCAATTGTTCTGCCTCAACTTTAATCTTAACCCTCAGGTCAGACCACCACCCTGTTTGTCCAAGAGGAAGAAACGATTCCCTCCCCAACATCCGGTTTTCAAAATACTAACTGATATGAATGTGTTCAGAACATTTCTGACCACATCCACACATCTTAACTGTACTGGTCTTACAGAAATGTTGTAATGTGTCAAACACAACGGAATGTTACAGTTAAGATGTGTGGATGTGGTCAGAAATGTTCTGAACACATTCATATCAGTTAGTATTTTGAAAACCAGATGTTGGGTCCCGTGACTCCTTCCGCCCGTTTGAATATTTTTCACGTCAGATTCTGCACTTGATGTGACCACAGAGATCCGAGTGTCTGCTGATGATCGCAGTGGTTTACTGCACTAGATGGAGTTTATCACACACTTTGGGCTGCATTCACAAACAACCCGACTCAGAGAAGACCGGAGCCGGCGCGAAGGAGGCTGTTACCGCCGGCCTAACGGCGGCGGCCAAGCGGTCTGAAGACCGAGCCCCGGTGCAAGCGGTCTGAAGACCGGCCCGTTACCGGCCTAACAACGGCGGGCAAACGGTCTTCGGTGCTCCCGGTGCGGCCGACCCTCGGGCTCCCGGTGCGGCCGGCCGTCACTGGCCTCACCCCGCCCCTCCTTTCTTTTTTCTCCGCAGAGTTTAAAAATTAAAATATGCTTAAATAAAGCAAGAAAACAATAACACAAACACACGATTATAAACGTATTTGTAATACGTCAAACACAAACATAAAAACAATCAAACAAAAATACGTGTATAATCAACATACGTGTTTAATTAACGTATACGTGTATAATCAACGTCAAACACAAACATAATCAGGGAGGAGATACGTTTCTGATCAAACGTAATTGGGAATGCGTGTTAGTTCTGGGGGAACGTAATTTTTAGGAGACAGGGTTGCTCTGCATTAATACGCTGTATTACATTTCTGTTTCATGTGCCATTTATATATGATAATGGTAAAAGGAAGACACAAGTCTAAATATGGTCATAGATGATATCTTGCTGTTTTGACCTGCTGTAGCCTACTGTCTTGAACTTACTGTGAGCTATTGTGACCTGCTGTCTTGAACTAGCCGTGCTTATCCAGTTCATCTAACCACAAGAACATGCAGCCGCTGTTTTCAGGCTTTTTTGCAGCTGTAACCGCAAACACCTTATTAATCACATATCGAGTTCATCTAACCACAGGCACCTGCACTTGCCTATATAAACTGCAACAACTCCGCACTCCGGCGTTCTTCTCAGACTCTGTCCCTGAGATTGAATCACTCTATTTGAGAAATCAAACAGAGATTTTCTTGCACTTCGTAGAGCTGGCGAAACATATGATACTTCTGAATTAAGTTCTTTGCACAGAGGGGGAGTCCCCCATAGGCCTTAAAAGTTCTTAGTCGAAGTACTGTATGCAGGGCCGGCGATTGCTATAGGCGAACTAGGCGACTGCCTAGGGCGACAAATGGGTTGGGGGCGCCCTCACAGCGCACATTTCAGCACTGTGAGCAATTCGCGACCACGGGCGCTGGCTCCCGCGAGCAGGGACCAAGACACGTCACATCAAAGATGTTCTATTACGGAGATGACAACAACTCGGCCAAAAATCTGATTTTTTTGTTGAGAAAACGGGACGCTGATTGGCCAAGACTCGACACGTCACATCAAAGATCTTCTATTGAAAAGATGACTCACTCCAAAAAAATAAATCTATTGCGCGGCCACTTTGACTGGCCCGTGACATTTGCAAAAATGAAGCGGTCTAAACTATCTGGAGCACAGGGACGAAAAAAGGAAGAAGAGGAAACGAAAGTCAAGTATATGTTTGTTCAATAAACATGTGTTTTGCACAGTTTATGGAGTTAATTTAATCCTAACTTTGAGTGTGTAATAAATTATTTAAAATAATAAAAAAGAAAATGTTCTGAAACTATTCTGGTGTTTGTTGTCCATGCACCATTTATTGTTCAACTGCAATGTAGAATAGTAGAATTATAAGTGGGTGAAAAACTGCTATGCAAAGTAAAGCAGTTAAGTTAATATATGTCTCTTCAGTGATGTAAAGTATTGTGTGTCTGTGGATCAGAGCGCAAAACTCAATCTCGCCTAGGGCAACCGAAGGGCTAGAGCCGGCCCTGACTGTATGTATAAATAACTCTTGTTGAAATAAAAACCATAAAACTCTAACAAAAAGAGTGTGAAAATCAATTCAAAGGGGACTCCTGTTTAGTGGAAGGAGATAATTCCAGGTTGTCGAGACATCAAGGTAAACATCGGGCCGGGGCCATTGACCAGGGAACACAATCCAGCAAGATCCTGCCCCGTTCCCAGATCCAGACAAATGTAAGTAATCGTTTGGGTTTCACTGTGTGTAAAACGGTTCATCTTCCCTTCCTATTAGAGGAAACAGTTCGGTGGATCACGTGGCTCAATTAAATAGGTAGGCCACGGGGAGATACTAGACGAAAGGTTTTTTTTAACATCCGTCATTGTCTCTATAAACTGTAATCGAAAGCAAAATAAGAGGGAAACCTCAGGGTTCTAAAACGGGACCTCCTTACACGGCTGGCGTGAGGAGTAGGCGCTCCCCCTAAGCCCTGACCAGGTCAGGGCCGGTCCCGTTGCAATGTCATTAAATTAAACTATTGTTTCTCACATGGACAAGTTATTTATAACTCTAAAATGCTACACATGTATGTGCGTTCTGGTTTGTGTGTTTTCTCCCCCTTCAAATTACAATCCAATAGCCTATCATCATACTTGCCATAGGGCACTAGGACCTTGGGGAGGCTGCTGCGCTGGCTTTCTCACTCTGCCAAGTAACGTCTCTCAATGACAGCAGGATTACACCAAGGAGTTTAGCTCATAGTAAACTATACCAAGGAGTTTAGCTCATAGTAAACTATACCAAGGAGTACCATTATACAATATTTATTATTCGATAATTAAGATGTAATACATTTTTATTCATGTTTTTCTTCTATTTAATGGTATATTTGATACTGAACTAGTTCATCTTTATCTCAGTGATAGTGTACAGATGAGCATAAAATATCACTGGTTTGTAAAAACTACACGGACAACAAAATAGATGTAAATGTTGATCAAAATCTTATTCCCTTCTGCTCAAAATACAACAAGTAAACAACTCAAAAGTTGACCCTGTCAGGTCCGTTCTCCATCCATTGGATTTGGGAGTGACGCGGATATGAAAGCTAGTTTATCCGTCTTTCCTTTACAAGCAGGAAAAGTATTTCTCTCTCGTTATTTGAGAAAAATTCATATTTGTGTTCACTATGACCCTGAAATTCTGTCTCAAGCAAAACTACAGAGCAAAATCACACTCTTTCTGATTGAACCAATCTATGAACTGTCTGAAACAATGGATATCCGTGGCCCCAAATGGGCCCCAAAAAAATTTGCGCGCACACATGCCGGTTCCCTAGGGGCTAAGCCCCCCCCTTTCCTTGAATCCTAGAAATGCCCCTGCCAACAAGATACTGCATACAGCTTAACCTCCCATCACTTTCTTTATTTTTTCCATTTATTTTCAGTTTCATAGTTTTGTTATGTCGTTACATTTTTCATCTATAAAGAACTTGATCATTTGATTTGTGTGTATATGAAAGAATAGTTCCCTGTACAGCTTGCAGAATAACTCCATATCAACCCTGAGATTAAGATTGAATTGATTAATATAAAACGTGAATGCTTTTCCTATTTTTACAAAACTGGGTGTCCTAAATGTAATCTTATGGTAAATTATTTTAGTTAAACTAATGATATAATGTAATGTAAATACCTGAGTACGGGTTTATAAATCATAATGTATTCATTAATAATTGTTACATATCTAGATAATAATTCATTATTATTTATTAAATCTGCTACCAGCAACAACGCGACCCTACAGAGCATGTTTTTGCAAAATCCTTACAATCCTGTAAAATCCTTGCAATCCAACCACATTCTAAGCGTTGCCATATTGTGGAGATTCCTAATACATAACGATTTGCTATGGCCATTAACCAGATTTAGGTTGGGATTTTAAACACGATTCCAAAAAAAAGATGTTCCATTTGCTAATCTCTGGAGATTAGAAAGTGAGAAACACATTTTGCAGACGGGAATCCTTCTCTGTGATATTCCAATTCATGCATACCGAAATGGCATTTTATTATTATTATTATTATTATTATTATTATTATATGTGCGTTTCCTCTCGTCTAATGACGACGATTAGAATTGCAAAGCACCTCGCCGTATATGAAAGGAGAGAAAGTGGAAACGTTTGAGAGTTCTGAGGAACCCAAAGTGGTTCCCACACGAAACGATGATAAAACATAAGAGGGCTTAATGTCTGAAAACGGTGACACGAGAGCAGGCGAATAAGCTGAAGCGTGCAATACACACTGTGTGTTTGTGTCTCTGCGTAGCACGCAGGGAGAGAGAGTCGGTGGAAACGATAAGGTTTGATTGCGCAGGGAGAGGAGGAGGTCCAGTGTGTGTGTGTGTGTGTGTGTGTGTGTGTGTGTGTGTGTGGCAGCTGTTGAGTTATTTGAGTCAAGAGTGAATTCCAAAGCTTCTTTTTCACCAATTTTGGGACGCTGCATGAAACAAAAACAGGGTGCAAGGAAAAAAAAGAGTCAGGGGATGGAGCAGTGATGAGACTGGGTGGAGGCACGTAAAGGGACTGACACAGAGTGACCCTGTGCAGAGAGAGAGAGAGAGAGAGAGAGAGGCAGAGAGAGTGGGCGGGAGGGAGGGAGGGAGGGAGGGAGGAAGTTCTACACTTGAGGACTTCTCAAGAAGCGCGTCAGACGTTACTTATGAGAGGAGGCAGAGAGGACACTCGCCACCAGTGAGGAACTAAAGCAGAGGGGACCAGGAGGAGAAGCGGGGTGTTTTGTATGCAAGTGGGGTGAAGAGAGAGAGAGAGAGAGACCCTCCTCTCTGTGGGGCCAGCCGATGAGAGAAGATGAAGAACCACATCACCAACGCCCTCTCTGACTTCTTCTTCGAGTACGAGACCCCGCGCCAGGTGCTGGTGAGGAACCGGAGGGTGGGAGTGGTGTGCCGCCTGATCCAGCTGGGGGTCCTGGCCTACATCATTGGGTAAGACCCGACCTGTTCATCCGTCATTCCTGTGTTGTTCAGAAGGGTGAGACTCTGGTTTGCATTGTCATGTTGCGACTTGCGTGGAGTGACGGTGTGTGATGCAAAATTACCATTCAGTGACCTTTCAAATTCCAACGACTTGTTTTTCTTTTGCTGGCTTGCTGGGTTGTTTTAAACAAGTGATATAACTCTGATGTCTTAATTCTGCTTAAACGAGGGGGGGGGGAGCATCCCATGGTGTTGAAATTGTTAGAAAAACATAATTCATAAAAGGAAGACTTCTCCCTTGTGGTCAGAGACACTTTGCTGTAACTTGCCAGGTATCCTGTTGACTCAGCAAACAGGAACTGCAAACAGACGTGCAGCAGTGGCAGGTTGAGTGATGACAGGAGGCAGAAGAGCGTGATATGTTGTTAACTGTGCTTCTCAAATTGAAAGACAAAAAAAATACAGCGTGCGTGTTATCGTACGCACGCTCATCTCCACACTCATGCTTCGACATGTTGGACTCATTTCCTGGATACTTGTTCTGGGACAGGAAGAGTTTTATTGTTTTATTTTCTTGGTTGCATTTCTGTTTCAGTTAGTTAACTACTCACTGACCTCACTTGTGCGTGTCTGCGCTCGTGGACGAGTGTGTGTTCACCTCCGAGCAGCAGAACCTGAGGAGCGGCGCGTGATGAACAGGCTGAGGCACATGCTAACAGTCATAACAATCAAACCGCTGCCAAGCGCCAAGGCCCGGACACGCGTTACCTTCTGCTGCCGACGCTGACCGAACACGTGATAGAGACGGACACGTTTAAAAATATCTTCTCCAAGTTATTCATATTTAATGAATAAGACTGTTCTCTTTTGGGTGCCCGTAGATTTGGTCATGGCGCTTTAATCTCGACAATCTTCACAGTCAGGCCATATCAAATGTGGATGCTCATTTTCTTTCATTTCAAACCTTGAAAAGTCTTAAAGTGGGAACTGTGAAGCAGGATTTTAAGTTTCCTCTGTGCGCTGGTATTAAAGAAAAAAAGAAGAAAAGGGAACAGCCACACTGACATTCAGAGTTTTTGTCTCTTTTTGCTATTAAGGTGCACGACTGACCTCTCTCTTCTGCCTTCATCCCACCGGCCACTTGCCTGTTGGTGATGGGCATGAGATGAGACGTGATTATGAGGCTTCTCCTCCTCGGGTCGGAGCAGAGGTCGGCCTGTATCTCTCTGGTTGTCTTGTCAGGCATGTTAAATCTTATTTTAACCTTAGAGTTGGTGCAAATACTTCTATTACTCTAATTTGTTTAATTAAATCAGTAAAAAATATATGAATTTATTGTAGTTGTTGGTTCATTAATTTAATAGGTACATTTTTGTGCTTTCGTTAACTGACAACTTCATCCTCGTGCATGAAAACGTGTCCACACTTGGCCTCATATTTGAGTAAATCTCACCAAAAAAAAAGAACTAATCCCACATGAATGTTTTTTGTAAATATTGGAAAAATTAATTTGAAGGAAGTCCGGAAGCGAGAACAGCAGCCTCGGCAAACCCTAATTAACTCTCGCCTCGTCACTTTTAAGTCGACAAAAATGCCCATCTATTGTTTGCATTTCGTCGTGATGAGCGGAAGTGTGATGTCTTTTTTATTTTTTTGTTCATTCAACACTAATCTCAGAGCCACAGTATGGTGGGAAGAAAAGCCCTCTGCACATCAAGGAGCCTCTTCTCCCTCCTCCTCCTCCTCATCCTCCTCATCCTCCTCTCTGCGCTGCTTCTGTCGGAGCAGATACAGATCTCACTTAGACTGCTGTTTTGGGAGATTCCTCCATTATTTCACGCTCATGGCTTTCTTTATTCCATTAATGTGCTCTATTTTCTTCTCCCTCCCCTGCATCTTGAATGTGAGCTCAAACTTCCACGATTTGATCTGCCTAACTGATAGAAGTTGTGGCGTTCAGCTCATTGTGCAAACGCTACCTTAGATTTCAGTCTGCAGCTTGAAGGATGTTTCCGCTCATCTGTTGCTTTCACTGTGCACGGACAAATGAACCGCATACATGCTGCCCTGTAGCTTTCTGCTGGAGGGTAATTGCTTTTCACACAATATATGAAATAGCTCTGCATGTGCGTATTGCGCGTGCGTGTGTGTGTGTGTGTGTGTGTGTGTGTGTGTGTGTGCAGTATCTTGCCAGTGCCCACCAGCTGTTCCTGTATCTCCCGGGCAGACACAGATAGAGCCACACAAGGAGGAGCTTCACTCTGCAGAAAGTGAAATCAAAAAGTACTGCGGCCGAGTGTAACTAGAACAAACCTGGAACATCACATCTGTACGTCGTCATCACGGGTGCAACTCAGATCCTTTTGCTTCAGTAAAAACACCAATAAAAGAATGTAGAAATACTCTGTTACAACGTCCGGCATTCTAAATCCCATCAACACAATGTATACGTTAAGGCATAAAAGAAAAAGTAATGTCCTATAAACAATTGGCCCCTGTAACTGATATATTATTATTGTCACGTTAAGACGGATGCATCAATGTGTAAAGCATGCCACTGCTGCTAAAAGTACATCTACTTTATGTACCCTTTATTTATGATTAATGAGAGAGGGAAGAACTACTATGTACTATATTATCTGGTGTTTTCTCTAATCTTTGTTATTTTTGTGAGACTTTGAATAAGGTATCCACTTCAGACGGTCATTTAAATGAAACCATGTGAGAAGTGTAAACGTGTAGACTGCTAACAACTCATAGACATCTGAAAGGAGCCCCAACTGGCAACAAGCCAAAAACATTGGGAACCGCTCTTTAGCTAATTTAACTAATTTCCCCTTGGGGATGAATAAAGTATATTACATTACATTTAGCTGACGCTTTTATCCAAAGTGACTTTGCTCTATACACCGTAGACACAGCAACGGGGAGCAATTTGGGGTTAAGCGTCCTGCTCAAGGACACATAGACCAGTGGAGCCAGGGTTCGAACCACCGATCCCCTGATTGAAAGACGGGCATGCTAACCACTGAGCCACAGTCGCAGTATACATCTATCTATCTTAGCATAGGGTGTATTTCATAAGCGAGAAAGTACTATGTTTCCCCTCGGAAATGCAGCAGAGTGGAAATATAAAGTAACATGAAATGGAAATACTTGAGTACTTTAAAGTACAAGTACCTCCAAATTGTACTTAAAGGTGGAGTCAGCGGTCATCTCAGATTTACCAGCCCAGTCGCCAGGAAGAAACATTGGCATTGTACGTGCCTGCATTCGGTCAGAGCAAGTGACGTAGTCTATTGAGCGACTGTTGTTAAAAGTGTTGTTAAAAGAAAAACTCATGAGAAACTCATGTGAGTCACCTGACTAATTGACACTAACTAGAAAATGCCACGGTTTACTTTTACTTTGGGACGACGGGTTGTAGCGACGGTGTTACAATTGTTACCAACGGTTGCTTAATGTTGTGGCGTTATGATTTGAACACAAACCGTGATCTTTTTTCTAACTTTAAGATTGGTTGTATCGCCTCAACTGACCGAATCAACGTGAACCGCGCAATACAAGGTTGTATTTGTATATGTGTTTGGTTCAGAAACATCGTCATTGAACGCATCCCGAGGTTTGCAGAAACGCGCAATGCGAACACTTCACACGCGCGTGCACGCCCCCTTGTTGCTGATTGGCTGGAATAGTGTTGTGTGGCTCCATTGTTTGTTTCCCATTTTCAAAGCCAGAGCTGAACATGACCAGCAGGATATATTCTCTGAGTTTGATGAATAGTGTATGGGATTAGAATCGCTGACTGCACCTTTAATTATAGAAAATTGGTTATCTTCATCACAATCAGTTCTCCCGGAAGAGGATCTAGATTGACTGTGTTCACACTGATAGACATGGAAGCTGCAGTTTCAATATGGCATTTATATTCCTCAGAATTACACGCTGTGTAAAGTTTCATTATTGCTCATTTCCCTGTTTCGGTGCAATAAACATGAACAATTTCTCAAGAGCAACTACTGAAGGTGACAGCAATGGTGCTGTTGTAAAAGTTAAAAACATATAAAATGTACATGTAGAGGAAACCCTAATTCATCCTGGATAATTGGTAATGAACTAAGCGTTAACGGTTTGCTTCAACCCTGTTATCACTTCGAAACATGTATGCGTAAATGTCTGTGCTCTAAGATTCAACGAGCAACGTGACATTGCACAGCGACAATCACTTTGCACATGGGTCCCCGTGAGGGCTGCTGCTGGCATGAGGGACTGGAGCGCAGAATGTCCACATCACCGATGCACATGCCCTTGCCTGCGGGGTTGCATGGCTGGCTGATACGATGCTCTCTGTGTCTCTCACAGGTATGTGTTCATCTACGAGAAAGGCTACCAGTCCACAGACATAGCAGTGAGCTCCGTCTTCACCAAAATGAAAGGAGTGGGCTACACCAGCATAAACGGAACTGAGAGGGTCTGGGATGTGGCCGACTACGTCTTCCCCCCGCAGGTTGGTGACTGGCTGGCCGGACGACTCCCGATTGGTCAAGAATTAGTTTTGCACCTGGTGCAAGTCACTGACCAGCGTTGGGATTAAAGCACATCTGGGTCAGAGTCAGATGTCGTGGAGTCAGCACCCACAGTCCGTGCATCAAACTGTCAGAGTGAATAAACATCAGGCTGAGTCAGGCAAGCAACGTCGACACGCTAGTAGTCATGCTTTTAAAAACATCCGTGTTGGTTCGTTTTTTTAGGCCAGATACAAACAGTGACAACACTAGGACGAAGCACGCACGCGCACACGCACACGCACACACACACACACACACACACACACACACACACACACACACACACACACACACACACACAGAATGAGAGTACATTTGGCCTGGATGATAATCGGGCGTTGTCGACATCAAGGTGTCTCCCTACTTTCCAAAAGTCGTTCCTGTAAACTGGTCAAACATCCTAACAAAGACAGACTCCCATTGTGTATTTATATCTCTCTGTTTACCTAAAATGTCACTGTGTCCTGCTATCGGTGGAAAAGAAATAAAGAGACACAGGGAAGATTGTCGTGTTTGCTTTGAGATCTGGGCGTGGGCCTTTTTGAATTCAGAGTGGGTTTGGCACATGGTCCTTTATGATAAACCCAGATGAAAAGGTCTCTTTAGGAATAAAGCCTTTCACTTTGATCACTAAGTCGAGCGCTTTAGTTTGAGCAAACTTCAATAATAGTCATACTTTATGTTCTATGAATATGAGGATCAACTCAATGGTCAATAGCTAAAAAATAGCATATTGTGGTAGAGGATCCAGCCAAACTGCATCAATGACATCACCTTACATGGGCGCTGTCCCGAAAACACACTGTCGGTCAGTACGTCCGTTGCTAGCTAGCTTGTAGCTAGCTTGTAGCTAACGTACGCCACAGCGGTACAGCGCGAATGACTCAAAGTGTTAGAACTCTTTGTTCATGGCCAAGAAATCGTCCAGCTCATTTTCTTTTAGTGTTTGCACATTGTATTTACTTTCTGGCCGAGAGTTAGATCACAAGATTGATACATCTAACTCAGCAAAACAATTAAAAAAACACGATTCCTTTGAAAATCAAAACAACATGGGATTTTTTGGGACATAAAAGTTTGAAATCACCAGTGGGACACAACTGATTAATGTTTGACATTACAATAAACTTAATAAGCATGTTGCCAAGCAACTACACCATCCTTTGTTATGGCATTTTATGGCATAAATAAAAGAGCTAAAAAAATGTTTACGTATCACTTCTTATAATCCTCAGGGAGACTCATCGTTTGTGGTGATGACAAACTACATCATAACTGAAGGTCAGAAGATGGGAAAGTGTCCGGAGGTAGGTGGAAACCTTTCCCCCTCCCTCTCTCCTTGTCCCTCCGACTGAAACACGTCCATAAATAGTCAAACTAAACAAGAATCGCGTCTCATTCCAAGACTGTTTCTGTAATTGAGTAGTTATGTAGCGGTTGAATAGCGTCTTTTTTTTTCTAACTAAATGGCCTCAAGAGGACATAAACAGCCGTTTCTGTACGCTGCCAGACATCACAGTAAATGCAGAACTTTGTTGTCTCCATGTCATGTCCACCCACTGACCCCAATCTCTCCTTTGCAACAGCTCAAAGGCAGGCACAGCTGCAGCTCCCACTCTGACTGTGAAGGAGGGAGTTTCAAACGTACGGGACATGGTAAATCCTGACGGCCCGACAGTGTGTGACACCAGCCGTCCTCACTGAACCGTCTGTGGCCTCGCGGATCTTTCCAGATCTTTGGCCCTCTGTCATCTGCTTTTGCTCTCAGCCCTTCTCAAATATGAACTTCTTAGAGCCACGTGACAGGACCAAGATGCACTGGGGGGAGGTAGACGATGGTGCACGGGTTATGGAGCGGCGTGTGTGCAGAGAGGGCTGTGGCTCCTGAGAACTCCTGTAGGACGAGCTCACACAGTAGAAACACTAAAACACATGGCGTCTGAGTCAGCGACGGCAAACATTTAGATGGAGCTCGTGCGCTGCTCTTCTCCAGGGTCGAGAACAAAAACAAGAAAGAGGGATTAAGATCAACAACCTCAGTCTTAACAACCAAACACACACCAAACACCAATGCTCACACACACAGTGAGTGAGCATTGGAGTAAAACCCTGCCTTAAGCAAGCAGACACTTGCATGTGTTGTATATACAATCGCAGATGTTACAATAAGTCCTGTGCATAGGAGCAGGCATGAATCATAAGCACACAGAGACGTCCAATACAAATAGCCGGTCAGACGAGAGCTTCTTTAATAGGGCCAAACATTGCACGGCGAATTCAAAGAGCGGTTACGTAAATTTTACTGTCCTCCATCTGTCCCGAGGTTACCTTCGGAGCCTTTTCAAGCCCTTTGTGCCCCACATCCACTTCAATAAGACCGATGTCAGCCAGAGCTTTAGATCTGTCTGCTTCAGACCAATCAAATTCACCTCGAGGTACCAGCATCGCTTTAAAGGCGGCGCACTGTCTCAGCGCTCGTGGACAAGTAAACACGTGTTGGGGGGTGGGGGAGGGGAGGCCCCTGTAGACAAACAGACTGTTGGGCTCCACTTGAGTTGAGCGAGCAAACGCCCGCTGCAGAACTGTCCGTGAACTCTACCAGCACTCGATGAGAGAGACTGATAGCGACAAAGCTAATCACATGGAGAGAGATTCTATGTCAGGATGTGGGCGAGATAAAGGAAAGAGCTACTTCAGCGCTTGCTTTTCGCTTGCTGTTGATGCCAATTCAAGATAGGGCGATGCAAGTTAACGTTAGGGCCCTCTGGTCCTTCTTTCCGCTGCTTCCTCGAAAAGAAATATGCTGTTTGAAGTTTTGTGTGATCGTGATGAACTCTGGAGTGTTTCTATTTACAAGGGGAGATGACGGGAGTGTGCGTGAACGACACTAAGACCTGCGAGGTGTTGGCCTGGTGCCCCATTGAGAACGATCACAACATACCAGAGTACGTGGACACACTGAATTATTCAATCTGCAGGTTTGAGATTTTTAGTGATGATTCCGTGCCGTCGACTGTCTGGATTTGTGCAATTTTCCGTGCACAAGAAATATCATTTGTGAGGATTTCTGCGCACCAACATGCTGGATTTGACACTCTTCTCTCTCCTCTTTACTCCCATCTAGTCCTCCTATGTTGATGTCTGCAGAGAACTACACACTGTTCATCAAAAATTCTGTAACCTTCCCCATATTTGGTGTCTCAAGGTGATTACTTCATTCCTATTGAATTCAATTTAACTCAGCAGATGCTACAAATGTTTACAACGGTAGATAAATAGAAATGTTGCCATATGTTGTCACAACTTTAGCCTAGATCTGAATTGCATTATGGGAACTGTAGGATTTTGTGTTTTGACTCATTCTAGGAACTGAAAGTCAGGATCTTCTACTGCACTCATTTGAACTTTTATTTTTTGTATGTTTTTCCCACAAGTCCTCAGACTTTTTTAAAGTATGACACTAAACCGCTGGAGTAGAACTTAAGTTAGAAAGTTTCAAACTCTTGTGGTTGGTAAAAGCAAGCGAAATGTTGTACTTTGTGTTTAAACGCTTAAAGAAAATACATTTCTTTATTGTTTTTGTGCCTTAAATTGACAATTTTTTCTTCTTCTCAGTTTTACTTTAAGATAAAAAAACAAACAAACAAACATATAATGCAGAAATCACATGAACAACCAAGTGCACTTAGAGGTTCTTATGTTTTCCGAAACGCTAAAACTCTTCTCATGACCAACTGTGCTTTCAGGAGCAACCTGGTGGAGGGCATCGAGGCCGACTACATCAGCAAATGCCTCCACGACCCAAAGGACGCTCCGCTGTGTCCCATATTCAAACTGGGAGACATCGTTAAACTGTCTGGCTTCAACTTCGAAACAATAGCCCGAGTGGTGAGTCAGCTGATCTTTACTCAACACTGATGGTTCAGGTGGAACCTCCAGCTCGTCACAGCTGCACACGTGTTGTCTCTTGGTGTTTTGTCCCTGTGTTATAATGGAGACTGGTATTGTGTATGATGTGCTTGCGTCCTGACAGGGAGGGGCCATCGGTATCGTGGTGGACTGGACATGTAACCTGGACGTGGACTTAAAACACTGCAAACCAAAGTACAACTTCCACGGTCTGTACGGTAACCCTGCGGAGACCGACAAAGCCAGAGCTTCAGTGGGCTACAACTTCAGGTGTGTGGAAGCTCTTCCCTGAGCTGAAACAGACCCTGGTGTTTTTACGCTGCAGAAGTGCTTCTTATATGATGTGAATATTTTGGGAAATACACTTATTTGCCTTTTCACTGATAGTTAAGGAGAAAAGAAGATTTAAGCCAGCGATCGGTTAGCTGACCTTAGATTAGCATAAAGACAGGAAAGCGGGGGGAACAGCTGGTTTTATGGGGCGTACATAACACCCTATAAAACTATATATTACAATTAAACAAACACTATAAAAACGTGTGTGCTTTGTAAGTGGACTTTGTTCCCCTTGGACACCGCTAGGCTAGCTGTTTGCACCCGTTTCCAGTCTTTATGCTAAGCTAAGCTAACGCTTTGCTTCATACTGATCGGACAGACACGAGAGCGGCATCAAGCTCTTCATCGAACTCTCGGCAAGACAGCGAATCAGTGTATTTCCCAAAATGTTGAACAATCTTTTCAACAGAGGTCTGATACTCTTAAGTCACAAACAATCAGGGGGTTGGAGGGATGCAGTGGTTTTCAGAAAGTGGACAGTGATCTATAAGACTCTAAGTACCAGGCTCAATGGATCCATTGAGACGGATACAGGAAGGGACAAAGACAACAGGTACACGCCTAAAGCACTCAAAGAAGACAACCAGGACATTTGTTTTTTTAATGTGTTTTTGGTTCGATGCCTGAAATAAGGGTTGTGGTTAACACAAGCTGAGGAGATTTGAACGTTTTGTTCGACAACACAAAATACGTCAATATAACCCTCTTTTTACTTCTGCTGATTGCATTCATGCTTGAAAACTGAACACAAAGCTGCTTTTTAAAAATGTTTTATTCCCATCGGCTATAAGAGCCAATGGGATTCTTTCTTTGGATTTTAGATCGCTGCTGAAAACTAGTGCAAGTTTATAAAAAGCTAACGTTAGTTTAGTGTAAAAAGGTTCAGCTATGAACGAACTACATCATGCTACCTGATAGCAGCTACATTAGCTATTTGATAGCATGCACCGTTCATAAGACATTTAACCCTTTTAGTACGGGATCTTGGTAACCTCAAAAGCTCATGTTCATTTCAAGAGAAATATAATGAAAATTGAAATACGTTTCTTTACTTTTTAGTTTTAAGCCTTTATAACATATGACAAATACTTGCCAGATTTTGAAAGTTACATTTCTCCTGAAAAAAGGAGCAAAATAATTTTGGCAAAAGGACATTTTTTGACATATTTATTGATAAATAAGACAAAAAGGACCAGGCGGGCCATCATTACAGATCTAAAAGGGTTAAAAGCTCATAAACGACATAATCTCATAGAGAGGCTAGGGAATGTGGCAAAAGAAAATATTTACCAAAGACCTCCGCGCAAACGTTCCATGTAACATAATGTGATCGTCCCCGTGGCTATGTGTAGGTACGCAAAGCATTATTTGGAGAACACGATTGAGAAGAGAACCCTTCTCAAAGTGTTTGGCATCCGGTTCGACATCATCGTGCATTCACTGGTGAGTGACACACATGAAAACATTTTCAGTCACGTGAATTTCTGACTTGAGAAATACTCAAGGTGGGGGGTTGTTGAATCATTTGATCTGCGTCCTTCACACAGGCCAGAAAGTTTGACATCATCCCAACGCTGACCGCGATAGGCTCCGGGGTGGGCATCTTTGGAGTGGTACGTTACAGCCTGACTCCCCGCCATATAGTTTGTTTATTAATCCGTGGAATACTTTGCATGTGAACTGCAACACCTCTGTTACAGGCGACCGTGGTCTGTGACCTGGTGCTGCTATATTTGCTGCCAAAAAGAGAATATTACAAGAACATGAAGTTCAAACAGACAGGCACACATGAAGAGGTAAGGTCTATGACGCACACACACATTCTGTTGGGATTGTGAAAATTAAGTTTGAACACAAGATGGCAGCAGAGAGGCCCTTTAATGAAGAAAATAAAATAAATAAAAACTCCAGACATTCAACAGTGCAATTCTTTATCTCAACATCTTTTGGATGAATTTCAATTCTTGTGAAGGAATGTTACATTTGTCAGAACTAGACCCCCAGGAGCAGTCGCCTTCACATTCACGCTGTGTTTATACCATTCACCGGCACCTTAGGATCATCCACGCTTGCTCCACAGCACTATCTGATGGCAGATGAAATCTTCTCCCATCCCTCCCCTGAAACAGTTCCCCTCTTTAACTGAAACAGGCGGAACATTTCTTTGTATTTGCAGCATGACAGCGAGTCTCTTGGTTTAGAAACAAGCACCTATTACTCCCTCGAAGCAAATGCAAGACAAGTCCAAGGCACTGGCGGGCCCAACGTGAGTGCACGCAGACAGTAGAGTAGATTCTCCATGTATTCTGTGCTGTGATGCTGAGGAGAATCCTCTCTTCTGCGTTCCAAAGAGGTCCTAAATGAGTCCTTTATCCTGTTGCGTTTATCCCACAGGACCCGGACTCGGAGGCATGTAGCACGGAAACAGAGGTATCTAAAGTAAGATTCACACATTTACTACTAAAATAAAAGACAGTTTGCTTTTGTGTTTCTGCGACAGCTGATGTTCCGTTTATCCTGCAGAAGTGACCTGGGAGAAGACTTTTGAGGTGGTACTTTTGAAGCACCGACATGGGACACACATGCACTCTGGATCGGACAGGACGCCGTCTCAAAGACATTTCTCCGCGTCCTCTTCTTTCTTCAGCATCTTCTACATCCTCACCAACATCCTGAGTGATTGTGACCCTCACTGTTGTATGCAGAGCTTTAGCGTGGCTCAGCTCTATATGTGTACCTGTTTTTTGGTTTGGTTTTTTTCCCTTGGGGAGTAGCTCGGTTTGCTTTCGTTTCACACTTTTGGGTGTAACCTCCAGCTCCTCCCTCATCTGTGCGGGTTAAAACAACACTTTGGTGCATCCGTGTTTACAGGATTCATCCACAACCTCTGTCGCTGTCTTTTGTCAAAAACAAGATGACGTCACTGTCGGAGTGACTCATCCCTGCGTGCACCTTGTGATCTGCAGTTCAATAAAAGATGCACAGCAACATTACTGGGGTTTTCTATGTGTGTCTCCAGTAGTCAAACAGGAATACAGGCAACATGTCACGATAATTCAGATGTTCTTTGTTTTTATTGTCTTTGATTAGGTCTTGGTGTACAAAATGCATGCAAAAAAAAATAGCTTCTTTATATATAGGTACATATTTACATCGTAACAACTGCATTCCATAGGGACGTGCCATGCTTTTGTTTGTATACGAGCAACGCGAGGACATTCATAGAAATGCACGACACGACCCTTCCAAACACACACACACACACACACACACACACACACACGCACACACGATCCGATCGTCGCCGACTGAACGTCACGTACAAACTCACTCTCCCACAGCCCTTTGGATAGAGTTATGATCTGAAATCATGAGACATTATTCCTGTTACTCACTCCCTGTGGTGTGACTGCGCTCATTCATTTTTTTTTAATTTTTTTTTCTTTGTTTCACGGCGGTAACGACACTAAAGCAAGAAAAAGCCTTTGGAGGGAGCAAACTTCTGGACAGGATGCACAATTAAATATTGGTGTTCCATTTGTATCTGGACTCAGATCTGCATCGAAATGTTTTTTTGGGAGAATGAAGTGTGTGACCAATTGGGGATTTCTCCAGTAAAGAATGTTTGCAGCATTGCAAGAGTCATCAAGGTTGACCTTTAAGTTGTGACCGTTTCAATGGATCAATGCCACCTTTGGGCCAAATGCAGTTCATTTTGTTGTCAGAGTTGTATATCATATTAGTTATACAATATGTGCAAATGCCATTCAAAAGCAGTCACAACTAATTGTTCAGGAGCTGACTAGTAGGTTTACAAAGCTGACTAAATTACTCAAAATTGAAGAAGAAAAAAAAGCGATTTTAAAATACAAATTTAAAAAAGGCGGGAAATCTCTAGCTGGAAATGGGTGTGGCCTATATGGATCGACTGACACCCTTTGGAGCTTTCTAAATGGCCACGTGGTAATGTAATTGTTTTTCAAAAGCTTTGGATAAATGCTTAACACTAGGAAAACATAACCTTTGCAGAGGCAATCATTTACTGAAGAAGACTATTAGCTGCTGAATACGTAGCTGGGTGGTATGAAGAGACCGCCCTGTGGTTGGAGGGTTAAATGCTTCCTCTTCCAGGGCAGCTAGAGATCCTCCATCACCGAGCCTCTGGAGAAAGTCCTGAAGACAAAGCTGCTCCTTCAAGCTGCTCCTGTGCTCAGACGACGGGCCCGCTGCATCGCTTCAGCAGCAACATCAGACACAGTTCTCACTACATGTCGTCACTGAAGCTGCAGCATCTTGTCACAGACGGGAGAAAGAGTTCCAGCGGAATGAAAACATATTTGAGTTTATAAAAAAAGAAGAAAGAAATCTCCAAAAACAAAGTTGCAATGCTGCCACATGCAGATTGATTATCAAAAGCACAGGAGACTGAGAACAGACAGATACACAGTAAACATGGTCTTTTACAGGTCGACCACAGCTCTTTCCTTGATCATAGACGATACAATGTTAAACAGCTGGCAGGTACCAGTAGTGTTAAATATATATATATATGCGTGTGTGTGTGTGTAATAATAATAACTTCAATATGTATCTGGAAGTGGAAAAGTGCAAATATTTAAATATAAGCAGTATTTGAGGTTGCTATTTTTTTTTTCAACAAGGTCAACAAAAACACAGATAAAAAGGGGAATGCCAGAAAAGCACCGACGACAAAGACGACAACAATATTGCAACTTCCGACACCGACGAACGTCCACACAAACACACAAACGTAAAGCGGACAACGTTTCTCGTGAGTGTTTCACGGTTTGTGAAGCCGGAACACCATTTCATATCTACGGGGTTCAAACAGCCCTCGAGCCTCTTTTCACCGACACCCTCCACAGCGGAGAGAAGGAAGACATGATGAGTACATGAAGGAGCCTTCATTTCATACACAACATTTCAAAATGTGGGGAATCAAAATGGAGCTATGCAAAGATTTATCTGAGGCAGAGCTGCCGCGGAGGCGGAAATGTTCTCATTGGAGACAAAACAGCCCACAGAGTTGGCCTTTTTGGTTTTGTTCAACAACCACCTTGAACGGCAAACAAATGACAAAAAAAAAAAAAAAAAAGAATAAAAAAGGTTTCGTCATCCATCACCAACATATGTGATCTCAACATGGTTCAAATGCTAACAAACTAGCTTACGGAGTAAGTCATGGTCATCTATCGGGACTGATTATCTATATTGTATTTTGGGCTGTTATCTAATTTAAATTAAATCCAATTCATATTTTAAGAATGCACTTTTGAATATCTATACAATTTTAATACTTATAGTATAATCATTTTCACAATAGCCACCAATGCAAACATTTTAAGAGGAATTAACGATGCCCGAAATAATGGACATAAAAGAGTGAAATTGACCTCCAATACCTACTTGAAACATCTAGCGACCATTTAAAAAAATAAAAACAAACAGTTTGTTATGATGCTGAGGGAGAAAGGGACTTTTGGGAGAATAACATTTTGTGAAACAGTGACTTTTGTCTTTTTTCATTAGCCAAAGCACCTTTATGACCGGCTGTGCTCACTGAACCAGCATCTGAGACTATTTGAGTCCCTTTTTTTTTTTATTAAGTCTGCAAAGAGAATACTGAAATATTAATTTGGGCTTTCTCTGCTCTACCTAAAAAATAAAAAAAGCCAGACTACCCTCCCCTTTTTGACCTCTTGTGGAGGAGCACTCTTTGATGTTTATCTTGGACAATGAGATCATCCATGCCTTCAAATGAGCTCTGCATCCAAGACGGTTGTATAATAATACATTCTCATTTGTAAGAGGAATTATTTAAGGTATAGGCGGTCGGAGGAGTTCACGGCCCTTTTCCCCCCAGTCCGCTAACACTCGCCATCAAACATTCCTCTCCAAATGCTCCAGTTTCTCTCGCAATTACTTCACATCTAATTCAAACGGTACCGTAAGAGATGAAAGAGCAGAGACAGCGTGAGAGCGCAGGAAGCAGCAGACAAACAGGAGCGTGAAATGACTCCCAACACAGAAATAATTGCACATTACACAGCGACGAAAGTCCCTTTCAACCGCGCTCAAGCGTGGCAAAGTCGCTGTCCTTTCCGTGTGACGGCCCCTTCGATGGCCGACTTCCTCCTTCCTTCCCGTCAGAAGTTCACCCGGTCGGCCCGAGGACTGCGAAGGCGGCACAGGAAGGACGTCGGCTCCAAAGTAAAAAGCTACCGATGGCACGGACACAAGAAGCGGGCCGTGAAGGCGATAACATTGATGATACCTCCAGACATCTTTGTACAATATTAATGACGTGAAATTGAAAGAAAAACGTCACTGAACAGACAATATAGTGTCATTAACATGCTGAAGTCTGTGATGATTTGTCTCAGTCAGGCTGGCTGTGACTGGGACAGCTGACTATAAGCAGTCTGATGAGGAGGCCAAACTATTCACCCATGCAGACGGGTAAAAAACCTTGACAGTGTTCTTCCCGCTGCCGAGTTCCTCTTCTTGGTTCACTGATGCCAGTCACAACAGTAAGTGGCTGAGCGGTTAACATTGTGGATCTAAGTCAGTGCCCGGAGGAGGAAGATGTCGGGGACTGATAGCAAACCAGAGTTCGAGCGTAAACAAAAGCTAAAAAGCGGGTTTAAAAAAAAAAACATCAGTCTGTCCAGTGTATAGAACGATATGCCTGTAGTCTGTCACTGATGTGAAAGAAACGCGTGGATGAACGGAGGAGGAGGGGCGAACAAAAGCTCTGTTGAAAGACTCAAGAGGAGGGCTCGTCTTCATGCAGGTCCTCCAGCTCTCCGTCTCTGGGTCCGTCTCCCGTGCTGCTCTTTCTGCAACAAGAGATAAAAAGAGAGACAGCCGTCAATATGAGCGCTTCCGGAGAGCTGAATGACTGTCGCCAAATCTCTCCAAATGCAGAGAAGCGCGTTTGTCACACGATGGACAGCATTAAATGACAGCAGCAGGGGAGATGAGGGAACTCTCGGGGAGAGGGTGGGTGACAGCTGGGGAAGGGTCAGGCTGCTCCATCACTTGTCATGATGGGGATAAGCGAGAGCGGAGGAGTCTAAGACGATGATGATGATGACGCTTGGTGGGCGCGGCGGCTGGCAGATGTTGGACAGACAGCGTGCCGGACTGTGCTGCACAAAGTGTTACCTGAGAGAGGGGTGCAGTTTTAAAGTGGGCCGGAAGGGCCAAGAGTCCCTGCAGCAAAGTGGGAGAAAAGGTGGGTGAAAAAAAGAAAGAAAAAAAAGGTCACAGGTGAGAGGGCAAAGGTCACCTCTGGGGGTGGGGGCGGGGCAAAGGCAACACACGATGCTACATGTATGCGTGGCTCCGATGTCAGTGCAGAAATGACCAGTATATTGATTAACCAGCAGTTAATAATCATTGATTGATCCATTTAGATTTTTCTTTCCACTTCATACCAATATTATTATTATTTTTATTTTTTTTAAATGGGGCTCCGAACCAATTTGGCAAAATCAGGTCAAAATGAAAGCGGTTGAAAAGGGTGATGACATGCTACGTGTGAGCCTCGTATGCTTGCTCCTGTTTCAGGTCTCTCTTCATAGCCCTCCTATTAATCAGTACGGTTTATAGTTGGTGGTGGCATGACGATCAAGAATCAGAAACTATGAGCTCATGACAGACGGTCTGAACATTTCAGTTGAGTTTATTTTAATTAGGAGACCAACGCCGTGGGTTTCTTCCCCCCCCTCCCTTCTCCCCCCCATTCTCCAGCAGGGGGCAGTGTCGTCTCAAACTCCCTTCACGTCCTCTGGAAACACCTTCACCTCAGAATGCAGCTCTCTGACTGCCTACAGTGGATCAGGGGAAACCTCGGCCTAGATGGAGGAGAAGTCATATCACAGAACACCTTGACAGCGGGAGATTAGAGCCTCATGTTGAAGTCTGCCGAACACACAACGCCGACTACTGTCCCCAAGGGCCCCCGCTGTACAGCAGGGCAGCTATACATGCTGCAGCTTGGCCCTGGTTTGTTTGGACTGTTTACTCCCCGACGGGGTCAGACGATCGCCCGTTTATTTCCCCCCAGCGATGCGTTCAACCCGCGTTTTAGAAAAATCAAAAAGGTCAGCCCAAAGGCAGCGGTAGATCTGTATCATTCTCCGTCATTCTGAAACCCTCTACCCTTGAAAACTGGAAGCAACACACAAAAGAGACACTTATAAAAGCTGGAAGCTCCGCTGCATACAATGAAAGAATGAATTATGGTGCTATGGCAACGCAAAGCAGCTGCTTGCCGCGGGGCTGAATGTTAGTTAACCTGATACAGCAGACAAGAGGAGACAGGTGTGAAGCACCGGTCTCAAGCAATCCCTGCAATAAGGACGAGCCTCGCGTGGTTGTGTGCGTTTTTTAACCTTCTCTGGATGAGATACACAGAGCATAACGTGCACGACGTGGCTGACTGTCAGGGTGCTTACATGAGCAGGCTGCCAGGCGCAGACATGGACCTCTCCTCTCTCCTGCTCGGACACTCGAAGGGGTTGCCGAAGGAGCGCTTCCTCAGCATGGCTCTCACCAAGATCTGAAAGATTCGCAAGCACAGGACGGGTGCAAGGACGCGGATCAGCACGGAGAATAGAGGAGATGGATTCACTGTGGGATACTCGCATCCCAGAATGTCTGAGTCATGTCACGTTTATAATGGACATGAAAAATGTATACTTTTAAGGATTCCCTACATCTGATAGATAATACTTATACTGACATTGCTTGTTATTGCATTTTCACATGGCTGGTCATGTTAATATCTTGCTGACGTCATATCAGTCCATATAGAAGCTATTATTGCTCTTACCTCGTCATCGGCTTGCAAACAGTCAATCTATCGCGCGCCATAGATCCGAGGATCGATGGCGTTCATAATTTCCCTTGTGCCCTTTAATAGGCGTCGCTAAGCTGCGAGTGCCTGCACGTGCAACTACGTGAGCTCGTTTCCAAAATCAGTGCAACAGTGTCCTTGTGAACAAGGCTGCCTTCTGAAAAGTGAAATCACGAGGTTTGCAGTGTTTCGTCACCATCATGGCGAACTAATGATGAGCACGGACGCATCAACTCGACATGAAAGCGCTCGGGCTGCTTACCACGGCAGAGAGGCTGGGAACAAACTTGACGGAGTTCTGGATGTCCTCCTCGGTCACCTCAACCGCAGAGCAGTGCTCCTCCTCCAGAGGCAAGGGCTCCGTGCCTCCCTGGGTCACCCACTGGTCCATCTAAACACACACACACACCTATAATATACACGTATACAAGTCTGGCTCTCAGTGTTCAACTGAGTCCATTGTTTCATGATTCCAAAGGGTGACTGCAGTTTTTTCTAAGCCCTGCACAGCATTCATATTACACTATTATTGATTTATACATGAGCATTTACTGCCAAGCAACCATCTGCTTTGATTTATGTTGCTGTGCTACTAAAAACAAAGATTTAAAAAGTTGCTCGAGACACATAATCCATCACGGTGAGCAACAAGCCGGAGTTTATTTTTTTGTTAAACTGTAAAACCTCAATAGACGGCTCAATAGTTTCCAGTTTTCAGCAAACAAGAGTAAAACATGCATTTGTTGGACTCACTCGTGATCATTCAGAACAGGAGGACGCAGGTTCTGGGATTGAAGCGAGATAAACTACAGTGTTCATAATCACAGTAATGATTATATCAGTCACTCTGTACTAAAATGCTGCAGGGATGCAACCTTTTTGAAGGTCAACCAGGAAGTTAGCGTCGCACCGGTTCCCCCAAAAAGATATATTTTTCCCCCCCATTGTATTTTATATTATTACAGAAGATAACAAATGTTTATGACACTTGCACGTTTTGTTCAGCAAGATAATCTTATGTAAATGTAATACCACTTTTTATAAAGTAAAACGCTAACACTGGGCTATAAACTGTTCTTGTGATGACGTTTAGGCGTCTCATTTAAAACCTTGTTACCCGAGCACCTTTTAAGACACGGAGAAGCTTCAAAATTCCCGATGGGGATATTTACTGACTTTCAAATTGTAGAACAAAATGTTAAAATGTCTTCCGCTTGTGTTAACCACTGACTTTATTTCAGGCATCCAACCAAATCCCAGTTGTCTTTAAGACGATGGAATCGGAAGTGCCGAAACCGCTGACTCATTCCTGCTTAGAGGACTCATTCCTGCTTAGAGGACTCATTCCTGCATTCCTCTGCCTCACTGACGTGTTCATACTAGAAGGATCAGCTCTCTGTTGCTTTTGGTCTTTTGATGGGCTGACAATAAGAAAACACATCTCCAGACTTATCCCTCCAAATGGCTGCATTCATCCTGATGCACTCGAGTGCTCGTTGGCGCAAAAAATGCACACGCTAGTAATTCAAACTCAAAACACAAGTAATCAGCCATTAACATCCCAAATGATGTGGTTGCTCCTTCAGAAATTATCATTCAAAATGATCAAAGAAAAGTTCATTTTTCTTAATGTCCCGGCCAAAAGTTCCCACAATCAAGTCAAAAAGTAAATGACAAAAATATATGAAGGTAGTGTGCTTATATCAATGGGTAACCTACCTAAAGCAACTTCAAACTAATTTATTCATCATAACTTGACAGGCCGTATATTTTCTATATAGGTAAATACATTGAAATACATTAAAGGGTAATAATCTGCAATGTTATACTTTTGTCAAGTAAGATGAAAGTGCGTGCGTGGGTGGGTGTGCCTAATGCCTTATTATCTCTTGCTTTCAAAAACACAAACGGAGTCTCTGGTGAGAACATGACTCACTGACGCATGATTAGATCGTGTCATGGAAACACGGAGAGGAGAAGGGCTCTGTCATGGCGGGTCCCGGTCCTCCCCCTGTACCACTGGCTCAGCGTTAACGCCGCCCTCCACAGAGACATGCTGAATTAAACCCCAGTGTGTATACCCCCTTTTGAGCCAGTCTCAGGAGAATGCGTCTGAACATGAACAATGACATCGTCGTTGGGATCGCGCTCGAGGGAGTCACCTTGATCTCAGGGATGGTGATCCTGGTGTCGGGGTTCTTGTCCAGCATCCGCAGGACCAGGGTCTGCAGCGCTTCACTGATCTTTGGCCTGCACAAAACACAGCACAATTATTCCAGAATGGAGTTGTGGATGGAGAAAACTATCAACTAACTAGTCACTGAAAACTATTTATAGCAGCGATTCTCGACCAGGGCCAACCATAGTTTGGAGATACGTGTGAAGTAGCACCAGCTGCTCAACTATTAAAAAAATAAAATAGGAATCACAATTTGAATTTAAAAATAAGATATGTCCTCGTATTAAGTCAGCAGCAACATCTGAACAGTTGTGTGTGTGTGTGTGCGTGTGCGTGTGCGTGTGTGTGTGTGTGTGTGTGTGTGTGTGTAAGAATTGAAGCAAGCAGAGAATTTTGCAACCGAACCGTTTGTGAAACTGAATGGATAAACTGTAAATAATTAGCTTAAACATATGGATGGACAGCTAAAATAGTGAGCTAAAAGTCATGAATAAGCTGTTGAAATAATTAGCTAAAAGTAATGGATTAACAATTAAAATAGTTTACTGAAAGTTAAAATGGCTAAAAGTAATGGACAAATGGGTGAAAATGCTAAAATGAATGGCTTAACATTAGAAATAGTTTGCTAAAAATAAAGGATTACAAGTAACGGGTGAAAGAACAGTCGGACAGGCCTGTGGAGGTTGGGATCACTGGTTTATGGGCCATTTCGTCCTGCTGGGCCCTAAAGAGCTACAACTGGAAGTGAAGTCAGCGCTCTAAAATATTCCAAACAGCGAGCTAAAACCTGTGTTTACCGTGTTTATGACGATGCACTTTCCCTGACACCGGTAAAATAACGCGTGCGTGACAGGAATAGAGGTCCTGAGTGTAAAAAGAGCTTTATGCGAGCTCAGCGCGATCACAACGCCGACAGCCTCTTGGCCCTCAGTGCTGACGACAGAGGTGCTGCTCGCTGCCACTGATCGGCACAGAGTGGACATGATTCCATCCGGTGATGCGATACTGTGCTGGGGGGGGGAAGGTCCTCCATTAGGCATCGCCCTCTGCTTGAGCAGTCACGGAGTCCCGTGAGCCCACCGGGGGGGTGGGCTCACGGGACTCCTTGACTCGTGAGACACTTATCACCGACAACATGACACCCTGTTCTTACACACACTCCAACTGCCACTCGTAGCCCTTTCACGCTCGCTGTGTTGACACGTCATCAGTGCTTTCCTTTCCTATCAGTCCGGCGCCACTGCCACACTTCCTGGCTCCCTATCTCTTTTTCTCTCCCGTCTTTTTCTAGCGTTATTCACTATAAAAAAAAGAAATACTTCCACGTTGACCTTTCAGGCAAAGTGAAGATGGAGGTTTATCGTCACTCGTTTTGAATCATATACTGTGTGTCCGACTGGCTGCTGCGCCAAGCTATTCATGTTTTTCGCAGATGCAATTTGAAAGTGAAAGAAAAGGAGGAAAATAGTTTTGCGACTGAGATGCAGTTGCGAAGATAGCAAACGGGCGAAGAGGATGATTACAGCTGTGGGCTGGAGGTGGCCGGGAGGGACATCGCTGCTGTCTCTTAATAAAGTGAATAAAGTGGAGGAGAGGAAAGGACGCAGGGGATGGACTTACGTTTCTGGGAAATCCACAAGCCTGGTCCTTATCTTATTGTGCAAAGCCAATATGTACTCGTCAATAAATGGGCACTGCAGGTGGAGCAGAGGAAAGATGGTGAGAAACACAAGGAAAAAAAAACAACTAAAAATACCAGCACTAATCAGCTCCTAGTATTACTGAAGCAAATGAGACGGCGAGACTAGATGGCCGTTTATCAAACAGAAGTGTTGCCTTTGCTGCTGCCTTTGGAGGACCAGATGAAAGACAAGAGAGGAAAAAAAAGAAAATGTGAAGACTTGCCTTCCCAAAGACGAAACAGTAGAGAGTGACCCCCATGGCCCACACGTCCAGCGCCTTGAAGAAAGAGCCAGCAGTGACATTAATTGCGACATGACGGCAAACGGACTTAAAAAACAACAACATACATCTAGCAATCAAAACACCTTTATGGGACATTTCAATGTTGTTTTGTCTTTTTGTGTCTGTGTGTGTGTGTGTGTGTGTGGAGGGAGGAGGGAGACGTCTAGCGTAAATATATCTTGTAAATGGATGTGTGTGATCAGGTAACAGATGCACTGCAGTGCTCCATCACGCTCTTTTGTCCTTTCTCTCTTTCTCTCTCTGAATAGCTCTCCTAGGAATCCATTTCTACTCCTTGATAGATATGAAATTATAAAACTAGCCCTCTGAGCCTGCGTTATTTATCTATCACAATCCCACAGACATGTGTTATCAGACAAGGTGCTGTGTGACTGGCTGTTCTGATGGACTCCTGGGAATGACAATCTGGGTTGAAGTGACATATCAGTGTCAGATATTCCATATTTCACTGCTGATTTACACCAAGAAACTCACAAATGTTGGTGCCTAATGGCCACAAAGGCTCTCTGGAGTATGGCATGAACAAATCCCAATCAGGAGCAATGTGAGACTAATAGGACTGCATAGATTTCTGCAGGCACTCAAACCTCTCCGACATCCTTTCTGTCTGTAATCAGAGATTCTATTCTGGTATTTTTTTGCAAGTAATTCAATGTAGAAGCAGGTGGAAATCAATGCAATCGTTACGGCTATCCTTGACAAACGCGACTGATCATCGCTCAACTGTCAAAGCAGAAACCGTACAGCGATGAGAAACATTCCCAAATCCATACGAGGTGTGTCAAACCGATAGCCGTACTCCGTTAATTGACTCTGGTAATGGTTTTGTGCTCAGCCGCATTACTGGCTTCCTTGTTATTAATACCAGCTAACGCTCGCGCGCACACACACACACACAAACACACACACACACACACACACACACGACAATTTGCTCCATGGATTAGCAGGCCGGCATAAGTCTGAAAGCTCATCTTGGTTGTAATGGTTCTCATTTTCCAATCATGAGGTTCCCGGCTTAGACCGACACCAGCGGGAACGCTCGCCCACCGGCTGTGTGAACGGAGAGTCAACTCACTTTCCCGCTGAAGCTCTTCCTCGCGTCTGAAAGGGTCTCCGGTGCCATGAATGCAGGGGTGCCGGCAGTGCTGGACAGCATGGCGTCGTTGCCCTCAAACTGGTTGCTGACCCCAAAGTCTGCGATCTTCACGTGGCCGTCGTCCCCCAGCAGCAAGTTAGAAGGCTTGATGTCCCGGTGGACAATCTTCTGGTAGTGCACTGAAGAGGAAGAGGAAGTCAACTTTAAGGAAGACAGACGAACAGCATCCAGGTTTTGTTATTCCTGGACCCTGAAGAGCAGCGGGGCTAAAAAAAAACAACTACATTTTGTGATATCTTGCAAGAAATCCGTTTGGACCGACACACTATCTGACTGATCGCTATCTATCTAGTGTCCCCATATGTGATCACCATTGATCATTTAGCTTCAGTCACACGTGTATATAATGCAGACATGTGCATGTAATTTAATTTTTTTTAAATGATAATGCCAGTTAATAAACTGTCCTTTAACCAAAGGACTGACGTGAATGCTGTGATCCTAAGCTCATCTTAGACTGAAAGTTAAGTAACACTTAACAGCTATCTGGAGCTAAACCCCGGACACTTCACAGACTGGATAAGTGGGGCCCACTTGTCTGAGGAGGTCTTATTAAAACATGGAGGCACTTGACTTAAAAAGACCAGATAATTAAGCATCGTTAGCTGCACCAATAATACTCAAATTAAAAACACACAACGTCAATGACCTACAGAATGGCAAATGATAAAGACTTTAAGCTAATTTAGGTTTTAGAAGACATGCTGCACTTATTAGAGACATCGCCTACTTTGGAGGTTTATTATGGAGCCTTTAGGTGTTCAACATTAATTAAATTAACAGGCAATTTCAAAATAATAGTCCTTGGGCTATGTATATAAATATATAAATAAACTCATCAATAAATATATATATATATATATATATATATATATATAAATAAATAAATAAGCTCAATACTATCAAGTGTTGTTTCATAATTCATATGAAAACCTGTTAAATAACATTTGTTAGTCGAGTTGAGTTTTGATGATTTCTTCAATTATTTCAGAAATTGTTGGTTAATTCAAATTACACAATATATGATGGCATGGTTTGTAAATTAATTCTTATGTAAACTTTTACGTCAATATACTCCAATCCACAGGAGAGGGTCAGCAAAAAAAAAAAAAGAGCCAAGAGGTAGGAAATCAGTTTTTCATCTGGAAACCTAGCAAAAACTAAACGTGTATAGTGCATTTACATGTCATTTTGTTTTTGAAAATAATAAACCTATGAATGGCTTGATTCTGATTGTCTGAAGCCTTGTTTTTAAGCTGGACCCCACAGCTCAGAGAGGCAGCACTGATCCCCAGTCAATGGGCTCACAGCCAGGTGAAATGGATCTACAGCAAATGAGGACACAACTTTCACTGAGCAGCGGCTCGATACTGATGGTGGACGGCAAAAATGTGTAGCCAGACCCCAGGGGCATGGGAGCAGAGGGTCAAGCACATTCTGTCCTATTAGATTAGATAATGCTACCATGTATTTTTATTTATTTTTGTAATAGTGAGAGATCATACTGTTGCAGAGACACCGTGCTCCAAATGTTCCAGCTTTCATACTGATACTAGAGTATCGCAATGGTTATGGTAAAGGGGGATCTCTTTAGAAATGAAATATCCAACGCTTTCCTGGCCAGTAGGAACACGCCAACAACTGCATATAGCCTTTTAAGTGGGAGTGGGGAACCAGGGAATTAAAAGCCCAAAAAGCATAAATTAGTGTCAGTTAAACGCTTCACAGATGTGGTTCAAAGACTCAAAGACAGGCCTTGTTCTGCACGAGATACTTACGGTACTCTATGCCCAGGATGATGTCTCTGAAGTATAACCTCGCCTGCGCTTCGGTCAAAGGACTGTCTGAGGGCACCTCCATCACTGGACTACACACACACACACACACACACAAGTGTACAGACAGCGAGGCAGACAAACCATTATCTCAGTTTCTCTGTCATTTGCATAGGAATTTAAATTCCAAATGTCAAGACATTCAAATACAGATATGCATCGGAGACATCCTGCTCAGACGGCACTGATCCTCAAATAGTGTGATACAGACCGTCTTTATCTTTCTTTGTATAGATCCTAAACCCAACAGCACCAAAAACAGCTGGTTATGTGTGCATCAAAACACCGTCTCACTGTTCTACGCGGCTGTAGCTTTCTTCACCTCCGTCAATATTGATATTCTGCGACGCCGTGCCGCAGTTCCCTGGTGTGATTGTGATTAAAGGGAATTACGTTTGAACTACCCTGATATAGAGATCAGAGCAAAGATCGAGCGTGCTGAGCGGATACCGTTAGAAACAGCATGTACTGCACAACCTGGAACTGCTCCAACCATTCACAACCCCAAGCAAGAGGAGCTGATATTTGCATTTTTACATTAAATTGGTATAAACTGCAGATGATTTAAACAGTTGTGGATTAATCTCTGGATTGTCTTTTCGTTTGTTTATTTCAACGCCACACACTATTTAGCATTTATAAGCAGAACAAACACATTTAATAAATGGTTATTAACCCACTTACACACACACACACACACACACACACACACACACACACACACACACACACACACACACACACACACACACAGTAAGCATATATAAAGACACGTGAAGCGTGTATTAATAAATCTCCTATGTAGAGAAGTAATAATATCCAACAATATTAAACTTTTTAACATGTAAAATATACAAGTTAAAAATGACAGTATGAGCATAGAGAATGACTGCCTTCAGAAGTGAACTGTGACTGGACATGTCGAAGTCTAAATTTCACTTAATGCTTCATTACACAGTCATAAATCTTAGTTTTTTTTCTTCTTAAGTTTCTTGATGAATTTACAGAAAATATTATAGTTGTTTATAATAAAAAATCCTGTATTGATTGTTTATATAGTGCGTATTAAATGCTAACTAGCAGGGGATACAATAGTGTTGTAATTTTTTTATTAATTAACTAATCATTTAGTCCGCACAATGTCTTAAGAAATAAAATGTCCATATCAATTTCCCAGATCGCGAGGTAACGTCTTAAAGATGCTCGTTTTATCCAACCGATAGTCCAAAACATGAGGGCAAAAAACTCTCATTATGAAAAAGTTAGTTTAAAGTATAAAAGGTGTACATAACAAATGTATGTGAAATGATACCAGCTACCCCCTCCCACCTCAATTAGGTTAGAATAACAAAAGGTCTCCGATCATTAGAGCACATTTTTCTTCTTTTTGTGGCGTAGGAAGGAACAGTTTGTGCATCAGGACGTGAAACACGTACACAGATTACCGGCACTAGTAATAACCGTGAAAAACATTATGAATCCCTTTGAAGCCTGGGACAGAACAAACACCTGCACTGAGTGATAAAGGGGAACGCCGCGGAGACGGAGGGAGGGATGAAGAAATTGAGGAGGTGAAGGTAGAGGAGGATGAGCCTTAAATTATTATTATTATTCATTTAAAAAGGACATGTTCTCTACTCACCCCTTAGGCATCAGCTCAAACACTGTCAGAAAAAGGCAATAAGAAGGGACACGTAAGACCACACAATGCATTCTTTCATTCACTCACATCATCATCATGGACGTGCCACATGACGTTCCACATGAATACAGGCTGTGACCTGGCACTGTGACCTGGCACTGCTGATGGAAGATCTTTTTTAATTATTTTTTTATGCATAATGCGTGAGCCCTGTGGTGGTGGGGAAGGAAGCAAGAGATGATCTGAATTATGAATAAGACATATGAACACTTGTTGGTGGCATATGTGCAAAAAGCCAAAGGCTGAGAGAGGGCGAAACTAGGGCGAAAGATGTAGACAAAAAGAAAATATGGTCTGCGTACCCATGTGAAGGTTGTCCTCCGCCGGATCGTCCAGCACCTGCAACATTAACATCGTGAGTGAAGACTTTTCCATGTGAAAAAACACCTCAGTATGAAAGCAACATGTGATGATTCTTATCGGTGTCATTTAAGAAGCCGACGGTAAGCATTCAGTAATTCAGGTCTCATCCTGCTTCAAGGACTGAGCAGAGTTAGAGGAAGGAGTTGTGAGGATAGCTTTAAGCCCTATTTTAGCCCTAATGCTGTTGAATGTGTACAGTTTTTTAAATTGAAGAACACTTCCTGGCTTTAAAACTAGATCTTGACACCAAAACCCTTCCAAAGACAGAAGCGCTAGCCCCGAGCAGCTAGCCTGAGGCTACATTAGCCACTACTAGCATAACCATGGATGTGCACGTAAAGTCTGTTTAGAGGTCTCGGGGAGTACTACTGTGGAAGAAAAGCTTGTTCAGAGCCTTTTGTGGCTCCAGAAGGAGCTGGAATAATGATATCTGGAAGTTAATTTCTATAAACAGATTCTACAATCATATACAGAATATGTAGTCGACGGAACAACATGGTGGAATATGAGACTTTCATACTTCCGTTTGCAGTCTGATTAGTAACGACCAATCACGTTCAAGCTGTTTTTAGTAGTTTAAAATATGCTTGTAAACCCGCTACATGAGGGAAAATCCAGTCTCTCAAATACATTTTACAACTTAGAGGACCTAATGATTTAAATAAGGGCTATTTAATTGTTCGTACTGGGAAGTTGAAGATCTGCTGATTAACAGACATCCCTTTCCAAATGCAAGTCTATGGGACCCGGACGTTGTAATTCCACGATTTGGCCATCATGTCAAGTTGGCTTCAAAGGCCAGAGCTCTTCCTGAGGGCTCGTGCATGAACATGAATCTCCGACCAAGTTGTCTGTGGTCAGGTTGCATTGTGGGTAATGTAGGTGCCGTGTTTTGACGAGAAAGACGAACGTGCGGAGTACAAAAAGATAATACATCCGATTCTGCTGCATCAATTTAGTCCAATCATGAGTCTGACAGTGTAATAGTAGTGCAATGCTCCATCTGTGGAGCGCATCCTGTCAGTTGATGCTGTGCGTTAGTGGACATCTTTTCAGATGTGGGTGTTCTCTACATTGGCCCATGCTTCTGCAAGGCTGCCGGGACACACAGTCCATCTGCAGCGTCGGCTTGAACACGGCATCCTGGTGAATTTAAAACGAGCACAGTGAAGGTACACATCTGCTAAGGACACAGTAGTGGGGGAACAGGAACAGGAAATCTCCTCTGAAGCAAGAGGAAGACTTTTTTACTCACGTCCGTTACAACGGGCCATGAAACATGCAATAGATGAATACTTGTTCAAACTGTCTTATACAGTCAGACATGAAACTGTTCTATATGCATTGTTTTTCTGAAAGCTCAAAAAGCTATTAACAGTAAATCAGCATTCGAGTGCAAAGTGCAAACCATTAGTAGCCTCGTAATTGTTGTAGCTGTTGACTAATGCCCTTCCTAAGATGCATTGAAAGGTTGTTGTTTTTTGTTATGGGAAATTACACACTTGGGACTTTCATAACAACGTACTTGACGAGTACGGGGTCGAACTCTTCCATCAGCGAGCAAGGACCGCCTCACCGTCATCGGTTTTAAAATCTGTTGCCGTGGGCTTTCATGCTTCAAAAGTATATTCTTAATTAGACGGACTGGGATGCAGTCTTGCAGGAATCCGTCGGAAACCCGTAACGAATGTGAGCCCGACCCGAGCACATCCCATTTAAATGGACGAACAGAGAGAGAGAGATGAGGCAGGTTTTTCCCATTGCCCACTTACATATGCCCATTACGAGTGTGGGGGCGGACAAAGGAGGGAAGGGAAGAGATGAGTGTGTGTGTGTGTGTGTGTGTGTGTGTGTGTCCTCGCTGCTGGAGCGAGCACACAGGAGCAGTGCTCAGCTTTTACTTAAAAACTCTGGCACTCTCACTCTCTCTCTCTACGCTAGAGCGAGCCAGACAGTTCTCCCACCGACTGGCTCCCTGAGGTAGACTCCCGATGGCGGCGGCGGCGCTGCCCCCCCGCCATCTGCCCAAGATGGAAAAAAATAAAACACTCCGAAGATATCGCAAGGGAGCACTGGGCATCTTGAGTCACGTCTTGAAAAATCAGCTTCATAAACAACCGCCTCTGTAGAAAGTCTATCCGTCTCCAAAGTTTGAGAGCGTTGGCTGTTGTCGGTCTAAGAATCTATTTACGGTGCGCAAGATTTGTTTTCTCCCCCCCCCCCCAGAATATGTCGCCTAAACATCATGAAAGGTCCAGGGATAGAAGTATGATGGATGTGCTGGAGGGTAAATCTCATTTCTCCCACCTGTTCCCTGGCAGCACAGGGTTTATCCACCTTTTTTGGTCTGATATAAACTGACATGACATAAATAAAAAGCGGAAGTGCGGGTACACAGCGAGAAAGGTTATCTGAACAGTGGTAAAGGATAAACCCGACCACAATGGATTTCAGCCCGTTGTGGACGACACCCATGCTATTATCAGAGAAATTATGAGATAACACATTTCCCCATCGCAAGATGAACAAAGTGGAAAAACAAGAGAAGAAACATGGTTCATTTAGGAGGTGTGTGTAGCTAAAACTGTGAGCTCGCAATTCATATAAGACTGAGGGCCCTTCTTAAACAATTTATAGAGCATGGTCTAAAGTGCATGTAGAGCGTGTCCAACTCCACTTTTGCGAGTTCATTGGTGCATAATCTGGGCACAAAGTAAGGCGCAAGGGACAAAAGGATTGTATTTAGTCGCTTAAATAATCATTGGTGTGTTTTGGGCTTAACAGGAATCTAACCAATCACAGGGCCACCACTCATCCCCTTTAAAAAGACAGGTGCTGGGGCACATTGCTACTTGAATCGCATAATTTGCAAAGCGAGTGGTTTTCGGCAGTAAAAATGTTGTTTTTGAAAGGCTCAACTCTAGCAAAAAGCTAAAAATCTTTTGGAAATCCTTCCATCTATCTTTTGTCAACACATTTTTACATTTGGACTTCACAGCACTCTGGAGTTATTGGAAATGTTTGGATGCATCAGAATCTAACTCTACAAGTAGTATTATACTATAAATATTAGTATAGCCTGACATTTCTCCATCTCCTTCTGTTTACATGGATCGTGGTTATCTGACAACCTTATTGCTCGATGCCACTAAATCCTTCACACTGGTACTCCAAGTCTAGTATCAATAAGATGAATTTGTTGGTTGGCCTCTGAGGGCAAAGGCAGCAACCATTTACCGTTTCACATAAAAACCAGAGGACGGAGATGCTCTCACCTCCACCAGCTTCACAATGTTGACATGGTCCAGTTTTTTAAGGATGGCAATCTCTTGGTAGACTCTCTCCAGGGGTCCTAAGATTTTGGGCTGCTCTCCCTGGGCCGCCTTGGGTCCCCTTGGGGGCGGGCGACCTGCGGACCGCCACACAAATCACACATACAACTTTGATCAACTTTTGATTCACTTGACTGGTTGTGGTTTGCTTTTGTTTTGTTTGTCGCCCCATGTGTACTCATTGTGTGTAGTCATCGTGTGTCGTTGGTATCAGCGGTGGTTACAGCTTTAAAACCAGTTTCCTTTTACATGATGAATGGTTTAACTTGTTAAGAGCGCCGTTTGTTGTCTCATGCTGCATTGAAAGGTCACATATCAATGTGCTTTTGAAGCTGCCAAATTCTGTCATTAACTGACATTCAACCTCACATCTCACTCGCACACACACACATTCAGCGTTTGTAATTGAGATTAGGCTACTTCCTGGTTAACGTCCTCTATAAACACTTGTACAGAATGTGTGAACTGTGCGAGTGTCTGTTAAGAAGAATAGAGGAAGGACTTACGTGGGAAACCACACTGCTTCATTAACTTCTTCTTGGACACCAACTTCATGGCCTGGGAAAGAGAGACATGAGTTTGATCACAGCGTGTTAACAACAATTAATGACCAAAAAGAGAACCAGGAACTGAAAGCAGATATACCAAAGAATAAAATGTAAATTTACATGAAATGTTCTCACAGGTGCTTTCATCAAAGCCAGAAACATGAATGTTTTAAAGTCAGTGGATGAATATCTGTGTTATTATGCTTTTCTTTTCTTCTTTTATGAAAAGGTCAGGAGTATCCGAGTCTGAGGCAAAGAAATCTTTCATGGAATAGAACATTAATCCATTTATAAAGGACAGCTGTGCGTGTCTGTGTGCGTCGTTACAAGGAATTGGTCATGCAAAAGAGGAAGCGGTTTCTTTTTAAGACAAAAAACAGGTTTGGCAAGAATCCTCGCCTGTATACAGTTTCCATGGCGTGTGTGTGTGTCTCTGTGTGTGTGTGTGTGTGTGTGTGTGTGTGTGTGTGTGCGTGTATGTCTCTGTGTGTGTGTGTGTGTGTGTGTGTGTGTGTGTGTGTGTGTCTGTGTCTCTGTGTGTGTGTGTGTGTGTGTGTGTGTGTGTGCGTGTGCGTGTGTGCGTGTGTCTGTGTGTCTGTGTGTGTGTGTGTGTGTGTCTCTGTGTGTGTGTGTGTGTGTGTGTCTGTGTGTGTGTGTGTGTGTGTGTGTGTGTGTGTGTGTGTGTCTGTGTGTGTGTGTGTGGACTTGTGGGAGGTTGGTTAATGACTCAGACACAGCCATCAACCAGTTAAACATATTATATCCAGAGAGCAATATTCTGAATTACTGCATCTTTTTCTGTCGTAAAGTTCATGTCGCTGTACTCAGACAA
Organism: Myoxocephalus aenaeus; assembly: GCA_038501785.1. NCBI lineage: Eukaryota > Metazoa > Chordata > Actinopteri > Perciformes > Cottidae > Myoxocephalus > Myoxocephalus aenaeus. The sequence continues at coordinate 3,997,018 of JBAMJR010000175.1, read as the reverse complement.
TTACATTATTCACACCAGAGTTCATTACAGAATCTGGCATGAACGGTGGAGCTCCAGTAAATAGCAATCACCTCAAAAGCTCACATTCTGACTGTGGGTAGGTGAAGGTGTGTCATTGCAGTTTTACTCACAGTAAATGTATTTTACCAAACGTGAAATTGGGAATGACTTCCAAACAAAGCATGGCAATAACTGTGGGAAACACAATATTAGAGGTTTCGTGAGTTCAGTTCTGATATCGTGCCAAGGAGGTACTGGTGAGTGGTATGTGGTGATGATCAAAGGCAGCCAAAAGCATGACAGCAGGACCTTTATTTTGTAGGAGGTGTCATATAGAGAGGTTTAAGAATGATGTCACCGTATTGTTCCCTCGCTGTGCCATTTCTGGATTATTCAGCACTCTAATCTGTAGACAAACAAGTCCTCCCAATAATAAAAGACTTCTGTGCATTAAGTTTGCTCAGAGATGAAATCCAAAATGTTACACCCAAGAAATAATGGTTGTGTGAGCTAACATTTGCTTAGTGTTCACCAGGGCCTAATTCTGTCGGTCCACAAAGTAAAACAGGAAAAACTAGAATCGTCGCCTCGCGGTCGTATGCCTCCAGTCAAGATGCAGTTTACATCCATGTCTGTCCAAAATGTCAGCCCTTTTTGAGTAAAATTGTCACGATTAGCTCATCAATTCTTGAGTTGTGGCCAAAAACATGTTGTACGATCAAGGTGACCTTTGACCACCAAAATCTCAACAGTTCATCCGCGAGTCCTGCCAATGATCAGCTCTTTGAACTCGTCGCTTCATCACTTTCAAAGAACTTGAGTGAATGCTGCTCAAATTTAGTTTACTTTTGCCGCCCGAGGCTGATAAACAGCATGAAGCACAACCGAATAACTGCCAATCAAATTGTGATCATGGTAATTATTCAACACGGGACACCACAGCAAACACATGCAGGACTCAAAAGGCCTTCTGTCGATACGTTGGACAATAAAACATGGTTGCCAACACTTACTTGGCAACCATGAAGAGATAAGTAAGAATTTATCGTAAAAGGTGCTAAATAAAAAGATTCAGATCACATCTCTGATTGAGGGATTGCCTCCACAAAGCTCTCAACATGGCTACAGGCTAACAGCGCAAACAACGGCAACAGTGTTGACAGAACGAGCAGAGCTTAACTGAGGGGGAACCGGAGAGGGCACCTTTAAAACATTATCGACATCCTGTAAATATTCATCAGTGTCTTCATTAGGAGGTTGAGGACCTGGCACCTACATTAAGTGCTCCAACTTAATATGAAAATGCATAATTTAATAAGGGTAATTTACAGTTGAACTGCTAGAGATAATTTCCCTTCAGTCTGTAATGTTGTAGTTCATGTGTGCTGGTGCTGCAGATGCTCTGCATGCAAATATCCAATCAGTTTTGTGCGAGACCAACTCGGGTTGCCAGGAAATAGAATCGACCTCCCGTGCCGTCATTGCTCATCTGCCGCTCTCCGGATTCCTGTCATTGTTATTTCCATTCCTGTCACTGTTATTTCCGACGACGCGTCCGTCATACGAGCCGGCAGTCTGTCCCCGGAAGGTAACGTTTACCGTCGGGAACGCTTCCACGCGGAGCGGGAGCAAAGACGCACGACAAGAAGAACCAAGCGCACAGCAAACACGAGGGCTGTATATACACGCCTGTGCACACAGAGACACCGAGGGCAGATGGGACGACGAGGAGGAAAGATTGTGTTGCAATGGGCATACGTTTCTTTCATGTTCAGGATTCTGTGGTTTCAGACTCGGTGATTCTGACAAAAGGAAAACCTCCGAGAAAATATGTTTATATACTGCCATTATGGGAAACACTTTTTTTGTAGTGTGAGAAGAGGTTTGAATGGACGGTTTCATCCACACAGGGATTTTAAACCAAATTTCTAGGAAATCCACAAAAAGTAAAATGTAAATTAAAATGTGTTTCGAGTCACTTCTGTATGCGACTACAAGGAGTTGGGCACTTCTAGATAAACAGTTCTTAATTCTCCGGCCAGGTGCCACTAAACCATTATTAAACCATGTGTAACATCCGAGGAGGGACACTTTAAGGCTACGGAACGATTATGGTTTATATGGTTAATAAAGTTAACATGCTGGGTCTCGTGTTTCAGATCGACCTTCCCAATACTAAACCAAGACCATGTCTTTCCCTCGCCTTAATCCAAGAACCATGAGGAGCCTAAACAGAAAAAATAAAATAGGAAATCTAAAAATACATTGTCACTTTGTCTGATTCTGAGTAGCAACGTTGTTGAGTAGCAACGTTTTGCCACTTGCCAGACGTGATGCTTTCCACTTTATGGTGATAAAAAAAAAAACTGGGCATCGTTATGTTTCTTACAAAACGTTTCTTTTCCTGTTGGCAATTTGTGAATGCAATTTCTAGGACCGAGGGTTGCAGCCCTGCAGGACGTCATTATTCCTCCAGAGTCTAGATGAAAAAAGTCCCTTGTTGTCACATTTCACTGTTTATCGTTCCGCCCATTTTACAAGCTGACGATTTCAATGCCTGCTTTCGCTGGGCTCCGAGCTCCTACTGGCTCCCGTTCAAAAGTAGATCTTAGACCCAACGGTAGTTGGCAACTCCGGCCGACATGACTCATCCAAACCCTTTTATTGTTGTTACTGTACAGGGCGGCTTAGCGGTGTTCAAACACAAAACGGCTTACATTTGGAGGGGCCCCGAGTGTGCCGGGCAAATCCCAGCGATGGAAACGCCTAAAATGACCTCTTGCAGAGCGCCGGCTCATATCCAGACAGTGCCTGGTGAACTGACCTCAAAGCAGCTGTACCCGGCACACAGAGCACCCGCAGCGCTGCTTTAAAGATAGAGTCTTGGATGCACTTTAAGTGGCACCAGAAGCCACTTTCATTCTTCCAGGTTTTGTCCAAGGCCACTGATGCAATTTGAGGGGACGGAACTCACAGCAAACAACCATGAAGGGCAGGGCCGGCGATTGCTATAGGCGAACTAGGCGACTGCCTAGGGCGACAAATGGGTTGGGGGCGCCCTCACAGTGCACATTTCAGCACTGTGAGCAATTCGCAACCACGCCACCGGGGGGCGATTCAGCTGTGAGTTTTCTCATCAAATACAGAGAGACACGCATATTGAGAAACGGGCGCTGTAAACATCTTAACGCTGATTGGCCAAGACACGTCACATCAAAGATGTTCTATTACGGAGATGACAACAACTCGGCCAAAAATCTGATTTTTTTTGTCGAGAAAACGGGACGCTGATTGGCCAAGACGCGACACGTCACATCAAAGATCTTCTATTGCAAAGATGGCTCACTCCCAAAAAAAAATCGTTTGTGCGGTCTGAAAAATGTGCGCGATCTGAAAAATCTATTGCGTGGCCACTTTGACTGGTCTAAACCATCTGGAGCACAGGGATGAAAACGAAGAAAGGAAGAAGAGGAAAAGAAAGTCAAGTATAGAGGTAAGTCTTCTCATCTCAGCCATTAAGGTGTCAAACGAAATACATTTAGTATTGTGCATCACCTAATATTGGACGTTTCATTGCTATCACTTAGGCTAGCTATAGCTAGCTAGCAACTGTTACTTTGCTAATTTGCTACGTAGGCTATTACTAGCAAACGTAACTTCACTGATAACCTACATGGATGTACATGTCAAAAGACCAGTATCTGGATAATGTATGCTAGTTATGAAAAGTACAGTTGCTGTCTACATTCATTATAAATGGCATACGTTCTGTTTAGTGAATTCACAACTAGCAGGTGCATACACACACAGTAACCATTTTGGGGATAGTGGTGGTGTTCACCCTTCTGTACAGTTCCTCCCCAGGAATATACTAAAATGTATATGTGTCTTTTGTTTTGTTTTTATTTTTTATTTTTGTTTTAAATTGGCCAGATGCACTCAGGCAATGTTTTCAGAGGCCGGCACCTGCTGGAGAAAGGACGCCTGATTCGCCTCCCTCTGAACTTTGTAAGTAGCCTACACAACTAGTACTATTGTTGCTGTTTTTGTTATTGTTATTATTATTATTATCATCATCAATTATTACTTTCATAATCACATCACATTAATACTACTAATTGTAATCAGTAGCATTATCTAGCCTTGTAGCAGTGGTGGCAGTAATTGTAATTTATCTACTACAAGTTACATGGTCAGATAAAATGTATTTGTACAATGCAACTATGTGGTAGGATGATAGAAATGACCAAATGCAATTGTGTAACGAACAGCATGGATGAACTCTGTGTTTAAATACAGCTGCAGGAGAAGGGACATCCAGTAGTACTCAACCTGTACTTAACCTGTCAAACCTGTCAAACCTTGTTAACCATAGTCATTCCCTATACAGCTTGTATCATGTTTTGAGGTTTGTTCAATAAACATATTTGAAAAAAAGAGTGTTTTGCACAGTTTATGGAGTTAATTTAATCCTAACTTTGAGTGTGTAATAAATTATTTAAAATAATAAAAAAGAAAATGTTCTGAAACTATTCTGGTGTTTGTTGTCCATGCACCATTTATTGTTGAACTGCAATGTAGAATAGTAGAATTATAAGTGGGTGAAAAACTGCTATGCAAAGTAAAGCAGTTAAGTTACTATATGTCTCTTCAGTGATGTAAAGTATTGCGTGTCTGTGTGGGGGGCGCAAAACTCAATCTCGCCTAGGGCAACCAAAGGGCTAGAGCCGGCCCTGTTGAAGGGGGAAAAGAAAAAGAAAAAAACAGCACTGGTGTGAAGCTCTTCTGTCTAGACGATAGAGGTCGAGAGGCTTGATGAAGTCTCGGAGGAGGGCTGTGGCCGCGTGGCATCTTCAGCTGCGAATCGCTGCGACGTTTCTGAAACGTGAAGACGATTGCGTCGACTTACGTAATGCTCGTCATCATCCTCGTTGTAGGCGAGTTTGACCACGCCGTAGGAGCCCTGCAATGCAACGACAAAGAGGTTCATTTTTAATGTGTGGACACACTCGCTCACAGCAACACTTGAGTCAATACGTCTTGTGTTTCAGCTCCGGATTAAAAACAAGAAGACGGATACCCGAGGCATCACTTTGAGAAACAGACGGCAGCACAGTTTCCATTCGAAAACAACATTTATTTAGTCTTTGGCAGCACAGAATGACACACACACACACACCTTGCCATCATAATCCTTATTTCTTTCCGCTCTTGATGAATCAAATAAATAGAGTTATGTCACCTTTGATGTCTTGTACAGACAAATTTGCCAGCAGGCTGATGATAAGTGACTAAGGATTAGAGGAAAGTGGTCGTGTGGACGGACAGAAATCCATTTGTGAGCTTTAATCAACGCATGCAAACTTATGCGACGAATCGAAAGCACTCGTGTCCCCCCCCAGTAGTCGTTATCCACGGTGGTAACTCCTGACATATGTTTTCGAGTGGAGATGTTTGATATCACAGGTTTCACTTCTGAAAACAATCATGAACGTCTGAATCTCAATCTGCTCTTTTCCCCTCTTTAAAATCGACTGCTTTAGAATCCATCTGCATGTCTGCTGTTAATAGGACCCTTTGAATGCCGTTCGATAATCTAAAAACGGCACTTCGCTCTTTTCAATTTGCCAGTTTCTTAACTTTTCCTCTCGGTTGCTGCCACAGTCAATTCCCCCATGTGTTAACCACAAAAAGTGTTTATCCTCCAAGCGTCGCTTTTTGAAATGCAAAACTGGAGTCGATCTGGTGTGCTGTCAAATTTAGTAATGCTGCAGCTCAGAGTCTCCTGTGAAGTTGGAAATGGTGCAGCATACAACATTCGTTCCTTCGCACACTTTGGATTTTGTGCTTCTTATTTCCTCCTCACGATATCCAATCTAGTGTTTTTCACTTTGTCTTTGGTAGCCATGCTAGAGGCGCGGTGTTGGTCCACTTCAGTGTAGACTGATTAGATGAAATGCCATTCGACTTATACAGACATTCATAGTCCCCGAAGGATAAATCCAAATTACTTTGGTGATCAAGCACCATGAGGTTTAAATTCCCCTTGACTACAGCGCTGATGATAACATGTTACAATGTTAACATACTAAACTAAGGTAAGTGATATTGGACATATTACTTGCATAAAGGTGCCTCCATACAGAATAAACAGCATTTATTGCCTCCGCATGGCTCTCAACATAGAGACGGATGCTTAACAGATAACGCCGCCCACAGCAGGAACTGTGCTGACAGAGCTAATAGTTGGTGCTGCTATATTAATATCCCGTATATATAGAACCTTTAACATCCACATGTTGCCATTGTGACTGTGAGCATGCCGATGTCAGCTCAAAGCACTGCTGTGCCTCAGAGCCGGTGGCATCAGTCTGGTTTGATAGGAGGACATTAGCATATTGCAAGAAAAGGAGAACTTGAGTACAAAAGGAAGAGATGTGGGCAACAATGCAGAAATATTGTGGTTTCAAATGTAAAGTAACAACACTGGACTGTTTTTAAAGAGCTAGTTTTTAAGTATGTGTAGCTAACCATACTGTGGGTGGATAGTCGGGGTGTAAAAATATATATATAATATATATATATATTGCATTCTCGAGAATGGACCGGAACAACATAATGAAGACAACTCACAACTTTGAGCATGGGCACATTGGAAAATGGGATTTTCTCACACAGATAAATTGAGCGAAGGGTCAATCCTCTCAAAGCTGCTGCTGCTGCTGCTGCTGCTGCTGCTGCTATTTCCCCTGAAAGCTCTCCAAATCAAACAAATGGCAGAAAACCAATAAAACTTACCTTTCCAATCTCACTCTTCAGCTTATACTGGTTCAACTGGATACAGTCCTGTGAGGGAGGGGAGAGAACAGGCAGTGAGGAGCTAATTCATTGGAGAAGAAAAGAAAAAAAAACATGACGGAACGCTTTTTAAAATCACATAAAGCAGAGAGACAAGGCCGCCTTTTGGGTGCGGGAACAAATGGTCCCAGTGTGTGTGTGTGTGTGTGTGCATGTATTTTTGAGATGTAGGTAACGACGCAGTCTCTAGTTTCTGTTTACTGTCTGAAAAATCCATTAGAGTGCTACTGCTTAAATGGGTGATTTGCAGTTCCATAGCAACCACTGCTACAGCACAGAGTCAGCCAGGGGCAGAGCACACCACAGCAGGGGAGGGAGGGGTAGTTTGGTGGTGGGGAGCATTTCACGTAGGTGAGCTGATGGATATGTCTTAGTATGTGTGTGTGTGTGTGTATAAACCAGTGCCTAAGGCTTGATACTGGGATGCGTTCAAAGCAAAAGAGGAGGTCAGAGAAACACAGATGTAACCAAACAAACTGGTGCGGCGTCGGGCAGGACCTCGATCAAGGTAAAGCAAGGCATTTTAGGAAATATGACATCATGTAGCCGGTTATACAATGCACCGGTTATGTAGCCCGTACTGAGCATTGCCGCTGGAGGTAGAATAGAAGACTTTTGGGAGGTGAAGCAGTGGAAGAAAAAAACGAAGAGAATGAAGAAAATAGGGCGGCAAAGGATTAAGGAAAAGGCAAATGGGGAGAATCCAAAGAAAAGAGCAGTAGGAGGGATTGTCTGGGAGGGCTTCCATTGGGATCACAGATTTTTCCAGCACATGCTTATGCGGCGGTGCACTGCAGTCACTACCCGCGTCAGGACCGATGGACGAGGAGGGCCCGAGCAGAAGAGCCCCGAATACACTCAAACATGAATCAAACTCAGCCGCGTCACTGGGCCATGATGAATCTGGTCACACTGCCACGTTGGCCCCGCAGGCATGCAACACACCCACAGATCTCATCTCCCCCATTCCCTCCGCATCACACTCTTGTCCTCCATTGTGCCCGATCCGCAGCAAACTCTCCACCCACGCCTCTCCCATCCATTACTCAGCTGTGATCAATATCGGTGCATAACAAATGCATCAATGGCCATGAACTCCGTTCTAGTGGCGAATAATGAGCCCCAGGAAGTACGTAATAAAACGGGAACTTGTGTCTGACCGTATTAAAAGCCGGCAAGTGTGAAGTTGTATCCTCAATTTGTCATTTTAACATGAATTTTGATCGAACGGTGTGGGAGCAAAATGTCCTTTGGGGGGGGAGAAGATGACTTACTTACTTTTAGATTTACTTAAAGATGAAATATCAAATGAACACAATTTACTGTGCTAATGTACTGTGAAGTCGAACAGACAGTGACACTCATCTTTGCTCGCGGTGGCTGCCAAAGGCACCAATTCTCAAATGTCTTCTTCCGCTGCTGCTTATTTTAATAGACAATTAGTGGGACGTGACGGAGACAAAGTCCGAGACCTTTCAGAGGGAACCTTCCAATGGAGACTTGCTCCAGCGCTCACAGCTCACACAGTTAACACCGTCAATTAGTTCCCAATGTCATCGTGGCCGTTGGACTCATTTCTATTCCTTTTTCTATTTTGGTGTAATCCAAAGTGGCGGTGAATACAAATACGAGCAGAGTGGGGGACTCGTTGGAAAAGAGATGCAAGAATCAATTTAGCAAAATGACCCTGAGTCCTCACAGAGCACTGAGTGCTGTAGAGCCCCATGATAAATGGCACATGAATAAACTTGACTTGATATCCTGTTTATCATTATGCTCTCAAGTAGGATGGCCCACAGTTAACCCTGTATGTTTGGGTGCTTTAAACTTTAATCCACAAAAATGGGGAAGTGAAAGTGTTCTAAAATATAACACACACACACACACACACACACACACACACACACACACACACACACACACACACACACACACACACACACACACACACACACACACACACACACACACGTGTAAGAAACAGAGCGATGGGCAATAACAAATGCAATGAGAAAGTCAGGAGTGAGAACCACACACACACACACACGGCTGAGTGCGGGACTTCCCAAATTGTCAGGGGGGACATTTTTATGTCTATATTGATGATGCGGTGATAAAAGAAACTTGAAAACATGCATGTCTGTGTAATTCTTAGAATATATTTCCCCATTGTGGTAACTGCTGTTATATTAAGTAACAGTGAATACACTCAAAACGTCAGCTGGTGCGGATGTTGGTCTCTGTGTGTGTGTGTGTGTGTGTGTGTGTGTGTGTGTGTGTGTGTGTGTGTGTGTGTGTGTGTGTGTGTGTGTGTGTGTGTGTGTGTGTGTGTGGCAGAGAGAGCTGGGGAAACTCGAGCAACACGAGTCCTGTTTCATGGTTCAGTGCAAGAAGCTGCAACTCCATTTTCAGATCGGAGAGGACACAATGACAGGTCTGCGAGTCGGTGGGAGCAGTCTACTAAATTCAGAAGGGTTCCACATCCTGGCAGATGTCATGAATATTTAATGCTCAGTCTGAATTGGAAAAAGTCATGAGGAAAATGGAGATTTGGCTGTCACCCGCAGCGACAGGGTCCTCTTAGTTTTTATAGGGAAGCACAAAGAGATGCTGGTTTCCCAGCGACATGCTTCCCATGCTATCCAAATAATGATGCTCATCATTATTGAAAAGCAATCTACAACTGTCTCCATAGGTGCAGTTTTAATTCCTCTCTTATGTCTATGCACTAAATATGAAGCAACCGCCAGCGGTTCGCTTAGCACAAAAGCTAGCCTGGTTCTGTCCAAAGGCATTCAAATATACGTGCCAGCCCGTCTGAAGCTCACTGAAGCATTGTATATCCTTGATGTTTATTCCATACAAAAACCTTAAATGTAAAAAAAAAAACTGTTACAGACTTACAGGAGGTTGTGGGACTACACGGGGGACGATTTCGTGACGGACTTCCAAGACTCTCCACTGGTTGGCTGGCAACTTTACGGCGTTAACAAGTGTTCTCTGGAGGCGCTGGCTTGTTAGCTTTGGACAGAAGAAAGCTAGCCTCTTCCCTGTTTCCAGTCTTTAAGCTAAGCTAAGCTAAACAAAGATAAATGTCTCCTGGCTCTAGCATAATATTCAGCATTAGGACGTGAGAGTGTTATCAATCTGTGCCTCCAACTGTGCTACGTAACTGCTGAGTGACGAAACACAAAACACAATTTGACAATCTAAATAGCTAATAAAACACAATGTAGCTCATCACTTACACAATCCTCCGTTACCGTTGGCCAGTAGCTTCAATGTAAGCTGATATCAAGCCGCCAAAATGCATCCACATTGAGTGCGTCAGAATTAAGTTTATTTATTTATTTACAAAGACAATGCACATTAATCAACATCTCTTTTAATGCGCCGGTGTTTTCCCCAATTGCAGCCCTTTAGCGAGATGAGTTTGAAACCAATGAGTTTGCGTCCAGCGCGCCTACAGCTTGAGATGGTGCGTCATCACTCGGGGGGAATCTCCATCTCCTCCTTTCACTGAAGGTGCAGTAAACAAATATCCGTAAATGCAACCGGCATGTGGAGTTTCCAGACTGATTCCAGACAGATATGCACACAAGGAAACTAGTAAAAATGCTCCAAATGATTTTTAGAGGTTACGCGTGTCTAAGGTGAAAGATTCACGGTTGCATTTTTCTGCACTTCCTCTCCTAGATGACTCATCTTTAAACAGCGTGACCAGAATTCTTCCTTGTGCAGCTCGGGGCCTTGTTGTTGGTTATTCATTGATTATTTATTCATGTGAATTCAAAAATCGCTTCCTCACCTGGGCGTCAGATATGGACACGCGTTTGGACTCCACGGTGGGCCTGCGAGCCACGCGGGGGGACACGTGCGTGAATCCTCCCCCGGGGCCCGACGGCCGGTAGGTGCCTCGCTCCTGCAGCGACAGCTTCCTCCCGGTCAGGTGAGGCCGCGGCGCGCGGCTCCTCTTGGCCTGAGCGCCGCCGTCCTGCTGAGCGCCGCCGTTCCTCACGCCGTTGGCGGCGGCGGAGGCGGCGTCGTCCGAGTCCTCCATCGTCATGGCAGCCATGATGTCCGAGAGACTGCCGGTCTGTTGGTCGGAGTCGAGGCCGGGCCTCTCGCGGCCGGGGTCGCTGCTCATCGCCATGGCGGGCGGGGAGGTGGGGGGCGGCGCTGGAGCGGGTGGCGGGGAGCGTACCGGGGAGCGCCCGCCAGCATCAACGTGACCCCGAGCCGGCGTCCCACCAGAGCTGGAAAGACAGAAAGACAGGCTGTGAGCTCGGTCAGCTGCAGGAAGAGGAGTCGGTAGAATAACAAGTTAGTCGAATGGATATTGCTCCACCTAATCTCACGCTTTAGCTGCAGTGTCTTTCTGGGGTTGTTTATTTGATCGTTGGAGCCCAATAACATTCAGCTTAACTGGCTCATCAACACTGACTCTGTATGGATGCAATATCGCTGCAGTGTGGCTCGGCTCAGGTCAAACCTTTGTCGCACGCACGCACGCATGATTGTATGCCATAGAAATGAAAACCTTTGAATTCTCTCACAGATGTCCCGGCTGGCCATTTCCTGCAGCGAGAGCACCTGTGAGACCCCGAGTTTCATCAAGCAGTCGGCTGGAAGAGGAAACGTCATCTCTTTCTCCTTTGTGTGTCCAGTTCCTTACAGTAGACGACGTGCGCTCATAAATTGAACTAAATAACCCCCCGGATAAAAAACCCAACCCGAATCCTGCAGAGCTCATTTTGCTTTATGCCTGTGTTCACGGCTCCCCGCATGCCAATGAAATGCTTGCTGACACACAAAGAAGTGCCCACATGCAAACAACCGATTGTACCGCGTGCGCACACAGTGTGCGTGTGTACACATACGCAGACATTTAAGCGGGCTTTATTCATTGTGCCGCTTCTCTTTCATCTCTAATGGAAATCAAGTCGGAGGCAGATCGCCGCAGACGGGGGAATATGAAAGCTCTCCCGTACATCTATGCAAAGGGAGCTCACGCCCGCCCAGCCAAGGACGAGCGTGGGGGCACTCGCACGGCCTCCATCCCACGTAACCCGGTCAAGAGTCGAGAGGAATAAGTGCGGTGGTTGTTTGCCTTCTGCACAAGTACGAAGTCTGTTCCGGGAGCGTTTGACAAGAAGTGGTCACTAAATGAGGCCAAGTTGTGCTATTCCTGAAGTGTGTCAGGAAGGTAGAGCTTCACATTCAAAAAATAGCTCAGTGTTCCACTTTGTCCAGGTGGGTCACACGCTGTCATCCACTCTGGCTCCACACCACCGGCAGTGCATCACATTCTGTGGCATGGACGGCTCCAGGGCCGGCACGAGCCGCACCAGATGGTTTGACATCTAGATGTAAATATTACGCACACGAAATCTGATGATCATTGGTCATGAACCAAAGTATTTAAACAAAAAATAAAAACCTGATGATGGCACTGTATGAAATGTTAAAAGGGTCATTGTTTTTGTAAAATTCATCCTGAGGGGAACAGGAATAGTAATGAGAAGAAATATTTAGAATACGTATGCTCACACACACACACACACACACACACACACACACACACACCTGTGGTTCAGTTCCTCATGTCTTTGTTTATAACTACTAATACCAATAAGATAATAATAAACTGCTAGGTTTCTTCATCAATAACTGTTGGATTATAAAAAATATAAATGAAGTCACCACACGCACACGCACACAGAGAGAGAGAGTGAGCGGGGAATGCTTTGTTCGACTCCTGACTCATTTGAGGAAAAAAAAAGAAAAAGAGCTGAAAAGGAGCAGTCATATTTCACTAATTCTTTTCACATCTAGTGATTATCCGTCTCTTGAAACGGGTCGCTCTCCCCTGCAGCACCCTGCAGGCCGCTGAGCGATATCCTGCAGGAGTGGGAGGCGGAGGAGCAGCAGCGGCTTGATCATCCATTTCAGATTTTTTTTGTTTTTTTTGTTTGCAGACGCAGGTAACCACACATCTTTTTGAATTAGGTTCAATATTTTTTTCACGGCATCCGTCCATCATCGTCAAATGTTTGAGAAGAAAGTAAAAACTTTTGCCGAGAGTTGTTACGATGCCGATACCGGTATCTGGAACGCCTCCAATACAGCTGAACATGCTGGATCTGGTATTGGCAAGTATGCAAGTCTATGCACCAATCAGATCGCTAACAGCCAACACACGGAGGCTGCATTGAGTTACATGTTGATGCATTCAAGGTCCATTGAGTAACAATTAGTATTTTTCCAGGGTAAATTACTACGTTACTGTCACGATGTGGTCAAGTGTAATCTTGTGAAATGTTCTTTTTGGCAAGAAACTTGAATGGAAACATCAGTTTGAAGGTGGTGGTGTTTAACAGAAAAAGAAGAGACAACTAGACTTTTGGGGGTTTTAAAACGCACAGGTCATCGGATCAGTACTCGCTGTCTGCTGACACGCAGGTTGAGGTATCCGAATCAGTACGTTGAAGGGAAAAGTATCGGAACATCTCTTATTTTTGCCCTTTCCATGTTACATAACTGCAAATTGTGACTGTTAGAATAAGCCACGGTTCATGTACAGTAAAACTTTCTATAAAAGCTGCAACAGCATTATTTGAAACTTTATTAGCACGTTGGGTTAAAAGATCCACTCTTTTCTTTTTCATTTTTTACAACTGGATATATTTTTGGAGCCGAGGAAGAGGAGTAATGTTGATTTAATTCCAAACGCGATATTCACAACCAGGATATTCACACACCAGATCGCTCGTATGATTATCCAGTTTTAACACATCTCCCACTGATGCTCCAATACTCATCCATTCAGAATCACAAGGTATATTTGTATCTTCATTTGTTTTTTGCCACTACCAGAGCGGTTTGAATACATTATTTCTGGGTCATTGAATAAAATCTAAATGCTTGATGGTTTTATTTGCATGGTCAAACTCCCTTTAAAAAAAAAAAAAATGTTTATCAGATATTTTTTAATAATCAATAACGATACACACAGAAAGAAAAGAAAATGGATTTATTAAACCAGAGGGGCTTGAAAACCACATCTGAATATGAAGCGCTTCCGACAGCTGCCGTCTCTCAGCTAGTTTGGATGGAGAAGCTGCACACAGCCAATTACAGTAAGAGGAGTGAGTGGGCTGCAGAGGGCAAACGAATGACTCCATTTGGCTCCATCAGAGAGCCACTTTCCCCCTATAGCCCGGCTTTTATTTGTCTCCGTCGTCATGTTGTTGTGTGCAGACGGCAAACAGACATCCAATGGCTCAAAATCTAAATTAAATCCTTTGGTTTGCTGGGCCGAAGAGAAAAAACGAAAAAAAACAGAGCAGCCTGGAACCTCGTGCGCCCAAAGAAGAAGAAAATCGTTCATCAACTTGTTGTTCATTTACACATGGGCCGCTGTGTTTTCCCTCCTCTGGCCTCCGTGACAGAGCAAAGAACAGGCAAAGCACCAGTGTATAGTCAACAGAGAACCGAGAGCCTCCTAGTTTAGCCGACACAAGCGTCTGACCTCGCAGACCCGCGGTAGATTGTGCTCTGAAAAATACCGTGTTCATGCATGTAGCCGGCGCAGTATGGAGAGATGTCGAGAGCAGAGGCCACGGCTTTCTGTGGAACACGTACGCCTGGTGCTCGCCGCCTCCGACGGCTCGAATGTGTTCTTCGCCGTCTTTTCCTTCATTCCAACTTATTACCAGCTTTCAAAACGGAGGAGTAGAGGTGAGGCGCACCTCCTCACTCAGCTGGGTCAAAAGCAATCAACTCTGATTGTCCACTGATTACAACGACGTGATTGGAAGACAATCAGCACTGCGATGACTTTTTTGGGGGCATTTGGATATTGAAAACATACAGGAAAAACACACTGAAATTCAGAATGGGTTTCTTTTATCAGGTTTTCTCCGGTATGTTCTTAATATATGATGCTTGTGAAGAAAGAAATAATTTGTTTATAATCTCTCACTTAACCGATTATCAAAATAGTTGATAACTTCTCAACTTCTCAAGAGAAAGCACAAAACATTTTGATGGTTCAAGCCTCTCTTCTCACCAAAAACTAAAATTAGCAAGATTTGAAAAACCAAAAAAACATGTGGAAATCCCTTACCGGCCCATTTAGTGTCATAGGTTTTAATTTGGCCAATATTTTGGTTCATGACCAAATACCTGCTCTTTGTGTGAAGTAATGCAAATACTTACATGCGTCTTAGCATGCTAACATTAGCGCAAAAAAACATAGTACATCCTAGGTCGATGGGAGTGACAACTGTTTTCACTTGATGATGCCACATTTCAACACATCATGATAACCTTGTACGTTACCCATTGCCTAATACACATTTTTACTGATTGGACCTTGAATGCATCACAATGTAAATCAATGCAACCTCCGTTAACGTGAGGTGTTAGCATCATTATTTACCCATGCAGGACAGTGCTTCCTACCCGCTTCTAACAGCTAACGCTAACTAGCTCTCCTCCTCCTGCTAAGTAGATCAATATAATGAAAATAAACCGTGACCACAAACATTGGAAGGCAAGAGAAATGGTGAGCAGTAATGTTGCAGGATGGTTTATTTGGCAATTTTGCATTGGATGCACTTCTCGGCCTCCTCCCTTCGCTGTGTGTGCGTTTCACTGCTCACTGTGCGGAACAGACAGACTGCTGGCCTGCACGGTGCATTGTTATTATACACGGACCTGGAAAACATACTGCAAGGTCGTCCACAGTTACCACACTAAGTAAATGTCAGCTGATCTTAACCTTGACCCCCCCCCCACCACATGCATCAAAAAGAAGACCACATAATGAACGTTTACAGTCCTACTCGTGCCGAGGCAGTGATCATACATCACACTGTTTGAGCTCCGTGTCATCTGTTCATTCATGCCCGGGCATGAATGAACACTCTGAAGGCTGCCGTTTGCATCTTGGTGATCAAAAGTTGATTCCAGGGCCAGAGGGACCATTACGATTGACTTCAACACTGCACTGCACACGCTGGCTAGACACAGCTTCATCTTCACTGTTCTCAGCATAAACAGAAAATTACATTAAAGTTAATTAAGGGACAAATGTCAGGAATAATTGTGTTAATTAAAGAGCACTGCTATTAAGTTAACCTCATTTGCACTGTGAAATCTACTAAATAGACACATTAGAGTCACTGTTTGACCAGTATAGATTGTTCTTAAAGGAGAAGTTATAATATAATTGTCACAAACCTGCAGATATCACAATATATTTTCTCAATGCAAGCGCATTTAAAAGGGAATTGCCAAATAACAAGGATTCAGTGCTCCCCGTGCAGTATTTCACAGTCTTGGCTGGGTGGAAATCAAGCGATAATAAAACTCTCAACTAATATAATTATTTTAGGCGGTGAGCATCTGGTTCGTTTTCAATAAAGACAACGCACTTTTATGGTTTAACGGACACCATTCTCACTGGATCCTATCCTTTTATTTTATTACAGGCCACAATCAGCCCAGATCAACACATGCGTCTTTTAAAAATAAATAGTAATAATAGCTCCTACACTAAAGAGGTTTTTCTTTCCTGCTGCGCCACTCTCCCTCGGCCCACGGGTTGATCAGGTCACGGGTTGATCAGGTCACATTCCCTCTGCTTTCAACAAAGGACAGGTCACATTATCTGTCAAAAAAAAACAAAAAAACATGCAGGAGAGGGAACTGGCTGCTCTCGATGGATGATGGAGCAAGCCTCCAGTATAGCGGGTTGGATTCGCATGGCTATTGTGCACAACTGCCCACTCACACACACACAGACCAGAATTAGCATTTCCCCATGTTTCTCCTGTTGTGGTTGCACACAGTCAGAGATGATGAGGCATAATCACCGTGTGCGCATCATTCATATGGAGCAGTGTGCGCAGCATCTTGAGGGCCTCTGGAGATGGTGAGAGAACTCAGCAATCAGATATCAACTGTGATCAAGGAATCTCTCATCACTACAAATGCTGAAGGATATGTTTTATGTCAAGGACGACTTCAACAGAGTCAGGACGACACGTCAGTCCCTAAAATGTCTCCTCGGGGTCATTGCTGCTCACCACATCACACCACAGTGGTGATCCCCGTTCCTGGCCTCCAGCGGCCGCAGTAATTCTCTTTGGTCCATCTTGAGCTAAGGAAGAAACGGTAGCCGTGTTTCCTTTTTACATATTTGTATTCACATTTTGACACAACTTTTCAATTTCTTAGACTTGCTTGAGGTGGCTTTTGCCTTTGGCAAAAAAAAGAGTGGAAGCGCTAAACGGGATTTGGCAACGCCTGCAATTGAATGTTAACACGGCAACCCATCTACAGAGCATCAGTGATATTGGTGACGAGAGGCGACTTGTAATCAACTTGTAAAGAGCAACTTCTTTCTTCAGGCTGAGACTCCTAAATTCATTCTCCATCATTTAACAAAGGCTTATTACAAAAGTTGTAATCTTAACCCAAACCACAATGTTTCCCTGAATCTCACCAATTTTTGTGTTTAGTTTTTGTGCTGAACAACTCGAAACAGCCTTTGTTGTGTAAAATTGGCAATCACATTTTGAAGGTCCTGGACCAACGATGTATTTTGTTGTTTAATTTGGAGGAATTGTTGATGACATTGTATACAAGCTACAACCAAAAACACACTGTAGGGCACATCACTAGGGTTGGGTACCGGTTCCAACACGTCCGGTGCCTACCGGACCGAAAAGCAACGCAGATTTCGGTGCTTCCTTTCTGAGACGATTTAAATACTTTATTTTTTTTTAACACTACTCTGTAATGTTGCACGGTATATAGATACTAAAAAGATAGCGCGGTACCCGTACGTTAAAAACGATAAGATTTTGATATATCGATACTTTATTAAAATAGCGCAAAAAAAAAGAAAAGGCCCAGGTCCGGGCTCACACAAACACTATGACAAACAATTAAAACTGTCCGTCAACAAAACCACCTGCACAAAATCTACCTCTAAACCAGTATTTCTCAAACTGTGGCGTAGTGGGAAATGCTGATTTTTTTTTATTTCAAGAACTTTATTGAGAATTTTGCAATTGCAAATTTCTTTATTCTATTATTTGAAAAAGAACAGATGGAGGAGTCACAAAAAGTTGTTATTTCAATAAAAATTCAGCATGGACCATATTGTTACAGTTTTGTTGGGGCGCAGGGGCATTAACATTTTTCTTCCTCCAAAGTGGGGCGTGACAGAAAAAGTTTGAGAACAACTTCCCTAAAGACACAGGAAAAAAAAAAACCCGTAATTGCAGTCCTTTTCCAGTACAAAACACTTTCCTGTGTTCACTGGTCACAGATTAATCGCTGGAACACTAATTCAATCCACAGGATTAACAGGCTGTACGAGACACAACTCGCTGTATCCGTAAACCTGTTAAAGATGTTCTTGTGCAGCCAATCAATGTGGTGCCCCCAGGCTAGACACTGGACACAGGCTCCACGAGCACCGATCAATCTGACTGGACAGAAATACACTCCGGGACAATCCCAACCAAATCCAGGGCTACCCTCTCTGAGGTTGGCTGCCTCGGGCAATAATAAGCCCAGGATTATACAGGATATAGGAGTGCAAACTGGCAAGTTGGGTGAGCCAATTATTTCTCCTCCACTCACACACTGACAATGAGTCTGCAGATTCCAACATGGCTGACCTTCCAGGAATCCTAGAATCTAACGAGGGCAGACCGGCCCACGGTCCAACAGAAACGTGAATACCGGTCTGCAGATTTGTGCGCCAATCTATATATTTTCAGGTGGGGGCGGGCCCTTGGTGGTGGCGGGCCCTTGGTGGTGGCTCCACCTTCCAGTGATCCAGTAGCTCGTCCTGCTGGTAGCTGATCATCTATTTTTAGACGGGGTTAGTGCCGCCGAGCCCGGAAAGGATAGCGAGAGAGGCTGAAAGGGTTAACGCAGAAGATGAAAACAGTGCGGCTCATCTTCCATCGACTCTCAAAATCCCCATTCAGTGCCTTCAATGCCACGACTCTAGAAGTCTGTGATGATGTGACTCTGCAGAGGATTAATCTGTTGCTGCTGAAAATGAGAATCCATCTATCTTTTCCGTTGGGAGTGATACTCAGTGCCCTCTAAATCCCTCAGAGGCAGAATATCCCTCAGTGATCCCTATCCCTTCTTTTCACCGCTGTTAGAAAACCTGCTGCAGCTTATTCTAATTCACTCTGGTGAGCTGTAGCCAGATAACAAGTCCAGCCTTCACTCTTTATTACAGACTCAATATAAATGCATACTTTATGAGCAAGTGCTGCACCTAATTTGTGTACAGTCATGGTACTGTCTTCTTTTTTTTATCTGGAGTTTAAAAAAAAAAGGAGTGTCACATTGAAATGTTGCGTTCTCTCTACTGACCAGCAGAAGAGAGCCTGCTCTTCTAACTTTGACTTCTCCGGTTGCAAAAATAAGTCAGATTGTATAGAAGTCTATGAGAAAATGACTCTACTTCTCTCTTGATATATTCCCTCAGTAAACATTGTGAACATGAGTTTATGGTCAAATATTCTTCAATACAGCATGATGTTCATTTAGTAAATGATGGTCCATTTAGAGTAGAAGAGACCATAGCATGCTTTAAGGCGGGCTTACTATGATTGACAGGTCGCTGCCGCTACCAGAGCCGTATCCGGCGTCACTACGTCACTCCTCCGCATTCCAAATATTCTAACTTCCTTTTATCGGTTGCAAAAAAAACAACATGGCGACGTCCATAATTCTAGTTGGCGATGGTGAAATTGCAGAATTCAAAGCTTCATAACGGCAGTCCACAAACCGTCCACTTCTTATATATACACACAGTGTATGGTCCACTAAAGGTACGGTTTACACTAAATGCTCATCAGCATGCCAACACGCTCACAATGACAATGCTAACATGCTGTTAGGCAGGTATAATGTTTACCATGGACACCATCTTAGTTTGCCGTGTTAGCAGGCTAACATTTGTTAACTAGGATTTAACATTGAGGCTGATGGGAATGTCATTATCATGGCTGACAACTCTTAAGTGCTCGGCGTGAGACAACTGCTTTCAGGCTTCGACTCTCTCACGCCACATAACGCCAACAACATCGCGACGGGTTTTACAGAAATGTCAGTACTGATGTTGAGGTTTGTTGCCCTTAACTGTTTCTACGAAGTATCCTCTCCTGAGTAGTGGCATCACTGGGAGCAACAAAAGCATAATCCAAAATATCCATGTTCTCAACCCACCAGATAGAGACAGATAATGAAAATGCAATTACCATTCCATAGCATACTCAAGCTGTATTTAAATCAGGATTCTAATCCAGCTGCTTGAAGAAAGCTGGCATTAGTTTTGCAGGTGTTCAACACGAGTATGCGTGTGCCGCATTTGATGGCAATCAATCCACAAGTCAAGAGGTTTTCACGGAAAGCCAAAACTTCATGGTTAACCATCCAGTAGTTGTTGAGATATTTTACTGCAAAACCACTGGCGCTAGAGGAAACGTAAAGGGATCCCCAAGGTCATTAGGGTACATCCTCTGGGTACCATGAATGTCTGTACAGAAAACCATGCCGTTCATCAAATAGCTGTTGAGATATTTCAGTCTGGGGGTGTAGATGTTATGGTCAACAATATTTTCTAGTTCAAATACACAGAAAGGTGTGTCTAGTATTTACCGTTTGACATTTGTGGTTTGTTTTACCACACACACACACACACACACACACACACACACACACACACACACTGATCTAAAGTGACGCACTAAGTGAACCCAGATGTCCTCCTCACACAGCACATACCCGCAGGTGTGTCGTGTCTTTATACACACGTACGCGAGTGTGTGTGTGTGTGTGTGTGCGCGGTCCTGACTGTGAGAAGTCGTGCAGGTGCAGATTACAGTGTAGGTGTCTACAACAGCAGCATGGAAAACGATCCAATGAACACAGTTACTGCGGTAATTACACTTGCTGTGTTTGGGACATTTATTTAAAGTTAGACTGTTGTCGATAGTGATCTGGCTCATTTTCCTCTGTGAGTTTGACCCTTGTTGAGGTTAGTCTTTCTGTAGCGGCTGAGCTCCTTCCAAAGCTGTATTGCAGAGAGCCATCACTGAAGAAGAAGAGGAACAGCTCTTTCCCCTGGCTTATCGGTCTCTCTAGGGATTTAAACATCAAAACTAAATGACTTTTTTTTTTTCTTTCTAGCTCTTATCTCTTGGAGCAGGTTCCTAGATGTGCTTCTGGTGGTGGAAAAAACAACAACACACACACACACACATTGGAAAAACAAACGCCTCAGACACTAAATCAGACTTTAGGTTGTGTCTTTGTTTGGGGAAAGGTCAGACGAGAGGACTGCAGAGGCATCCCCATTAACCGGCTGCTGGGATAACAGACGGAGCAGATGTTTATCCCAGCAGCCCTTTGGTGACTCATCTTAAAAAATGTACTCGCTGAAGACAGAGAGGACCGTTATTGTCGTTACATAATGACCATTTGGTGAAACACCCTCATCTTCACTTCCTATTACGAGTTGTGACACTGGCAGTGTATTACATACATTGTTTATGTAATACAAGGTTTACAGGTCAAGATTTGAGCACAAAGGGCCTTGATAATTATTTACTTTTGATGATTAATTTGCACACTGTACAGCTTAGCTAAATTCAGTAATTTCAGTCATTCAAGAAATGCCGTTTTTCATCTTCTAAATTGTCATTTGCTGCTTTTCTCTGATTTATACGTGTAAACTAAATATGTTTGGCTTTTAAACTTTTGGTTGTACAGAACAAGTCATTTGAAGACTTTATCTTGGACTCGAAGCAACTAGAATGATATCTTTAACTTATTTTGTATATGTTGTAGACGAAACAAGAGAAAATAAGCTGCAAATTATTCGATAAGGAAAATAATCTTAAATTCCAGGCCTGTTTGATTCTAATTTTTCACATACTCATACTGCAGAGGATCAAAGATACACACAACTGGTTGAGATGATTTCTTTTTTTTTATGTTGGTGTTATTAAAAAGGGCCAGATTCTTCCAGAGAAAGACGACCATTTCAGCCTTCTAAGCGGCGAGCCTCTCTCTCCCTTCATCACTAATGATGGCAGCAGCATTGAAGAGCCTCTCATGCTCCACACTGGTGCAAGCTACAAAGAGAAATATAGATGCTGGAGCCAGGAGCGGGGAGGCGAGCTTGGTCGAGTCTCCAGAAATGGATGGGATATGAGGAACGGTTTGCTTGCTAAAATAGGTTGCCTTCTCAAAAAAGGAGAGCGCTGGTGTCAGCTGGCCCAGGGTCAGATTCTGCTTCTCACTCCTCCAGGTATTCATCAGAAAGACTATTCCATCATCCACGCGGAGAGAGAGGGATATTTCTACCGGGGCCTATTGCAAGAAGACCTGAGCAGAAATAGTAACGCTTGCAATGTAGAGAGGAGGGAGCTTAAACCTTCGCTAAAATCTAGCGGAGGTTTAAGCTTCTTCTCTTTGGCTGGCAGAACTAACTGAAATCACAGACAATCTGCCAGAGCCTCCTCCACCAACACTGCACACAGGATAGAGGTTTTTAACGTATCAATTTGAGGTTTCTTTGTTGTTGTCAGGGCACAGGGAGGACTGGAGAAATAGATAATAAATGAACGTTAAGCTTCGCCAGCTACTTACGGGTCAAAACACACACACACACACACACACACACACACACACACACACACACACACACAGGAATTTCATTTAGCGTGTCGTATCCTTCGGCTCCACCAAATTGTATTTCAATTCATCCTGAGAACATGAATGTCTGAATTAAATGTCAACCTGCTGGTAGAGGGCATCTCCAAGGTCATTAGGCTTCACCCCCTGTGGACCACAAACAAATGTAGTGGATTTAATGGCAATCCATAGAATAGTTAAGAGATATGGACCGATGAGTTGGGCCGACCGCCATCGTCATCTCAAGAGCCGTGCAGCTAGCATGCACACACAAATAGCAGTATTACAGAATATAAATACACATGACAATTGCTACGCGTAGGAGTCGGCACAATAAAAGTAATACACTGCCCCTGCTGATGCCAACTCCACAATCTTGACACCTTCAGCTGCATGGATATGGAACAAATACATCTCTTTATATATATATATATATATATATTAGAAGCCAGAGCATGCACCCACTGTTTGCGACACACACCTGGCCGTTGTGTCGCACAATTAAGTCCACCCTCGAATCCGATGTAAACACGGAAAATACCAACTGTTATGCATAACTCATTACGTAACATATAAGTGCCACATGTGGGTCGGGTTGGAAACTATAAGAAGCCTCGACAAGTGTGGGCATGAGCTTCCAAGTATTTGCTATTTTCTAACATTTATTATTCAAGATAAAAATATCAATATCTTTCTGCACGTTGTCATCCTACTCCAGTGGGGAATGAAATGATGTAGAACAGATGGTAACCTGGAAAGGAGGCAGGACTTTGTCTGTCTACAGTAAACCCAGAGGAGTCCACTGTGACGAGGGGGCCACAGAGGAAAAGCTGGTGTCAGTCTGCGGACGGGTTCTGGACAGCACGGGTCTCTCTGGAGGACGGACTAAAACTCAACCAGCCATCCATTATTTCAGTTAGTGCACCGGCCACATGGAAATAACAGCAGGGCTCAGGGAATACACAGTGGAATAACATCTTCAGGGCATTTAGAAAAAGACATTCAGCTTTGACACCTTAAAAAGGAACCCTGTGTAACATTTAGGGGGATTAATTGACAGAAATGGAATATAATATTCATAACTATGTTTTAATCAGTGTATAATCACCTGGAACTAGGGATCGTGGTGTTTTTTTGTTAGCTTAAAAAAAGCCCTTTATATCTAGATGGGAAGCGGGTCCTCTTCCACGGAGGCCGCCATGTTGCACCACCATGTTTCTACAGCAGCCCAGAACGGACAAACTTAACACCGCTCTAGCGAGAGCCTTTTACGTTTTTAGGTACTGGTAGTGATGCATACTGAAACTCTGTATTAAATCGGGGCCCAGTGCTAATTTGTTTAAGACCAGAGTATTGATAAGCCCCGGCGTTACTGGTGCTTTTTATTTGTACTTTTTAGATGTAATTTATTATCCATCTGTAGCGCACAGCTGTAGCGCACATATCTGCGCACACGTTAATGCAACTACGCTCGTTATTGAGTAAAAAGCCAATACATTACATTACATGTTATTTAGCTGACGCTTTTATCCAAAGCGACTTACAATAGTGCATTCAATCATGAGTACAAACTCAGAACAACAAGAATCAATAATCAATAATCACTAAAGTACAGTTTCTTCAATAGAGTTAAATTACAGAAAATTACAAAAGTGCTATCAATAAGAGACATCAAAGTGCTACTAGAGTGCTAGTACAGTGCTACCTTCCTTATTCAAGGTGTAGTCGAAAGAGATGCGTTTTTAGTTTTTGACGGAAGATGTAGAGACTTTCTGCTGTCCTGATGTCAATGGGGAGCTCATTCCACCATTGAGGAGCCAGGACAGCAAACAGTCGTGACTTTGTTGAGTGTTTAGCTCGCAGTGACGGAGCTACAAGTCGTTTAGCAGAAGCCGAGCGGAGTGCCCGAGCTGGGGTGTACGGTGTTACCATGTCCTGAATATAGATAGGACCCGATCTGTTCGTGGCACGATACGTAAGTACCAATGTTTTGAAGCGGATGCGGGCGGCCACCGGTAGCCAGTGGAGTGTGCGGAGGAGGGGGGTAGTGTGGGTGAATTTCGGGAGGTTGAAGACCAGTCTAGCTGCTGCATTCTGGATGAGCTGTAAAGGTCGAATGGCGTTAGCGGGTAGACCTGCCAGGAGGGAGTTACAGTAGTCAAGTCGCGAGATGATCAGAGCCTGGACCAGAACCTGTGTCGCCTTCTGGGTGAGAAGGGGACGTATCCTCCTGATGTTGTACAGCATGTACCTACAGGAACGCGTTGTTGCGGTAATGTTGGCAGTCAGGGAGAGTTGACTGTCAAGTGTCACACCGAGGTTCCTGGCAGTCGGGGTCGGGGTCAACACTGAGTTGTTGAAGGTGATAGTCAGGTCGTGGGTGGGAGAGCCCTTTCCTGGAAGGAAAAGTAGTTCCGTCTTGTCAGGGTTGATTTTCAGGTGGTGCGCGGACATCCACTGAGAGATGTCAGTCAGACAGGCAGAGATCCGTGCCGCTACCTGTGTTTCTGACTGGGGAAACGAGAGGATCAGTTGGGTGTCATCAGCGTAGCTATGGTAGGAAAAGCCATGGGCGCGAATGACAGAGCCGAGAGAGTTGGTATACAGAGAAAAGAGAAGAGGACCCAGGACGGAGCCTTGAGGGACCCCAGTAGTGAGAGGACAAGGCTCAGACACAGATCCTCTCCAGGTTACCCGGTAGGTGCGGTCCTTGAGGTAGGATGAGAAGAGGGAGAGCACAGTGCCTGAGATACCCAGGTCCTGGAGGGAAGAAATGAGGATCAGGTGGTTCACTGTGTCAAAGGCGGCAGAAAGGTCTAGAAGGATAAGGACAGAGGAGAGAGAGGCTGCTCTAGCGGTGTGGAGCTGCTCAGAGACAGCTCAGTGTTGCAATACAGCTACTCAACAAGCACAAACATGTAAACGAAAGTAAAACCTAATTCAATCGCCTCCGTCTGCAGTCTCATTCATCGCCGCTATGTTTACGCAAGCACAGACTGGAAAAAAAAAATCAGTCAAATCCTTTTTTTCCCCGTATTTTTGACTTCCACCTTTTTAGGGCCGATGCTCTGATAAAGGACATGAACTGCGTCCCATTCACGCTGATGTCACTAACACACACAGGTTAATGAGAACAGGGGAGAAGTGCCTAGATGAGGTGAACCCCCTGAGTCCTCGCTGGCCATGCCCTGAATAATGAGGGCTAATGTGAAGAAGGGGTTGTGCGTCGGGCACAGCGCCAACTAACAAGGATCGTAATTGTATTCAGGTATACGCCCTCTACAAACACCCGGAAATATTGGTGTCATAGTTATGTTTCTATTAAGGTGGCCGACATTTGAATGGGATTTGGAATAGGGGTGGTGCATTCATTACAGCAGGGTGCCCGTTTAACAGTGACTTTGCCTTTCTATTCATAACAAAGCTCTCAACCTATTCCAACACTACTACGAGTCTCGCAGCTCTGTTAGGTTGAACTTCTGCCACCGCTGTGCTCTGTGCTAAATGCCAACTTCAGCGCACAGCGTACCCACGATGATGCTAACAGGCTGATGTTTACCAAGTTAGCTTAGCATTATATTCTGCTCTTCTGCATGCAACACTGCTGTTCAAATCAGTTCTTAGATTGTTGTCTTTCCTTCAATAATGGCTTTTTTTCCCTTCTTTTTTTTTTTTTTTTTTAAAACAGAGACGAAATACTGTTGGAACTTAGATTTGGAATTGGTTTTCCAGGCCAGAAAAGCATGAAAGACCTGCCTTCATTATTGGTCCACAATGGTGCAATGGGGCTCTACATATTTAGTAGTGTATTGCTTTTTCTTGTAGGTTTTTCTTTGGGCCCCTTGCAGTCGACCAAGTGGGTCGATGTAATAGGTGTAAACTGTGATATGTTCAGCTGATATTCCCTGATCCAGCTCCAATAGTGCGAACACAAAACTGACCTTCTCAATTGTGAAGAAAGAGCGTTGCTAAAGCAATTAAAAGTCCATCATTGTGCACTTGACACTGAAACAGGAAGCGGTTCATAAATACATTCTGCACACATTTTGATGCTATGCTTCCACTTTCTCTTTTCAGTGACTGCTGATTTCTTCTATCCTTATTCGACTGTTGTTAATGAGGAATCTTTGTCCTTTTTCATTGTCAGTCTGGCTGAACCATTCTGCAGCGTGTTGTTCTCAAGGTACAAAATAAACCCTTCATACAAAACTACATTCATTTGTAAAGGTTCTACAACCTTGAAGCATGAAAGATGATGGAACAATGGACTAGAGTAGTCCTCTCAGACATCTTACTGTACCCAATTCAACTTTTGAAAAAGGCAGTGTATGTACTGTCTATATACTCTCTATTTTTCAATAGCATTTCATGCTTTCAGGTTGTAGATATAGAGAGATGGATATATATAGATATATATGAATTAGGCCGTTTTTCAATTTGTGGATTATTTGAAGTCGTTCAGTGCGTACCAAATACTGAAGACGTGGAGAAGAATCCCTTGTGTTTGTGTTGTTTAAGTGAAGTCCTGATTTGTGTCCATGTGGACACAATTGTTATGGGGTGCACGCTGCCTCAAAGCCGGTAAACAAGAAAGAGTTGGCGAGAGACTGGCACAATCCGACGGCACACAAAGTACACAAAAGCCCTTTTTCCCATTTCCGTTCCGGCATTTGGGACAGTGAACATTTATCTGCATGATAAAAACAAACAGGTAGTTTTGGGAGCAGACCAAGGATTGCCTTATAAATAAGGGTGTACCAATGACAGAGTCTACGGGTGGCCAAAGCAGGCCATCCTACCCGCGAGTATAACTCACAGTGGCGAGTCAGCGCTTTACAGTTTGTAATAAACCGCAGTGAAGCATGGTGAGCTGCGTCCACCCTACGAAGACAGTTAGCAGAGGCATGCATATAAAGAAGATCACCATAGTCCAACACAAAAGTAGCAACAACTAATCGCTTTTTTACATTATTTGAAAAGCACAGCTTATTTTGAAAATAAAAACCCAGTTTTAACCTCAACTTTTTCACCAGGTACTGTACATGTGCCTGAAAAGTGAGGGAGTCATCAATCAAAGATATTTATAAGAGTCAACAACGACTTCCTTCAAGAGTGACCACCGAAGGGATATTCTGTGGCCTACTCCGACTGTTTGAAAACATCATAAGTTTTGTCTTATCTGTATTTAGAACAAATTTCAGTTGAAAACAAGAAATAAGAAATAATAAAAGCCAGGTCTTAATTTAATATCCTGTTCCATAGTTTCTTTCCCCAAGCACAGAATAGCTGCAACAATGACACCCGAGTAGACAACACTGATACGCACAACAATAACAATGTCTGAACAGCATTTCATGTCAATTTATCCATATAGTTATTTTTATAGTTATTAAGTTATCAAGACCCCAAAACACTGGGCCCTACATTTCCCATAATGCACCTGGATAATTTTTTTTTTCCGACCCTGTGAGAACCTGGGTCATTTTCTCGTTGGAGCACAGACGACATTATACAACTGTTTTTGCAGGATGAGTAACACTCAAACTATCCTTGTAAAATGTTTTTAAAAAATGATATTGATAGTAATGGTGTCCCTTTAACACGCTCACAGGGAAGTTTTTTTATTTATTAATTGTATTTAATTATAAAAGGACTGGATTGAGATTATAAACTGAAAGACTGATTTGAAAATATGCTAAAAGAAGAAGAAAAAAGGTGCTTTAGCTCACTCAATGGTGCATCAATAGATTCTCTAATCCACAAAAAAAAAAAAAAAAAAATATATATATATATATATATATATATATATATATATATATATATATATATATATATATGGAAGATGAACCCCCCCATCACAAATGATGAGATGCATTACACATTATTCTGAACCTGCTTTCTACCAGTCACTGCAACGCAGACGGGAAGCATCGTGAAATATCACACTGGAGCGATTCCACAAACACACCTGGAGATCTTCCAGGAAGTGAAGGCTGACTGCACAGAGGAGGTGGCGGCCGCAGTGCTGACAGTACAAGCTTAGCAACAGAAACTCCCACAGCTGTAATATGAAAGTCTGTCAGACATCAAATAAAGAGCTCATCACTGTGGATTCCACGAGGCTGAGCGTCTTAACACTCCAGTCTGGAACAAATTTGTTCAGTCACATTACACGTTGTCTTACATCTGAGGGGAACAACGCTTTTCTGCAAATGTTTTTTCTTCTTCTAAATTACTCATTAAAAAAGTGCTCAATATGAAAATCATTCCATATCTATTGCCTCCTCAAAGCTCTCAACGTGGCAACGGCTGAGCTGGTGGCTCGCAGCTAACCGTGCAAGCAACGCTAACAGTGCAAATAACGCCAACATCGCAACTATCAGAGCAAATAATGCTAACAGTGCAACTATCAGGAACAGAGAAGCTCGAACAACAACCCGGATAGTGAAAATTACTCCACTATATATCTTTACATAAACAAAAAGGTATTTGCTGCTGAATGTAATGCTCTGAATATCGTATCGAGAACCTTTAAGCTTGTCCTCTCCAAAAACATAACGAAAAAAATGAAAGTGACTTTCTTCTTTAGGCTGCCTTTTAGTACACTCATACTTTTAATGGATGTACGTCAAAGCATCAAACCCTTCTGAACCCCCGCCCCTCTTGTTCATGGCCACACTCTGATTTCAGGTTCAGAGTCCGACTCACTTTGAGGATACATCCAGCAATTGCACATTGAACAAACATAAGGGCGTTTTGATTTGGCTGTATAAAAAGAAAAGCACTTCCTGCAGATTGAATGTAGCTCTTCAGTGTTCTCAACCAATTGGTATAAGGAGCGGAAATAGAAAGAATGTGGCAATAAGAGAAGCAGCAGGGTGCTGCAGCCTTCACCAACCAGCACAGACCAGTCGAGGAGCACGCCTTCTGTTTATTCTCTGGAGTCTAACTGCCTGACATAATATGGGTGGATGACGTCCAGACCGCGGTGATAAACGGTTTATGACATTTATTAAAGACTCTGGTAAGAACAATATACACAGACACCTGCACGCACTCACACACACACACACACACACACACACAGCTGATTTACTTTCTTTGCCTCATTCAAGTTATTTCCCACAGGGTCTGAAGGAGCTGCGAGCTGCTGACATGTCCTCTTTTTCCAGGAGCTGCGGTATGATTACCAAAGCCCACGTGAAGAAGAGTTACAGCCGTCAGCACGCTCAGCAACAGAAAGTGGGCAAGAGAAGCAGAAGTGATGCTGGAGTTGCTGATAAACGCCACGTAAAGCAGTAAAGATGCAAACGCGAGTCAAAGTGACTCGAGGCAACACACTTCTGTTCAGTCAGATTGCACCTTCTTCCTAAATAGACAAAAACTAAATAAATCCATACCAAAGAACAAACAGCTGTTACATTACTGGGAACATTTTGTTGTCTGTTTTATTTGTTTGCTATGTTCCTTACACATAACTGGACAAACCGCAATTTTGCTGCAAGATTCAGCAATTGCACAACAGGACCAAATGCCAAGCAGCAGTTCTGGGCCGCAAGGATTGGAAAAGCATTTCGTCTCGCTCAAAGTCCTGACACAAGCCTGTCATACGGTGTGCCGCAGTCCCTCTGAATGCTAAACATAATGTGGATGCACAAGAGGGGAAGTTGACTGCTCAGCAAGAACACACACACACACACACACACACACAGTGGAGACAGTGAAAATGATTCTACACGGAACAAAAGCGGGGAGTTATTTGTTTCATATCTTTCATGTACTCGCACTTTTTTAACCAAAAAAGGTGCAGCACTAGAGATTCAATTAATTTTGAAGTCATCCTTCAAGTAAATTCAGAGGAAACTATTCCGCCCCATGCCTCATGAACGAGGGATTAAATGACTTGTGAACAGGGTAAAGTGAGCACCACTTGAAGCCGACATGATGATTGTTTAAATTAGACTAAGTAATTTCAGAGGGATGAAACCATTTTCCATTTGTTTTGGGCTATCATAGAATTTTAACAAAATAGACCTTATCAAAACAGTACAACAGTACAGTTATTAGCACAATCATACGGACAGGTGATCTAACACTAGGGGTCCCTAAACATGTGGCAAAAAAACCTCTTGTATTATTAAAAGATGTCCACTTTTATTTACTATTGAATCAGTTACCAAAATGTTGAAAATTATGAATAATGCTCATTTCTTTTAACCACAGCTCAAAACGACATATTTCAATAGCTTATTTATTATTATAACCCAAAAGATATCCAATTTACAATGTCAAAAACAGAATTATTAAATACAGCATTATTAACAACTCTATTAGTACATTTAGAAATGTGAATGTAGGTATATCTGGACGCATGCACATTGATATTTACCTCATAGGTGTTCATGCATGTGTGTGAACATGAATATGAAATACATATATATTTTGTATTGTTCTCTTGTTTGCATCACTGGGTGTATACAGTAAAACAACAATAATAGTAATTGAAAACAGTTGTTTTTGTTGATATACTAATTCAGTTTCGTGCATTCAAATGATATCTAAGATGGCGCCGACGATGGCTGCCTCGGTATGCAGGTGCTCATTGTTGTTTGTTCTTTTTGTCTTAAATGCTGCTTTCTGCTGCGATTCCCGGTGCTCTTTCACCAGAGATGAGCTCATGAACATCAGGGTAACAACCCCAGCGGACTTATTTCCAACTTTTTTTAACCTCTGTGGAATTACTGGACATTCTTGTGAAAGGTGCGCTCACATTGGCTCACGCAGTGAGACGCCGCAGGAGAGGGAAACGTGCTGGCGCGCTGGTGCGTCTCCGTAAACGGGGATCCCGTACAGCGCTGCCGGGCATATTTCTCTCCAACGTCCGCTCATTGTGCAACAAACTGGACGAACTTCAGCTCCTTGTTGGGAGAGACAGAGACTTTTCTTCTTCCTCCGTTTTGTGCTTCACGGAGACCTGGCTCTGTGGATCGATACCGGACTCCGCGTTCCAGCTGGCTGGCTTCCAGCTGTTCAGAGCGGACCGCGATACGGAGCTCTCCGGCAAAACGAAGGGTGGAGGAATCTGCTTCTACCTCAACAACGGCTGGTGTAACGACTTAACAGTGATTCTACAGTACTGTTCGCCGGACCTGGAATCCCTCATCATCCACTGCAAACCCTTCTACTCCCCACGTGAGTTCGCTTCATTCATCCTGGTCGGTGTTTACATGGCGCCGCAGGCCAACGCGCAGGACGCACAGCGGACGCTCGCCGAGCAGATACAGTGTGTGGAGCGGACCTACCCGGACTCTTTAGTTATTGTCCTTGGGGACTTTAACAAAGGTAACCTCAGCCATGAACTCCCTAAATACAGCCAGTTTATTAAATGCCCTACTAGAGAGAAGAGCATTCTGGACCACTGTTACACCACAATCAGTGGGGCTTATCACGCCGTTCCTCGTGCTGCTCTGGGAAACTCTGACCACGCCATGGTTCACCTGATTCCCTCATACAGGCAGAAACTAAAGCTCTGCAAACCTGTGGTGAGGAAATTCAAGAAGTGGACCAGTGAGGCTCTGGAGGATCTTCGGGCGTGCTTGGACTGTACAGACTGGGATGTCTTCAGGACTGCTACTAACAGTCTGGATGAGTACACAGAGGCTGTAACTTCATACATCAGCTTCTGTGAGGACAGCTGTGTTCCAACCAGCACCAGGGTGAGTTACAACAACGACAAACCCTGGTTCACAGCGGAACTCAGGAAGCTAAGACTGCACAAGGACCAGGCATTCAGGAGGGGGGGACAAGGACTTGTACACAGAGTCAAAATACAGGTTTAGCAAGGCGGTGAGAGATGCTAAACGACTGTACTCTGAGAAACTGCAACAACAGCTCTCAGCAAGTGACTCTGCTTCTGTCTGGAGAGGGCTCAGGCAGATCACCAACTACAAGCCGCCTGGCAGACGAGCTGAACGAGTTCTACTGTCGCTTTGAAAGGCAATGGAGCAGTCCTGACGCCACGCCCCACAGGCCCATCAACCAGCCACAGACCATCATCTCCCCCTCCCCCAGCCCATCAGAGGCTCACGCCTCCCCAGCGACGACCCTCACTATTCTGGAGAGGGACGTCAACAGGCTCTTTAAAACGCAGAACCCCCGCAAAGCAGCGGGCCCGGACTCTGTCTCACCCTCCACCCTGAAGCACTGTGCTGATCAGCTGTCTCCGGTGTTCACTGAGATCTTCAACACCTCCCTGGAGACATGCCACGTGCCAGCCTGCTTCAAGGCCTCCACCATCATCCCCGTCCCCAAGAAACCCAGGATCACAGGACTCAATGACTACAGGCCCGTCGCCCTGACCTCTGTGGTCATGAAGTCTTTTGAGCGCCTGGTCCTGTCCCACCTCAAAACCCTGACTGACCCACTCCTGGACCCTCTGCAGTTCGCCTACAGGGCCAACAGGTCTGTAGACGATGCTGTCAACATGGCCCTCCACTACATCCTCCAGCATCTGGACTCCCCAGGAACCTACGCCAGGATCCTGTTCGTGGACTTCAGCTCTGCCTTCAACACCATCATCCCATCTCTGCTGCAGGACAAGCTCTCCCAGCTGCACGTGCCCGACTCCACC
Source organism: Myoxocephalus aenaeus (assembly GCA_038501785.1). Classification (NCBI taxonomy): domain Eukaryota; kingdom Metazoa; phylum Chordata; class Actinopteri; order Perciformes; family Cottidae; genus Myoxocephalus; species Myoxocephalus aenaeus. The sequence continues at coordinate 3,963,786 of JBAMJR010000175.1, read as the reverse complement.
TGCAGGTGGATCACAGACTTCCTGACTGACAGGAAGCAGCACGCGAGGCTGGGGAAACACGTCTCAGGCTCTCGGACCACCAGCACCGGTTCCCCCCAAGGCTGCGTTCTTTCCCCTTTGCTCTTCTCGCTGTACACCAACAGCTGCACCTCCAGTTCGCGGATGACACCACCCTCATTGGACTCATCTCTGGTGGGGACGAGTCCGCCTACAGGTGGGAGACTGACCACCTGGTGACCTGGTGCAGCCAGAACAACCTGGAGCTCAACGCTCTGAAGACAGTGGAGATGGTTGTGGACTTCAGAAAGAACGCAGCCCCACCCGCCCCTCTCATCCTGTGTGACTCCCCTGTCGACGTTGTGGAGTCCTTCCGCTTCCTGGGCTCCATCATTTCCCAGGACCTCAAGTGGGAACTGAACATCAGCTCCATCGCCAAGAAGGCCCAGCAGAGGATGTTCTTCCTGAGGCAGCTGAAGAAGTTCAACCTGCCGATGAAAATGATGGTGCACTTCTACACTGCCATCGTTGAGTCCATCCTCTGCTCCTCCATCACCGTCTGGCACACCGCAGCCACTGCCAAGGACAAGGCCAGGCTGCAGCGCATCATCCGCTCTGCTGAGAGGGTGATTGGCTGTAAGGCGAGCTGAGGCGAGCTAGGAAGATTGCAGCTGACCCCTCTCATCCTGGACATATCCTGTTCGAGTCCCTCTCCTCTGGCAGGAGGCTGAGGTCCATCAGGACCAAGACCTCACGCCACACAAACAGTTTCTTCCCGTCAGCAGTCGGGCTCATCAATGGGGCTCGGGTCCCCCACTGACTGTCTCTGTCACCCCCAGCTATTTTTATTTTTAATTTTAACTCTTAATTTTTATTTTTATTTTCTCTTCATTTTTATTTCTCTTTACCATTCACTCCTCTGCACACCGCATACTTAAACACTCGTCACTTTAACATACACTTTAACTTAAATACACATGTCACTTTAACGTACATTCACATTAACATATCTGTTGACTGAGCACTTGTTTATCTTACACATATTTTAATACCAATTGCACTGTTGTTTTCGTTGATTGTTGATTGTTGTTTGTCTCGTCTTACGTCCCATGTCCATGTCCAATGTATGCACCTTCCGCCTCAAAAAAATCCTCGTTTGTGTGAAAACATTCCTGGCAAATAAACGGTTTCTGAATCTGATTCTGATAAAATAATAAATAAAAAAGAAGATATACAGGCTCCCATGAATAGGCCAAACTAGGAGACATTATAGGGGACCACTTTACTGGACCGAAGTAAAGTGGTCCCCTATAATGTCCCCTATCATGTCTCGGAGACATGATAGGGGACATTATAGTGTCTCCTAGAAACTAGGAGACATTATAGGGGACCACTTTGGTCACCTCAAGAGGTCCCTGGTGGGACTCCGGGTCCCCGCTTTGCAAAGCCCAACGGGGTGTGAGGGTACAGCAGTTGAGCACAGGTGCATGACACGGATTAATGGCACATTATCGGCGTGCATTTCAGTGCAGCTTCCAATTTCACGGTCCAAAGTACGTGCCCGCGCGCGTGTGTAAAGTGGTATTAAAAAAAAAAAACACCTGCAGCGGAGTCAATATATCCTTTTGTGCAACAACAATAAACCACGGCGATGAGACACGTGCGGGGAGCTCCATCTGCATTGCACGAGCGCAGAGCTATACTTCCCCGATATTCTACACGGCGGCGACCCAAACCCCGGCCGCCCCGCTTCCTATCCCTCCCTTCCGCGAGCCATGACTAAAAAACAGCGATGCACTTGAGATGAAATGCTTTAAAGTTTCACTCACCCGTGTTTGAGCCCCTCTGAGGCGGCAGCGGCTCCAGTCAACAGGGATCCAGAAGGGACGTCCCGGTTCGGACGCGCGCGGCGGCGCCTCTTTGATCCACTCTACTCACAGCAGCGCGGGGGGCTCGCGAGCGGGGAGGAGGGAGGCGTCCGTGCAGGCTTCTGCGCGAGAAGTGCGGCAGGAATCGGCTGCTGACCTGAGACGTGTCCCATGTGTCACACCCCTCTCTTCCGGAAAAACACGGACGGACCTTCCGACACTCACCCGCCTGTGTTCGGCGGTAGAGCCGCAGAGTGAAGACACCCAGCGGCTGAATGTTTGCACACCGCCCGCACAGCTGGCTATTGTTGCGCCACTGCAATGTGCAGAAGAACGGGCTGGTCTCACACACTCACACACTCACACATGCGCGCGCGCGCCCGCGCACACTTTAAGACTGCTTTGAAGCACGTCAAGAGCACACAGAGAAGCCCAACTTTTATTATTCGACAAGAAATGAATCCTCGGGTCCTAAGACCCGCCCTGTTCCCGCGGCGCGCCGTGCCATTATTCGCTGCACTATTTGATCTCCCTTTGTGATTGACGTGATACAATATAGCGTCCCACGTTGACCCAAATAACAAGATACTACGGACGCCTCACGTGCAATCATCGACACTGCTCCTCCCTTACACACTGGATTCAACAAGCGGTGGATTTAATGAAAGCGAAAGTGCAGCCAGCGCCCCTGCTGGCCGCGTGGCTCTCAGTTCCCAATTGAGACCATTCAAGCGGACGTCTCGGTAATTAGTGAAGATCAGCAGAACGGTCATCTGTGACTGCGGAGGGTAACCGTCTAATTACTGGCTGTGGCCATCGCAGTCAGCTATGTTTATTTATTGATTTATTTTAATGTTTTTTGGGGGTATGGGGTAAAATAGTCAGTCGGGATAAAAAAAAAAAAGATCTGCATTATAAACTACAAAAATACTAAACAATTAAATATTCGATTTTTTCATATACAGCAATGTCAAATCTCTATTTGATCATGTGTGCTTCATAGCTGGTAACTAAATACATCATGCACTGGGGGCCCATCATTCTACACGTAAATGTATACTATTGTGTCAGGGGAGGGGGCTTTAAAGCTTTATTGCTCATCCAGGAACATATTGAGTCTAGATATCATACTGAATATGAACCATGTGGGGATTTAAAATGTAAATATTTACTGCAGTTTAGAGTCTCCCTGACATGTTTTGGCATTTGGAAGCTATATAAAGTCCGGGCGGACACAGTTCTCCCCACTATTCATATTCAATACACAAGCAGTGATGATGGATTGCATGAAGTCACAGTAATCTAACATCCTCCACAGCTCGTACCACCTATGATTGTGACAAGCGGTGAAAACAGGAACCCTATGGAGGATGGACTGAATGTCAATAATGGACTAACTCGTGCCAACGTTTCTAGCAGGCAAGTGTCCAAATGATTCGGTCTCTTTAAATAAAATACTTTTCATAATCCCTACCTCCTCCTCTAATCCCCCAAACCACCATCCCCCCTTCTGAAGGCTCTCGCTGTGTGTTCATTGGGTTTGTAAAGGAGAAACGTTAATATGTGTCACTATAAGGGCATGATTTCTGAATAATCTACTGACACAATCTATTTGTTCATGCGCAGTCTTTAGACTTTGACCAGTGGAGGAGGAAGTGATCAGATCCTTTACAGAAGTAAAAGTACAACACCACGCTAAATAAAAGATAAAAATAGTTGCCAATACATCTTCTAATTGACAAACAACTATATATATATATATATATATATATATATATACACATGTATATATATATATATATATATATGTATATATATATATATATATATATATATATATATATATATATATATATATACACTGTTGAGTAGTTTAATCTACAACAAAGCATCTTATTTCATAAGATCCTCATATGTTTTGTATGTAGAGTATTTGCAAAGGAACTAGTACAGCAGTACAATAAACAATACAGTATATATGTGGCAGTATATAAGTACTTCATAGTACTTGGGTCCTATACATTCCCCCCTGGCTTTAACCTCTCACTGTAAACACTGCAGTGCATCACACAGTGGTTCTAGTGGCTGCGGCCTTTGAGAGTTGGCAACTTTCCTTCCCCTGAAGCGGCCGTGGGGGAAATTCACTTCAAGTTTATTTAGTGTCTTGGCAACAGCTTCAGCCTCCCGGCACATTGCAGGCTGACACCGTGGAATGAGGGAGCAGGGTGTCCTCCCTCGCAGCACAAACATTCCCCGAAATTTGAAGTATTTCTTCCAAACTTTTTCCGGTCTCAAGGCACTTTTTTAGAAGTGTGTCCGCACAGCTGCACAGCGAGTGAGGACACACGCACACAGATCAATAGAAGCAACAAATACCTGTGTGTGTGTGTGTGTGTACTTTTAACAAATACTGGGAGCGTGAAGGTGTTTTCTCATGTGTCATTAATTCCCTGCTATCTTTCACCTGAGTGTAAATAGAGAAGGAAGCTGCTTTGTGCTTGTGGGAGCACCACTGCCCTGATGTGTTGCTGTGACTTTAGTAGAGCACCCAATGCAATCACAGGACGTGCACCCTATTATTTCAGGCAAAAGAAATCCCCCAACAATAACCCTGTGTGTGTGTGGGTGTGGGTGTGTGTGTGTGTGTGTGTGTGTGTTTCACTGGGACTCTGTCCCCTGCTGACTTCCCTCCATCCGGCATCCCTCTGAGGCTCAGGGTGGATATTAACAGAGTCACACTAATGAGATCCTCCTTCCATTTCCCCTGCAGCCTTTGGGATCCCACCTTATCTCCAGGAACTCCCCCCGGAGAGGGTGTGCGTCACTCTCACATGTGAGATCTGAGGAAACCGTGGCCTCAGGTAAGGTAAAGTGGTCATCAGACAGGCAGGTGGAGACGGATCATGTGACCGTCCTGTCAGAGTGTGTTGACATTGTGAGCTGTGAGCGGTCCTTCGTAACACAACTAAATCAGCTCCCACCTCTTCTTCTGGAGAAGGATGGGTTACATTTAAAACGTCCTTACGTGACCTTACAGCTTTCAACACACGGCGTAACATCCCCCCCTGCTGGGTCAAAAGCTTCAATGCACCCGCTCTTATTTTTCTGCTGCGTTACGAGATCAGATGAGTCATACTCTGTACTCTGTTGTAAATCTGTTTAAAACAAGTACATTCCCTGAGGCTTATTCATTATTGCTTGTTAGAACACTGTCACTAGTGGGGTTTTTATTAGTATTTATCTTTTGGGGTATTTTGCATATTTTATGAATATAATTTAGTATTTATTCCATCTGTATATTTAATATTGCTATTTTAGTCTTCTTTTCCGTTTCATTACTGTTTACTTATATTACTTGATTTGTATTTACTATGTGTCTCTTGTGTGCACTGCTGCTGTAACCCTGCAATTTCCCCACTGCAGGACTCATAAAGGATTATCTTATCTTAATATAAATGTCAGCTCATTGCTGGTTTGCACTTTTGACAGGTAACATGTTCCATTGATCCATTTGTATTATTACTATGCCATTCTACTGAATCAATTATATGTTCTTTTAGAATATAATGTACATTTGATGTGTTTTTTTCTATATTCTTTTCCACAGATGTGCAGAACACAACCTCCTGAGTGATGTGCTCTTCTTTGTGACGTTTACTGGCCACGCCCACCGGAGACCTGAGTTGGAGAGGAACATGTTGAGTACAAGTGTCTGGGATGATTCAGCGCAGATCTGAACTCTTCAGCTTGTTTTCTGACCCAGCACCTGTACACATTGTTTGGATCTACACTCTTGTGATGGATAGTCGTGAGAACGCAACACCTTTCGTGTCCGTACCACCTTTTCTCTAAACTAGGCCCTTTGTTACAAACAAACACGGCTTCAAAATAAATGTAACTTCCAAACCCCATCTGGACCAAAATCTTCGTGAGAAACATATTCAGGCAGCTGCAGATATCACATGTGCACAGGGTTCAAGTTTGGGGTCCGTAAAGCACTGAGAAATTACAATCTTCGTATCAACTGTTATTTTTTGGGGGACTATTTCCCAAGTCTCATATTTACGACAGTGAATTTAAAAAAAGGAAACACAATCTCTGAATAAATAACAAGATAAATTATCTTTATTTCCACATCTTTGTCATTTATAAAATTATGTGTCCACAATCAATATTAACAAGGCAATACAGAGAATCCTTTTTAATTTCTCAGAGGTGAACTCAGGCTCTAGAGACAGTTTACGTGTCTGTACAGACAGAAAGATGTTATTCATGTGAGCCGGATCACTCCTTCACCGTCAGTAACGGTGGTTATTTTCTTTAACAGATGGTCGAGGACTTTGAGTCCTCACACCCAAACGGATCGTCAGGGGTCTCTAGAGCCTGCATCCACACCAAGCCCTTCAATGTACAGTCATAAAACTTCATAATCCATCACTGCTTATCGCTCAGTGTAAACCAGACAGTTCATTCACAAATTCTTGAACATTCTCACACCGGATAACCATCACTGAAATGATCAGCGTCATCGTCATTAATTAGCATAAGCATGATTCTTGTCTATCTTAAACACGATAACGTCATATTCTTTTTTTTTTTTTCCTACAGTAAAAGACACAGAACCCCAGCAACTGTCAAAACCAAATGGGAAAAATGAAGAAACAACCTCTCTAATCTATGAAACAATAAGAAAACAAAGAGATAGATACCATGTGCTCAAAGAAAAATAAAAAATGGTTTCTCGCAGGTCTGTGTTGTTGGTAAGTAGGTTTCATTGATGCTAGTTATAAAAAAATTAAATATTACATACTGTATAGGTTATTATTACAGTAACAAGGTGCCATGCGATCATATTCTCATCTTCTGTACAGAGTTGAGGATTCAGTAGTAAATAACGAGGCTATACAGACCTAGGGCTATACAGACATCTATTATATATATATATATATATATATATATATATATATATATATATATATATATATATATATATATATATATATATATATATATATATATATATATATATATATATATATATATATATATATATAGTGTGAGTGCCAGCATGTTACAGAGCCAGTGAGACCTGGGACAGGGACAAGTGGTCTGCTGGTCTGGACATGGTGTTGGGACGCAATGGCTGTTTTATGTCAAATGGAGTCGGACTCAAGCTATTAATTACATTCAAATCCAGCTTCTGGAATAAAATGAGAAGGAATATTCCACCCTTAAATCTTCTTGCACTGTCATCGGGAGTTCTTTCAATCTGGTGATGTCCTTATAGGGAACTTTCTCTCAAAAAGGGGACATATCATATTCCTTTCCAAAGTTCATACTTGTGCTTTAGTCTTCTGCTAGAACATGTTCACACGCTTTGATTTTTCCTCATACTGTCCGTCTGAATATAGCTGCATTCACCCTCAGTCTGAAACACTCTGGTTCAGCAACTGTCACGTTAAGACCCGACCCAAGAAAAGCCCAGTAGTCTACTCTGATTGGCTTGCAGAGAAAAACATGGCGCACCTCTGCAAAAGGTAGTCGTGGAGCCGTGATGGAGCCGTGAAGGAGCTACTGGGATACATTCAAACGAGCCTGCATGTGGCGTGGGAACGGGAGACAAACATGAACCGCATGTCGTCTCATCTAGACTGTCCACACAAAAAACGTGACTGGGTTATTTTAATTCACAGTTACCAGATGACCCAAATGTGTGTGCACAAGCACTGAAAGGGTGAGTTTTTTTTTTATGATATGTCCTTTTCAAGTGAGTGATTTCCTACTGTACACTTCCAACAATTGGCCTCAGAGAGCATGTGGAACTGGAAATATCTGCGCTCGATGATGTCATGCCATCCAAGTTGGGCTAGTTATCCTCTGGAGTGAGAAATAAAACATCACCAGGCAACAAAATAGATGAATACAACTACATACAGTCTCGTGAGCAGATTGGTCATTATTGTTGGAAGAGTTTAAGGGGGGATTTTTCCTTTTAGATTCTAAACCAGGCTCTTCTCTGTCACACTGGTGTGGAGGCAAGAAAAGAAAAGACAAGGAAGAAAGAAAGATCTGCAACAGTTGCCTCTAAGATCTCGTCGTTTTATCAAATTCTTTTTGACCGAGCAGGATAGTTTTTTGTGTGAATGTGCACACACACTCCTCTGTCCCACAAGGAACGCAACGGGAGAGCAAAGACACCACTGAACCCAGTCCCCAGGGCCCAACACATAAATCCAAAGTTAAGACTTAAAAGACACAATCCAAACCGCGCGGTTCATTCAGTCAAATACATTACTATTTAGTCGCTAGAAAGCAATACCAAAGTAAGTCGCTGAAGCACAGAGAGAGAGCAGGAGGAGCTGAGGGGGCACAACAACAACAACAAAGGTGATGCCTATTAAACATGCCTCAGACCAGGGGGACATTCAGGGGGAGTCTTTGAGACCTCGAACCAAGAGGCTCACTGTTGGGGCACATGAGTGGGCGGTGGTTGGGGCTCGCAGGAACACATTCATGGCGAGCCACTTATTCCTATGTGGAGGTGCAGTGGGCTGATAAGGCATGAGGCTGACTGTGCTGAACGCGCAAATGATTCATGACCAAGTGAGACCGACACAGTCGAGCAGTTTACTTGCCACAACTTGCTTTCACTACGTCGTCTGTGCGATTTGGTCGACTATCAAGTCAGATCAGACAAATTCATTCAAGTAAGGACACACACGCACACGCTAAAGCGAGGCTTAGCAGGACCAGCTGGCTGGACTGGCTGACGACGACGACGACTCGACCGACATGCTGGTTCGGTTGCTGTTAGACAATCTTTATTTATTTATATGCATGTTTGCTCCTTGAATTTAAGGAGGCGAAGGAAGCGGGGTAAAGCGAAGCACACCTTTAGGCGGAGAGACATCTCCAACATTCTCGAACGCCTCCCATCCCCAGAGAGACGGAAAAGAGAGACGGAGAGCAAGACGGGTGTAAAATGTGATTTAGGCGAGAGTGAAGACGAGGGCGGGGGATGATGAAGGAGCAGCGCTGTGACAAACTGGCCATAGTTACAATTGTGTCGTGCAGAAACGGAGGAGCTGGCTGAAACTCACTGCCAGTAGAGGGGGGGGGGGGGGGGGGGGGGGCTGGGCGGTACCTCCAACGCAATGTTTGTGTGGATGCACAAGCGTGGAAAAAAAAAAACCTTCCCGCCGACGCTCTTCCTCTGCAGCTGTGGACACCGTCCACTAATTTCGAATTTCCCTCCCGCCTGGTATTCTCATCCCCCGTTCCCCTCTCCCCTTTGTGTTGTACAGCCAAAAACAACAATGAGCAACAACAAAAAAAAGCAAGAGCCCTGGGCATTTTTATCTTTTTTTTTCTTCCTTCTCTACAGTTTCTCGCCACGCACACACACTCACGCACACACACGCGCACACACACACACACACACACGCACACACACACGCGCACTAGTGGTGTTTTTTTTGGGACATGCAGGTGTTGGGAACGAGGACAAGGGGTGAGGAAAGGTTCCTAGCTCCTAAAGGGAAGCGGGTAGGTGCGTGTCGAAGTGTGCGAGTGTGTTGAGGGGGAGGTCTTAGTTCAGCTGCTGCCACCTCCTCCGATATTTCTTGTCCTCATCACCTGCAGGGGATTTAAAAACAAAAACATCATTTAGAATACTTGGTAAAACATTGGGGAGGGAAGGAGGCATGAAGAGGTTAGAAATAGAGTACCTTTTCACAGAAGGTGAGAAAAAGAGAGTTTAGGCTGAATTAGGAAATGCAGGAGGTAAAAAAAAGATCAGAGAGAGACTTGTCAGTAAAATCTGATATTCAACATCACAACGTTTACCGACTTGTATACACACATTTCTGTGGGTTGATTTGTTGGGAAAAGTGGACCAAAGAGACTCCACATACCTTCTAGATGGTTCCTGGAGATGTACTTCAGTGCCTCATCCAGGAGGATGACTGGGAAGGAAATCTTCAGGACCACAATCCACTGGGTCCAGCGCAGCGGGGTCACCTGGAAGATCAACTGAAGGGCAGAAGGCATTTTATTTAAAGTCAGAAACTCCGTCATCAATGCATCAGATGCTGGACAAAGAAATGCAACGAAGACTTTTCTGCAATGCATCGGGGCAATGTCTGAAAGCTCGTCTTGATGAAGTGGAGTTAATGGCGTCTAACAAAAGCAAAACTATATCAAAACATCCGTTCACAAACTCACAAAAGTTGCGCGGTATAATCCTATAAACCATACGTATGCTCAGTACTTCCAAACACGCCATCTTTGCTAAAACATCACTATTCTCCGTTTCACCGTGAAGCTATGCGAGAAAAAATAAGTACAAAATAAATAAATTCAAGGCAACACCGGGTGAGTAATTGATATACACATTCCCATTAATTTAGTCACGTGTTCCTTAGTGAAAACAAACAAGCAAATGAAGAAAACATGCAGCATTTTTTTTTTTTTTTTTTTTAAATAATCGAGGTATCACAACTAAATACAAACATGCAATTGCATGGAACACTACAGAAAAGAGTTTTTCAGTACTCTGTCTCTAGGCTGCAGTGTGTTGAGCCTTTGGGGCCACTGCACTCTTCTCTCATGGAGTACTTTGCCATTAGGAACACAAAGAAGAATCACCCTCACATTTGGACATGACGCGTGTGTGATTAGCGGCGACACCCCATAGATCCACAGCTCGATGAACACTTACCGGCAGAGGCTCGACGTAGAGGATTAAGAAGTGTAGGGAGAGGGAGAGGATGATGGCTCCCAGCAGCCAAATGTTGACCCAGGGAGGCATCCTGAGCAGGGACTGGTTCTCAGACAAACTGGTGGGGAAGAAGTTGGAATAGATCAAAACATGTCTTATCATGTTGCAAAGAGCAAAGAAGAAGGACTCTGGCAAGCTCACAAGGTGTCAAACACATTGACGATGAAGACGTTTCTCTAAATGTCTGCTTCTTTAGATGGGTGGCGGTAACCAGATTAGCGTGTGTAAACTGACACGGATAACATTTTCACCGCTCAGGCAGCTCTTCATTTTAACCATCCCTCTCTCAGGTTCTCTGCCAAATGAGACATTAGCATTTGGTTGGCAAAAACACTGGGAGGTTTTGCCTCTGGTTCTTCCATTTCTCAAGCTGTGTTGGCTGATTCCTCCGCCACATTCACCAACAGCAGATTATAAAATACACGGTCATTATTAATAAAACAGTCATTCAGCAGCGAAAACGAGTTTGTGATGGATGGAGACCGGGCTGTTCCCCCGCCGACAGCCGGGGTCGTTCCATCCCAAAGGGAGCGCTGTCGTGTTGGACCACTGTATCTTCTTTTTTTAATAAATATCTGACATTTAAGGAGCGTTTGCCCCTGACATCGCAGGACGACTGACCTGTTGAGAGAGTTGAACATTTCGATGGTGACCAGCACAGACAGGGCCATGGTTGTGGGGTAGCGGGATTCAAACACCTCGCAGTCTACGCCCTGGAACATGGGGTTGTCCTCGGTACACTGCATGAAGTGTCTCTGAAGAGAGAGAGACGGAGAGACGGAGCAGGATTAAGCGTGTGTCTTTGCCCGGCAGGAAGTCACCAGGACCCCTGCGACCTGGTTTGATGGCGCTCAGATCTGATGGGGGAACAGCTGCAGAACCTTGGCCTCGTCTCCCACCCAGAGTGCAATCACGCCACATGGGTCTTACTTCGCTTTCTATTTCTGTACACCACTGGAATCGCCAAACATTGCCTTCTTCAGAAAGCTGGAAGGGGGTGCATATCAAAATATAAAAAAATATATATATGCGGAGGCTGGGACTCCGTGTGGCAAAGAGCTGAGGGATGCAGACAGAGCAGAGCAATGGTTTGTAACTCACCAGCTGGTAGAAAGACACGTGTGGACCGTCTCCATCATAGAGGTACCACCACGTGGCAGCACCCACAGTTCCAAGACCCACATATCCTACGAGAGAAACAGACACTAGAATTACCGGAAAAAAATTCCCCTGGAAACATAGGAGTTTTGGAAATTTGAGAACGAGGGCCGCGAACTAAATTAAAAATCACCTTGAAAAAGGCATTCTACTCGTCTCAGCGTGTCTCTTTTTATTAAATATTGAAAATGTCCATATATCATGACATTGCAACAACTTTTGTTTCATCCCATCCTCAATTGTAAACCGCAAACCCGTCTACACACTTGATCACACGTTGAGCCAACGCTACCTCCAATGGCCAGATATCTGAAGAAGAGCCAGCCAGAGATGAGCGGCTCCTTGGGGTTGCGGGGGGGTTTGTCCATGATGTCCAGGTCCGGGGGATTAAAGCCCAGGGCGGTGGCCGGCAGGCCGTCGGTCACCAGGTTCACCCACAGCAGCTGGACTGGGATCAATGCCTCGGGGAGACCCAGGATGGCGGTGAGGAAGATGCTGGAGAAGAAACCCAAAACGTCAGCCGACTGACGGTGAAGACATGCGTCTCAGGTGTTGTGTGTGTGTGTGTGTGTGTGTGTGTGTGTGTGTGTGTGTGTGTGTGTGTGTGTGTGTGTGTGTGTGTTCCCGTTCCTCACCAGACCACTTCTCCCACGTTAGAGGAGATGAGGTATCTGATGAACTGCTTCATGTTGTTGTAGATGGCTCTGCCCTCCTCCACGGCGGCCACTATGGTGGAGAAGTTATCGTCCGACAGCACCATCTCGGACGCCGACTTGGCCACCGCTGTGCCGGAGCCCATGGCGATGCCGATCTCCGCTTTCTTCAGGGCCGGGGCGTCGTTCACGCCATCTCCAGTCTGCGACGAGAAAAAAAAAAAAAAAGAAAAAAAGACTGTTGATTAAACTTGTAAACAGAGGCGGCTTTTATGGACACTGCTGCGGCGAAACGAAATAGTGTCAAATAAATAGAACATTTTTGGGGGAGCAAAAAGCTGAAGAAAGGGTAAAAGTTCAAGTAAACTAAAACGCTTCAGCTGGATATTGAGCCCACATTACAAATTCATGGGGAGATCATTCATTAAACAGAGATTGGTTGAACAAACCACTATCTCACGAGGCAAAGTCTCATTATCGCTTCAGAGCCAGACAGGGTTAAGCAAAAGTGTATTAATATGTCATGGCAGGGCCTGAAGCGACTCCAGACTGCTCCGGTTCACTCTGACAGGCAAATGGTCATATTGCAGTCTCCCTCCCTCCAGCACCTGCGGATCAACCCCTCTTCTGAGACGCGTGTCAGACAGGAAGCAGTGGAGCGCGCCCGAGATGACAGCTTTTGATAGCGGCGTCTGAGAGAGCAGCCTCGCAGAGACCCGAAACATGTCACGCCTCACCGGGCTCCTCTAATGCGTTCCTCCACAAGTCTTTCACATAACACACAGCTGAAGGAATGAGAATCCCCCTCTCCTTGAAACAGGTATAAAGAAACGTGACAAAGCAAATGTACAATGTGTGGAGAACAGTGGAAGGGGGCTGTGTCGTCCCTTCTCCTCACCATGGCGGTGATCTCGTCGAACGCCTGCAGGTATCCCACGATCTTCGACTTGTGGGCCGGCTCCACGCGGGCGAAGCAGCGCGCCCGCTTGACGGCTTCTTTCTGGGCCTCCAGCGGGAGGTCGTCGAACTCGCGGCCCGTGTAGGCCTTCCCCGTCACCTCCTCGTCCTCGCCGAAGATGCCGATCCGTCTGCAGATGGCCACGGCCGTGCCCTTGTTGTCGCCCGTGATCATGATGACGCGTATGCCCGCCTCGTTGCACAGTTTCACCGCGCCGATCACCTCCTTCCTGGGCGGGTCCAGCATGCCCACGCAGCCAACGAACGTGAGACCCACCTGATCGGAAAAACAGAGAGAGACAAATAAAGAGAGGGAGGGAGGGGGGAGAGAGAGAGATTAGGGACGCTATCTGAAAACAGAATCTCCCCTCCGTCCCACGGAAATTGAATTCACCTCTTTTCATATGTATCGCTGCAGAAAACACCACACGGATTAGTTTCCGTCGTATCAGAGAAGAAGCCGCAAGAGTAAAAGCTTTAGGCTTCCAGTGATTAGAGATGTAATCACCGCTCTGATTCAAACCAAGGACAGACGGCAGCAGAAAGGACTTTAAAAAGGAACAGTTTGTAATCTTGCTGAGCGTTAGATGGATACAACTCTCACGTCTGTCCGTTAAAAAAGGGAAGCTCCAGCCAGAAGGCAGTTAGCAAACACAGGGAGACGGCTAGCCTGGCTCTGTCTAAAAGGTAAAAGAGAATCTGCCTCCCAGCACCTCTCAAGCCCGTTAATTAACACCGAGCCATCAGTTCTGTTGCAGAAGTAAGGAAACCTCATGCAAAAAAAAAACATGCAAAAAAATCCAGTGTGCTTTATGACTTAAATCTGAGCTTATTTTAAGAAATTGGATGCCTGGGACAAACGTCTGCTTTACCTCGTACTGTGCAAACTTGCTGGAATTCTCCAAGTCCATTTCCTCTTTGCGTGGCGGGACGTCATGCGTGGCCAGGGCCAGGCACCGCAGGGTGTCCCTGCCCGTCCCCCAGTCCCTGATCCTAGACAGCAGCTGGTCGCGCAGGGCTGGGGTCAGCGGCACCTTCCCCGTTCCCACCCGCAGGTACTTACAGCGCTCGATCACGCTCTCTGGAGCGCCCTGCGAGGAGGAACCACATTGACACAAAAAGTTACAGTCTCTCTCTGGGTGTGAATGAGTATGTGCACGTGTGTGTGTGTGTGTGTGTATCATTCATTCGTGCCTTGATGAACATCTTGCTCTGGGAGCCCGGCTTGACGGGGGTGCAGTAGACAGACATGGACTTGCGGTCACGGGAGAACTCCAGGGTGAACTCCTTCTTCATCAACTGCTTGATCACCTGATGGGTGAAACAATAAAAAAAAAAAGAGTGAGGAAAGAGTAGTAATGAGGAGGTGAAGAAAGTGCGTAAGAGGCAGAGCTTGAGCTAAGTAGCTGTGTCCGTGGGCAGCTGTCAGGTGGGCAGCCAGTGGCTGACTGAGACGTTTTGGCTGAGCTACTGACAGCTGAAGGATAACACGTTAGACCGAGCACTCAACCATCTTGTCTGGATGTCTGGCTGCCGCCTCAGATGTCTCTGTACGACGGCACATGGGGATAATGTAGACGGCTGGCGATAACAGCTGGAAGTGTGTCGAAAATAACAGCTAACGAGAAGGGGCTC
Source organism: Myoxocephalus aenaeus (assembly GCA_038501785.1). Lineage (NCBI taxonomy): Eukaryota > Metazoa > Chordata > Actinopteri > Perciformes > Cottidae > Myoxocephalus > Myoxocephalus aenaeus. The sequence continues at coordinate 3,948,739 of JBAMJR010000175.1, read as the reverse complement.
AACCTGTAAACATTCTCTGTCATTACTGCATCATCTGCATTTAATGTCACGCTCTGTTCTACCAGTAGGTGTCCCTCTAGTTCACAATCTGCGCTAATCCCATCACACATTACAAGGCTGAAAGGTTAACGCCAAGACTGGGATGTACACACACACACACACACACACACACACACACACACACACACTCCGTCAGGGGACTTCAAACATGTCACGGATGTCCGGAAATCTGTCAATGTGACAAACCTCTCCTCTCTGGCTTTGTGCAGAATGCGCCTCGACTCTGAGTAACGCACGGGGAGGCACGCTGTCGTTAGAGCCGTTGTAAACTACACTGTGACCTTTTTTAACTCAAAGGCAAACACTCACAGGTTCACTCCCTGATGTCAAACATGCATCTATCAACAACCTTGAGCTTGATTAAACAGCCCTTGAGTAAAGCCCTCGCTCTAAATAAAACAAGACTTTAATAATCTGGCACACATTTGTTTGACCAGGGGGGTCATTATGTCATCGTACTGTATGGCATAATGAGCAGAGCAATTACAGTCTCTCTCGCATTCATGCAGAGAAGGGCAAGGCCTGCAGCAGATGTGTTGAAGCTGGTCTGACTCATCGGATGTTGGCCGTGGTTGTGAGCCCGCCGTTGGCTGCGGATCTCACACGGCATTCTCTTCCCTTTCCGCTCTCTGCGCTAGCGAGATAGCGGAAGCTAGCGAGCTAGCTACACGGGACTACACTGAAGCGAACACTATGCTCACTACAGTATACTGTACTATACTGACAGTTTTAATGCCTCACGAAGCATTGACTGGACATTAAACTACCGGACTGTTTAAAAAAAAAAAAGTAGTTTACACATTCTTCTTTCTTGGTAACCTACATTACCCATTAGGCAATTTGTGGTCTTCAGCCCAAACAGGCAGTTTATCAGACTTTGTTCAGCTCCCTCTGAAGCCAAAAAAGGCTTTATAGAACTTGTTCTTACATCAAGTGGTACTCCCCAACACCTGTAAATAGAATGCTGGGTAAAGTCGCTGGAGTTCCTTTGTATGTTTTGATTATATGTTTTTGGGGGCATTTTGTCCTTCATAGTACAACTGAAGATAGTCAGGCAAGAGGGGGACATGCAGCAAAGGGCAGCGAGTCGGATACTAAGCCGGGCCGCTGCGTCAAGGACTCAGCCTTAGTACATAGTGTGTGGCAGGGTTCAATGGATTTCCATGACTTTTCCATGACTTTAAACCAAATTTCCATGACCAAACATTTTGAGAAATCTCAGTGTATACATGAAAAAGTGAGAAAATTTAGTATTTTAACTAATGAGAATTTCAAAGCATACAGTAAACCTTAAATGACACAAATGAATGAGACACAATAGTTTGATTAAAAGAATAAACATTTATATAGATGGCTGTATGGATGCCTGCTTATATTTTGAGCGTCTTTCTTTTAAAAGCATATTCATTATTTCAAACTCAGCGTAAATGAACGTCATGAACACATGAATACACAACACATTTCCATGACTTTTGGGATTTTTTTTTTCTTTTCAAAAGGACGTGCTTACCGAGTTACAGGCACCGGCGCGCTCCACCTTGCTGACCCCGGACAGGTCGGTCTTGAAGACGTTCATCTTCTCCACCAAGGTGGTGAGAGCCGTCTCTGTGGCTTCACCCACCTTCTCATAAACCCCTTTGGCCTACGAGAGGAGAGAAAGGCATCAACACATGCTGTCTCACTGTTTTATAGATGTCAGACCCCTCTATGATGACACATGTTAGATCAAACGTGAGGAGAAACAGCCTCCGCTGTTAAATGTGAACAACCCTCTCGAAGAAACACTCCACACACACACACACACGCTGTGAGCAAATCTTCACGTCATTCACGTCTGCCTCTGCGAACTTCCTTCATGCCAAGTGGATCAGTAATGGCGTACCACACATCATGTGTTGGTGTGACTCAGCAATAAAACACCTAGCTCTCTCTCCTGGCTTAGCACACTTTGATCTCTCACTCCAAAACATACAAAATGGGTGGCAAAACGACCAGTTACGAGAACAGGAACAGTTAGTCTGGGAGGATGCATGGAGTTGAAAAGTGCCTCATCGCAGCCTTGCTCCTCAGCATGGTTACCATGATACCATGGTGATGACAAAGAGGTGAGCAAAGCAATCCAAAGCAGAGAAAAAGATCATACGTAAAATTAGCTCAGCTAAAGGAGAGAAGAGAAGTCGTCACAGTGTGTGTACTGTCAATGTGCGAGGGCATTTGCAAAGAAACACAATGCTGTACGTGTCACAGATGGGTTTCATGTGCATAGAAACTTACAATTTCGTCAGGAATATAGAGGAGGAAACAAATCATACAGATACAATTATGTGTGTGTGTGTATATCTTATGCTTGAACATAGTAAGAACCGACAGCTTAGGTTAGAATAAGGTTTTAGTGTTGGGGTCAGGCATTCAGTGATGTGATGGTTAAGGTCAGGGTAAGTTGCTTGGAAAGCCTTATGTCATTGAGGGACCCCACAAAGATAGAGAAGTACGTGTGTTTTTGTTAATTACCTCATTGTAGTCCAGTGAAGAGTCATTGCACATAGCGCACACAGTGGCCAACTCCAAAAGTCCATCAAAGTCTCCGCACTGGATGGGTTTGTCTCCTTTCAGTCTGGAAGGATACAGAGATACACACACACACACACACACACACACACACACACACACACACGTCACTCACCACAGCAAAACACTTCACAGTTCGCTACACCTCAGACACAATAACCTAATCAATATTTCTGAGTGGGGGAGACAGTTCAGTTGTTTAGCATTCCAAAGTCGACTGAAGAAACCGGGGTTGTACGGTAGTAAACGGAGTGCGTGTGTGTGTGCGTGCGTGTGCGTACGTTCCTGACAAGCAGTGCGGATTACATGACAACCGTGGATCCCTTCCCAGTAGAGACTGCAACCGTTGCTAGCGAAGCTCCCACACAATTACCCACACTCTGTTATGAAATCGGCAGGTTCATGCAGAGTCAGAACACTGAACTCGCCGAGCAGCTAAAATCAACAACATGCAAACACAATGACGAGTACAAGCCTTCTCCTGCCTAATAACGGGCCTCCTACCTATAGTCCTCCACGGATGCACATTTACTGAGGTATAAAAACGCATAACAATATGGCAGAGATCAAAATCACCACAACATTTTTAAAAAACCCACATAAGTACGAGGCACACAAAACAACATCCAGGATTACTAACTATTTCCCTGGTTATTGCAGACATCACCATAGCAACATGTTTTGGGTAATCATTACCACTGATACCATATCAGTACCAACTATTGGACCAGAGATCCACATCAGAGTTTTTCTGACAACATTTATATGTAAAATAAAAAAGGAGAAGCAATTCATGTTCTTCCAGTTCAGCGGGAATTGCTTTGCGGACATTTTTCATTGAGTAAAGGAGTAAGACTTTCCCCAATACAAGTAATGCATGAGACTTACATTTGTCCCTCAGGGGCATATGTAGAGCCAGATATGGAGAACTCGTGGAGGCTGCAGCTTGAATCTTCCACCTTGTCCGTAACAAACATCTGGAGAGGAGGAAAAGCAAACGGGGTCAGAGTAGTGATCTTAATAATCAGACATGGAGGGCAGGAACTCAAAGCGTCAAAGTCATATTAACAAGGACTACAGTAAATATTTATTCTTAAAAAAGGAAACTATTCCTTTATGCTCTACAACCCTACTGAACCTGCCAGTGGAATAACTATTAAAGCAAACTATTACATTGTCTCTTACTTGTCATCAATAACTTGTCCATTATCTATGCATATCTGTATTTTAGAAGGTAAACCATTATAGATTGGGACATAACATGTTTGGAATCATGTATAAAAATGATGCACAGGACTATTGTAATATTTACATTTTGTGTAATGGTGCACCTACAAAATCATGGCATAGCGAGTTGAACATTTCACTCAATAAGCACCTAAATTGAAGTGACAATGTTCAATAAGTGTCAGAACAAACATATAGGTATGATATTTATATGCTGCTGTCATACTGTGTGTGTTAAAAAAAGAATCTTGTCTACATAAACTGAAACTAAGGAGACGTCAAGCGAGACCAAGTGACTTTGTCACTATGGTCACAAGCAACAACTGTGGAAGAAGTTTGGTGATGCAAGCTAAAATTAGCTGCACAGGAACAGAGAGGCTGTGGTAGAAACAACAAGTAAGCATATTATTGCTCATTCGTTTTCATTAGTGGCAGAAATAATGTGTTATTTGTTGCATAATCCCAGGTCGAGGGGTTAATCTGATGGTTAATCATCGAGTTATTCACGTGGACGCGGTTGTTGTGGTGGTGGGCAGCTTGAGGTGGCTGAAGGTCCTTGAGCTGCTCACAGAGGTACTATAACACCTCCGTGTTTTACAGTATGCCAACATGAAATTGTAGTGGAGATGTTGGTAAAACTCAAGCCGTCAAATTGATTTACTGCCGTGGGAGGATCATCACACGTCGCCCCATGGTGTCAGAGCACACTTCCAATAAGTACTAGTGTAAATACAAAGAAGCAGGATGCGGCTAACAAAAGACCAATTATTCTCTGATACGTCTCTCCGGGCTCCGGATAAATTAAAGGTTGTGAAGCATTATGAAGATCAAACGGCGGCTGTAAACAGGAAGTACTCTGCCGGCTGGATAAATGGGCAAAGGGGAGGCCGAGGTCACACTACGGCCGGTGACTCAAAAGAAACTCTGAAGCGATCCAGAGTCAAAGAAAATCCCTCCGAAGGCTTTCCCAGCAGCCGCTGCATCGTCACTACTTCCCTCCGTGATTTCCTCCAAACACGCGGGAGACATGGGATCTCAATAAAAGGGAGGGAGTGTTGTGGCGGGTTGTTTATAAGAATGAGGCCATGGCCTCTCTGCATCTACACTCCTCATCTGACGGGCATACACACATTTACAACAGACTTAAAAGACTGCCCTTGACCTCCATTCTTTTATTAATATTCAGTTTGTTTTATATCTTGACACATAAGTCCTGCAAAGCGTACACACAAACACAAAGAAAAAACACCCCTATGACCTAGCTTAACTCTGTTGGAGACTCCATTAAATCTGACTGATTGAAGAATTAATGGAGGCAGTTATTTGGTTAAACTAGGTTTCCGCCATCAGTGTGTGTGTGTGTGTGTGTGTGTGTGTGTGTGTGTGTGTGTGTGTGTCTGACTCTCCAGCCTCCACCAATTTAAAAAAGGAACACAAAATCGATGGCAGACTTGGGATGAGAGCTAGCCGTCGTCCCTCTCACACATCAGCCTAAAAGGCAGGTTTTAGCCTTTTAATGGAGTAATTATTCCGTAACAACTCTCTGCGGCAACAGGATTACTGCATTTAGTCTGCTGATGTAGTCTAGTCTGGACACGATGAAAGTCCGTTATAAATAGCCGTCATACTGAATCATGATTATAGCCTCCGCGAGATTATAACTTTTGTAAAAACATGCAATTTTGCATTTGTAATTTTTGACAGTGTGAACATTGTCCTTCTTTTACTGCAGTAAACAGTGGTAGTTTCAAGATTTCAAGTTGTAGCTTATTAAATGTAATAGCCAACAACTGGATTCCCTTCTGTAAAAAAAAATATAAAACAAAGTAAATATACTGCAGTAGTTTTCGTTGTAAGTGGTGAAGTCCGCCATTCCCACACATGATTCAAATTGCCGAAGTATGCACACGGGATTCCCAGGAAACAATGCATGCATGCAAGCCAGCATTATTGTTGATGCCATTTAAAATCAGTCTCTCTGTTGTCTGTTCACCGGGAACTGGTAAGGGCCTGAAGGCAATTGACCCTTCACTAAGCCCCGCCTCCCCCGCTTCTACTCAGAGCCTGAAGAAATATTATATCTATATATGGATATAATAACTAAGTGGGTAAATGCAAACAGCTAGAACGGTCTGCTAAGTTCAGAAAATGACATCACTTCACTGTAATGCAGCCTTTAAAAAGCAGGAGAACGCAACACGTACTGCGATGTCCAAAATCTAAGACGACAGTCTCACCATGGAGCAGCACCCTGGTCAGAGTCCAGGGGCAGGACTTGGTGAAAGGTCAATTCCTGCATTTAGACAGACATTCATTTGGTGACCCTGTGTCAAAAACCAAGTTTGGATTGTTTAAATATTTCTATTGACATTCTGTTTACGTGACGCAGTCTTCAATTTGTGCTTAATCAACTTCTAACCAAACTAACTTTGGAAATACAGCGGGGCACTGCTCACTTTTCCCCCTGCTAAAACATTAAAAACATCAAACCGGTGAAACACGGGGTGTTTTCTTTTTGTGAAGCAGTCACAGAAAGAGGTTCGTGGCTCACCATCGGTCATCAAAATCGTGTCTACAACAAAAGGACGTGGTCATCTGTGACGGTGTTAAATGTCCAGGGAGCAGTGGAGAGCGGCGACCGTTAGATGGAGCGCTGCAGGCGACAGGCTGGAAACCTCAAACATCTCAACCGCATTGACTGTGACCTGCTGTTGCATGGAAAACTGCACACACACTCATGGCATAATGGAAAAAGGCCAATTACAGCGCCTGACTTTTCTTCTTATTAAAACAATGTGTGTTTGTTTGGCGGCACCAGGTGTTCCTCTGTTGTGAGGAAGTAGTCGGAGGACAGCGCTCGAGTTCAGAAGTTATCACAGGTCTACCTCCTTATTATTCACCCATTTTTATTTTCGTTTTGCAGTGTACTGTCCCTTTAAGAGACTTTTAAAAAAACAGCCTCACCCTTCTGTTCAATTCTTAATTTCACAAAGGTCATCAGGCTCGGGAACGCTCTATAACAGATCGACAATGACGACTCAGGGACCCAACAACGTCTCCTAAAGCAACACACACACACACACACCACACACACACACACACACACACACAAACAGTTGTTCTTTCAGCCGTGGTCCCTTTGCCCTCCCCATTTGATCCGCTGTGGTCTCCAAGGAAACACGGCACAGTGTGAGGCATGTGACTCAGTGGTAGTGGCACAAGTTTGTATTCTGGGGGGTGATGGTGAGTCTGCCTTTTGTGTGTGTGCATGTGTGGCGTCTCTGTGTGTGTGTGTGCGTGTGCGTGAAGGAAAAAGGGAAGTCAGGATATGCAGGGGGGAATCCCTGGAAATCCTGCGGATATGGGGATAGCCCCGAGGCCTGGGAGACACATGCTGCTATCAGGGCCACTGGCTGGAGACCAAGCACAGGCGGATAAGCCTGGGCAAACAGTCGAGTATGCATTTACACCTTGACGCACAAAAAAAACACAAATGTCCAAGCATAGAACGAACACGAAGAGGGGAAAGTTATGCAACCACTAAAAAAAATAAAATAATAATCTCCGGGAAACACCATGACAAAAAAACAACAACTGCAAAAGGGAAGTTTGATTTGTCTCTGTGTGTGTGTGTGTCTGTGTGTGTGTGTGTGTGTCCCTTATCTTCCACCAGAGCGCTGAGAGCAGCAGGCCAGGGAGTGCAGGTGGAAGCAGAAGGTCAATATTTGCCGGCGTCAGCCCGCCTCTCTCTCTCTCCGGTCGGGGAGGGCTCGGGCCTCGCGCTGAGCTCTCCGCTCCCCTCCTGCTGGAGGGAACTCCCTGCCGCTACGCATTGATTGCGTCATCTCGGGGAGCAGAGGGAGGGAGGGCCGTTTGTACCGTGAGAGTGTCTGCCGTACAGGAAGTGCACACAGTCCTCTGATGTCAACTCCATTTTGAGACAGTGAGAGAATAAAATGGAGACACACAGACAAAGATCTGTAGAAGTCAGAATGCGGTTTCGCCTGGTTTTGTTTAGAAGAAGTCACGTCCGAACACAGCTAGAGCACGACGTCAGCCTCTGCAGAAACTACAGGTTTTGAATATCAAAAACTAAGTGTTTTTTTTATTAAACACTTTTTCACAAAAAGCATTATCTGGTTCATTTGTCTTATTTGTCTTCGTGGGTCCTGAGGAACCGGAGGTGGACCGGGTCCAAGTTAATCTAATTGGGATGGGTAGAGTCTTGTTTTAACGTGTCGGGCCTCAGGTGTGTGTGTGTTTTTTTTAAATACCAGAGTATCAGCTCTGATTAGGACTGAACAAATTTGAAACAAATTATTGCGATGAACGAAATAAAAATCTTTCATTTAATTTTCTTTATTTTAAAACATATTGAAATCATTTTGGGTTAATTTTGTTTTCTTAATTCAGGTCCTGGCCTAATTCAGGTCCTGGCCTACATAGCATATGTTACTAACCATTTCCCTGGTTATTGCAGACATCACCATATGTAGGCCAGGACCTAAATATTTGATTTGAAATGGTATTTTGACACATTTTGCCTTAATATTGCACCTACTGCGATTTGAAAATTGTAAAAGGTTACATTTTGATAAAAATGTTGATGAATTGTGCAGCCCGAGCTTCGATGAGTTATAATCACCGCGTGAGAAAATAGTTTCGGAAATCAGTAGGCTCTGTAACAGATTCATGTTTATGAATGACACTTGTTTTTTTGTTTTTTTTACTTAGTCACATATATGAGCTTGTGAGGTCATCATCTTATGTCACTTCCAAAGTTGCCTACAGAATGTTTTATTGTTTATGGAAGAGGTGGAAAACAGGACTTTATTGAAATTTGTCTTTAAAGCAAATATAATATAATATATGCTTTAAAAAGATAAAGTTTCCATGACTTGACATTCATTTTGAGGACACTATTACATTCCTTCTGACCACAGCGGTTTGTTAAAGGGATTGCACACCAAGCTGCTGCTGGTTCTCCGTCTATGAGAGGCTGTTCGGATCAACTGCACTTTGGATCGGGTCCAGTGATCACCGTCATATGGGGTCAGGTTGGGTTTACTTATGAAACCTAATAACTACTGTCCAACTGTTTTACAATATTATTAACTTTCCTTTTAGTAATAAATAAATAATTGAAGAGCCGTCCACACAGTCCAGCGACACTGGTTTCACGGGACATGGCTCTAGTGCTGGCCACCAGAACCTCTGAGGTCATCAGCTGAGGTGAGATGGAGGATGTAAGGACAAGAGGTGTTAACGGAGATTAGGTGTGTGCGTGTGAGTGTGTGGCGCTAAAGGCCTGAAAAGGAGCCAAGGCAAACAGCAGCGCTGGCATTTACTCTGCGCTTGGAGCAAAGACGGCTTTCTCACACCACACACACACACACCCACACCCACACCCACACACACACCCACACACACACGAAAAAGGGTGAGGCCATGTGCTACAAAACCACCTGCGAATAGTTGTGGATAAGATCGTTCAGTGCTTGTCGTCTAATGTAATTATATATCCGCTATTCATACACTGAACACCTGCAGGTCAGTGCGGGATATGGATCCCTGCACCGTGTTTGTTCAGGCCATGTGACATTTTGGAAAGCCTTCACTGTGCCTGTGTGAGCTGATCAGCTGATATACTGGAGCTGCCGGCTCCTGCCAGCCGTTATCGCAAACCTGCCACACGGAGGTGAACTTTACAACGGCGAGAGGATTTTCCAGAATTCACCTGCTTCGCACTTACCGTACTTTTCGGGTTACAAGCCGCTCCTACGGCTGATCAGTGTCCCCGCTGTAGCAAGCTAGTAGCGCTGCTAGCTAGCGCTGCTAGTAGCGCTGCTAGCTAGCGCTTCTGCTGCTACCGCCCGCTGCTGCTGCTACTGCCCGCTGCTGCTGCTACTGCCCGCGTCCCCTCTGCCCAAGTCGGGTGTCGAGCCTGGTCCCGCTACCTTCGGTGGTTTTCAGGGAGCTAGCGGAAGTTAGCGGGGAAGTGACGGAGCGCTAGCAGGAGCCCCAGCTGGCTACAGCGGGGAGCTGTCGGGGACACTGACCGAAGGTAGTAGCGGCTTGTAACCCGAAAAGTACGGTACTCAAGTAAAAATTCCCCAGAAGCTTTTAAAAAAAATATTTTTTTAAGAAGAGTCAATCCAACAGGGTGTGGATATGAAATATCAATTCAGCGGCGTTAAATGACCAGCAGTCTGGACACTTACTCTGCAGACGGACATCTGGTTGGTGGTGAGGGTGCCCGTCTTGTCGGAGCAGATGACCGAGGTGCAGCCCAGCGTCTCCACCGAGGGCAGGCTGCGGACGATGGCGTTCTTCTTGGCCATGCGACGCGTGCCGAGGGCCAGGCAGGTGGTGATGACGGCGGGCAGGCCCTCGGGGATGGCGGCCACGGCGAGGGCCACGGCGATCTTGAAGTAATAGATGGCCCCTCGGACCCAGGAGCCGCCGTGGACGGGGTCCCCGAAGTGGCCGATGTTGATGACCCACACCGCCACGCAGATCAGGGAGATGACCTTGGAGAGCTGCTGGCCGAACTCGTCCAGCTTCTGCTGCAGCGGCGTCTTCTCTTGCTCCGTAGCCGCCATCTGATTACGGATCTTACCGATCTCCGTGGAGACGGCGGTGGCGACGACCACGCCGATGGCGCGGCCCGCTGCAATGTTAGTGCCCTGAGAAAGAAAAAGAGAAAAAAGGGAAATAAGTGCTGGAATGTGAAGCAGAAAGAATCTTCAAATGGCAGTGAGTCAAACACACAGCTGCCTTTAGATCACCAGAGAAGGAACGTGACCCTTTCTGACTAAACATTAAGTTCAACTAAGTGACTGAAAGTCACGGTTGTATCGCTGTGCCAATAATGACATCAGTCTCCGATATCAAAGCGGAGGATAAACATGACTCAGCGAGCTGCAGGAGGAAGTGCTTACAGAAAACAGCATGTTCTTTTTGTCTTGGTTGACAGCCCGGGGGTCAGGAACCGGGTCCGTGTGTTTGATGACGGACACAGACTCCCCTAAAAAAAGGAAAGATTGTCCAGGATTAGATCTGTAAGAGCCACAGGTGACTATACGACCGACAATGCGGCGGTTCCACAGTGACGGAGCCGAAACACAGACACTACGTAACGTACGTCCGACGAGAGAGATGGAAAATACCTGTGAGGATGGACTGGTCCACTCTGAGGGTGGTGGACCTTATGGAGGTCAGTCTGATGTCAGCAGGCACCTTGTCACCAACTGGTAGAACAAGAAGAAAAAAAGCTGGGATTACAAAAACATATTACATTAGATGTAGGCGCGAAGGGCATTCTAGGTCAACAGAAGGAAGCAGCTCAATTGCCAAAATCATAGCCACAGGCAGCGAGTCTCGGGCTGAGCCACGCCCTTTTAAAGTTCATTAAAATACATAAGAAACTTAGTAAGACACTAATTCGGAAGCAATTTGAACAACTGATTAAGAGGAAATTTCAAAAATAAAGAATGGCGAAAATCTAACCAGGTGGACTTAAATGGTCCAAGAAGCTTATTTTGTGTGATACATTTCAAATCAATGAGACTAAGGGGGATCTATTGACAGAAATGGAATATGATATTGATAAGTACATTTTCTTCAGTGTATAATCACCTGAAAATTAGTTTTTTGTTTGCGTATCTTACAATTAGTCAATTTCTTTCTCCATACAGAGACATAACATTTCATTCTACACACTTAGCACAGGGGAGAAGTTTCAGTTGGTTGCAATCAGCAACCTCACCGCTAGATGCCGCCAAATACTTCACACTGGCCCTTTAAGTTCAACAAGTAACAAGGCTTCAGCATTGCAATCAGCTTTCTGAGGCAGCTCTGCTTCGAGCTAAATGCTAACACCTGCATGCTAACATAAAAAAAGAAAAGAAAAAAATGAATACCATAACCTGGTGGTGGCGCTAGAGAAAAAGCATTGGCTCCGATAGAGACTTTGAATATCGGTAACAAATCCTGCTGCAACCCAACCAATAGTTCTCAGGACCAAGGTGGTGGACGTACCGACATGACCCTCCATAGAGCCACACAGCTAGCATGGCTTACAATGACCAAGAGACCATCCCAGCCATAGAGCAGGAGGAGAAGATGCACTTCCAACTCAGGCTTGTCCCTCAGGAAAGTCCACCTGTGCTTGTGAGTGGCGCTGCAGGTGAACCCTCAGTTACACCCTGTCGAATGTCCGTGTTCAAACAATAAATCCTTGGGCAAAGAAACGTCAGCTGGCTCGAGCTCAAGCTGCCGCCGCCGCAGGTAAACAACGGCTCAATACAACCTTGATGGAGTCACCCTTGCTGTTCAAATAATAGAAAAAGATCAATTATTTCTCCTCCACTTTGTTCTCTCGTCCCTCTGTTCCTGTGATACACCACTTCCTTACACGTGTCAGACATAAACTACAGCTGAAGCCGGCGTTAAATCTACAAAATGGATTTTCATCTTCTCCGCCACCGTCTCTCCTTCTGCTTATTAAACCTGCATATTAAACTCGTATTTCATAGCCGGACCATTAAAAGTGTCCAGTGCTCCACAACAAAAATGGTTATTGCTTCCCCCTTTGTCAGAGCCCGACAATGAACATTTCATGGAAATCATATCATAATGGCAGGACCATTGGCAGAAGAATGGATGGTTTGATGTATTCGTTGACAATAATCTCAGAGCAAAGGAGTGGGAAATGGCTCCTAACACGGCGGACAGGTGCAATATTCTTCACTTGTTTCTTTCCAGCACCGTGGACCAAGAATCTGTGGCTTTTCAGCGTGAATATGGGTGGACATCGAATTCCTGCCCCCTCCACCCTCCACCAGCGGTGAAACCTTTTCAAAGTGATGTTGCACTTTGTCCCTTGATCTTTCTCCGCTCCTCTCAGAGCTCCATCGCCTCCTTTCTCGCCCGCTGCTCGGGGTATCTAACCTGACGGGGCGGGGGGGGGATTAGCCGGTGCTTCTGACTCCCGTATATTCCTCCACATCTCTCCGTCTCGACACCCGTGGGTTGTGGGAGAACGAGCGTGGGAGTCGAGGGCCGAGGGCTGCGGGTTCACAGTCACGCGACTGGCCCTCGGCCCTCGGCAGGAAGAGAGAGGCCGCTCAAACACCTACACACGGCCACGGGCCTCCCACGGACACTCTCCATCTGCTGGAGGAGAAACGCATCCTACGACAGCAGCCTTTTAAATATCTGAAACATCAGACATTGGGGAGTGCTTTTTGGAGTATGAAAAAGCCAGAAGCAGAACGTTTTTTATAATTAGCCTCAACCCTGGAAACGCAGCACATGCAAATTTGATCAAAAACAAATGAGGAGGTCAGCTGGTTTGGCCAGCCGGAGCTCTCCTTCCATTTGGTCAAAGTGGACTCCAAACCAAATCTCTTGCATAATGTCCTGGCAGAGCGCCGCTGGTTCGCGTGCAGGCGAAACCCATGACTCGTTAGTGGGAATGTCTGGCTGCTGGTTTCCGTCTCTTCAGGTCCCGTGTAAACCCTCCCTCACCCGAACCAGGAAAGTTCCAGCGGAGGTGCAAATCACAAGTGCGTTGTAAGCGTGGCTGGCATCGCCCGGCCGCGTATACCTCCGAGAAGGCAGCGGCGGTGGAAACTTGAGTAAATATATTTATGTTCTTTTCTCCCTCTCAAAAAAAAAAAAAAAAAAGCAGAGTGCTTTTTCCGATGGCTCCGTAGACCCTTTATTTTACCCCCTAGCGTCCAGTTCCCATGGAATAACCTCGGGCTAATCTGAGCCACTGGAACGCCTGAGAGAAATCAGGAAAATATGAACGCGTTCTCCTGGTCGCCGTATGCCCTGCATGTCTCGACCAGCTGTTTACTCCTGTTTTAAACTGCTAAGCAACGGCATTGAACCAACGAAGGGCTTAGGACATGCCCGTGTGCATTTTCACAAAGATGCAGCAGTGTGCATAGCACCCCTATCGTAGCTCCTCTCTAAGTCAACTCTGACAGTGAATGCATTCTGGGCTTGGCGCGAGTTGAGATGGCTCCGCCCACTGCCTCGTCTTCAGCAGAACATGCAGCCGCCTCCAGAAGGGAATATCCTCAAAGCATCAGATCGATGATACGTTGAGAAGAGCGTGCACAATGCCGCCAACCACACAGACATCTTAAACCCTGAATAAATGTAATAAAGTCCACTATGATATATGTACGAGTTTAGGTCGGACTAACAAGGGATTCTTATCGGTAGCTCTTCCAATTCTCCCTTATTCAAACAGCAGATGGTTCATTTCGAGTCCCATCTATTCTCTGCTCCACGCCGTCATCACAGGTGTCGTTTAAACCTCGACCCCCGGTGAACTTCAGCGGCGCCGAGATGAGCCGGACGTTGCCATGGTGACACTGTTGGTGTTGTCGGCGACGTGGAAGGGGTGGTGTGTGTGTGTGTGTGTACGTTTTGGTGCTTGCCTCCTGTGCAGGCTTGTCTAGCTGATTGATGGAGGACACCGGCCGTAACAAGCCCAAAATTCCAGGGAAGTGCTCCCGTCACATGAACCCACACACCCCCCCCCCCACACACACACACACACACACACACGGTGCAGTTCCCATTTTCCCAAGAAAGTGATGTCAGTTAGACTCTGTCGAAAAGGCAGGGAAACAATTTGTGAAACAGAGGATTCATTTTTTTCTTTCTTCTTAAAATCGAACAGCGCCACGGACTCACTGTAACCAACGCAGCATGTATAATCGCTCCGTGCCGTGATTATGAATGAGCGCTAAGATCTCGCTCACACATCCCTCCGAGCCGAGCCGAGCCACCAACCATGCAAGGCCGAGGATTACTCTCTCCCTCTCTCTCCCTCTCCTCAAAGAACACATTTAAAAAGCGGCCATGTTGATGGCGAAGTGATCTCCTTTGGCGCTGCATGAGCGCACGTTAACTCCAGCGCACACGCACACACACGTCCTGGAACCAGAGTGACAACAAGACTATTTTTAGACGAGGCTTCCCACACACAGTCATGTTTACAGCAGGGGGATTGTGCGCGTGTGTGTGTGCGTGTGCGTGTGTGTGTGTGTGTAACTTGGAGGGAGCTAACAAACATCCAGCAGCGTCCAGGTGGTGAGACTGAGAGCATGGAAAGCAAAGGGGGGGAAAAAAGGGGGAAACTGTGGAAAATTAAACTGGGCCTTAAATACAAGGGGTGACCACAGCCACTTACACAGAACCACACACACACACACACACACACACACACACACACACACACACACACACACACACACACACACACACGTAATCCAGTTTTGAGTTCTTCCAATAGTGTTTCCAGACTCATGAATGGGTGGCAAAGGCTGTGTGTGTGGCTGTGTGTGTGTGTGTGTGTGTGTGTGTGTGTGTGTGTGTGTGTGTGTGTGTGTGTGTGTCTGTGTGTGTCTGTGTGTGTGTGTGTGTGTGAGCAGCACGGTGCAGGCAGCTCCCTGACAGCAGTGAGAGTCCAACGAGGTAGACAAAGGGTACATTAGTCTGGGTGAGTGACAGTCACATTGCGGCTTACCTGCCACCTCCACGATGTCTCCCGGGACGATTTCTCTGGCTTTGATGTTCTGGACCGCCTTGCGGTTCATGCGGTACACCTTCCCCATCTCCGGCTCGTACTCTTTCAGAGCCTCGATGGCGTTCTCGGCATTCCGCTCCTGCGTAGGGCGATGTGACGAAGAGAGTCATGAGTAACTCTGATGAACAGTTAAACAGACTCTTCATCTGCACTATCTGGACTTTTTTGTTGTTTTACTACTGTCTTTAATGTCCTTTTTATATTTTTTACTACTGTCTTTAATGTCCTTTTTATATTTTTTACTACTGTCTTTAATGTCCTTTTTATATTTTTTATATTTATCTTGTATATTGTGTGTGAAAAAAAGTACGAAGAGCAAGTGAAACCGGAGTCAAATTCCATGTATGTGCAAATTTACATGACCATTAAAGCTGATTCTGATTCTGATGAAACATGAAATCTCTGGGTAAACTGACAATTGATCAAGCAAGTTTTTTTTTAAAGCATGCAAGGCAAACACACTAATGGACAAGGCTTTTGAAAATGAAACCCTCTTAACAACCCCACCAGGTAACACTTTGCAGAGTTATCCACTTGAATGAAGTGGGAGGGGCTCCCTGGTTTGTTTACGTTCTGACTCGAGGACTCGTAACGCTTGGTATGTGTCGTTTTGTCCGTTCGGCTGTCAGCACGCGGTGCCCGTTTTAAAACAGAGCACACGGGTAACCAGACTCCGCAGGTGAAGCCTGCGCATCCTGCAGCAGCTGGTGGACGGGATAAAATGTGGGGTTTTTTTGGGACTTTGTAACCATGTGAACGCCTCGGGGGAAAGAAACAACGTTACTCATGCGCGTCAGCACTTTGCACAGAGACACGGGACGAAGAGCAAGTCTCACCTGCCAGACCCCGATAACAGCGTTGGCGACGAGGATAAGAAGAATAACAATCGGCTCGACAAAGGCGGTGACCGTCTCCTCTCCCTCCTCAAACAGAGCCAACACCTAGAGGAACATACAAGACACGGAACATTAGCGTTCACATTTTGCACTGCAGCTCCCATTGCAGGCATCTTCAGGGACGGCTTGATCTGGAACACAATTTGGGAGGAAGCGTTTTTTTTTTTTTTTGTGAACGTTGTTGCAGGAAAATCTGGAAATTAAAAAAAACAAACAAATGTTTTTGGGAAAGAGAAGCTGTAGGACTGCGAGTCAGTGAGGTTGGTTGGGGCAGTATACCAGTGCACCAGCGTCACACGGTATTAAAAAAATGCTGGTTATCGTACCGTGTGCATCTGTAAAACGACACAGTGAAAAGCCGACATCCAGCAGGAAACAAAAAACAGTATTTTAAAACAAAGTACAATTAAATGATGCAGTTCTAATGAATAAAATATGCATTTATCTATTTCACTCAGTAGACTATTTTAATTTTGTTTTCAAAAGTAGAATGACTTTTCCAACAATGAATGCATAACACAAATAAAAAAATAAAAAAATATGAATATGACCATTTCTAAGACAATGCCTAAAATGACAACAATTTAAAGCCTGCAGGAAACTAGCCCACGAGAGATTACTCTAAATGAGCCCAGCTCTGCAGGAGCCTATCGTGGAGCCCGGTTTAGATCCAGTACACCAAAGCCTCCTGGACGATAGGAAAATCACACCCAAACTCACATTTACATAAGGATTGTGTGAGCTCTACTGCTCTGTGTGTCTCGTCAGAGGACTGGGTACCAGGATGTGAGACAAAAGAGTGACAGCTCTTGCGGCAGCCACAAGAATTTGGACAGTTTAACAAATGTTGAATTAATTTCTAGTCAAATACCCCCGCTTTAAAATCATCATTATTATAATAATAATAATAATAATAATAATAAGTCTGGAGATCCGAGATGAGATGAGATGCAACTGACGTCTGGAGTACGTGAGACAACGTCAGTGGCGGTATGCTCAGATGGTGTTTGGACCACGAGATCTAGAACTTGGTTTTCGTTTTTTCACTTCAGCCTCTAGACACAAAGTTGGTCTGTTATCCTACAACGTACTTATAAATGACGCCGATGCTAGTTCTGCTGTTTCTGCTTTTAGATTATTTTTTTATTTGAGAAATGTCAATCCAGTAGGGATGTTTGTTTATAACAACAACAAAAAAAGTGGTTTCATGACCACTGGAGACAAATATACCATACAGTCCCTCTATGTGTTGCCTTTTCACTCCAGCCAGATGAAGTACGATGGCAGCTGAATACTAATGGCTTCTGAGGTGTCAAAGGTGTCAGAGATGGCCACTGTGTTAGCTGCTGTAATAAGCAATAAAGTGCATCTTTAGGACATCATAACAGAAAAAGCTGCCCGCTGCAACACAGAAATTACTTTGACAGCTTTTTTTATTTCTTTTTATTTCGTTGCTGAAACAAAAAAATACTGCACAGCCAAAAGCAGCAGCGAGAGAGATCTACTTTTTCACGATCTGATGGGTCTTATCAAATGATAAAGAGGGTACGGCCTCCCAGGTGGATCAAGCGGCAGGGCGCGTGTCGAGCTCGGCCGGAGCCCGGATCGATAGCTCATCATTCCCCATCATTTGGGACGGTAAATCTCCCCTGTGTGGAGGGAAACAATGGCCGGCCTCTCAGTGAGGACTGCTCAAAAAGACTCTTCAGAGAGGCGTCTGAATACCGAACTGCTACTTTCACGCCGAGTAGGAATGCAAATGGGGAGACGAGCGGGACTCAACTTGGGTCTGAGAACTCATCGAGGGAATCTGGTGGAAATTTTGCGTTTGGCTATCGGAGGCAAATTTGAGCTGATTTAAGGTTCTTCGGAAATAAAAGCTTCATCAGCAAAATAAATCTCCCCTTTCAGCTTTGAACATTGCACTCTTCGCGCCCCGCACGCATTAACCGAATGCTGAGACACGTGCAGACAGACGGGCCTTTGCTGCTGAAGGCTTTGGAACATGAGCAAAATGGAAAAAACACATCATATCAGAAGGACAAAAAAAAAAACTCTTAAGGCCACCTATTGAAGAATCTAACGGTAAACAAAGGAGGCTAAAAATACAATGCAATTGTCTGCTGACCTTTTAAGTACTTCCTGTACTCCACAACTCGACGCGGGAAACCAAATTAAAGCTCGGCCCCTCTTTCTTCCTTCAACTCAAAGGGAGGAAGTGCACGGATAGTTTGGGGTGGCTGGTGTGGCTTTCTGTGTGGCTCTGCCCTACTAAGTCTGCTTGTGGCTTCCGCAACATGAAAACAGATCATTTATTTTAAAAAAAGGACATAATGAAGTGGTTTGATCATTTGAGGCACCATTGATGAATAGTTTGTGAATACCCCATTGCTGTAACTTGTGCGATACATTATAAAGTAGCCTGACCCGACCTGCTTTGTCTGATGATACGCTCTCGTGTCATGCAAAGGAGGCCCACTTTGAATATATTCAAAACCACAGCCAAACCAGTCCCAGGTTCAGGTTTACCTCTTCCTCCACTTCTCTCTACTGTTGCTACGCCCGAACAGTGAGCAAACAGCAACGTTAAAAAAGGTTAAAGAGCACTGCAGGGATATCACTGAGGAAGTGTGCGGTGAGGAAAAGCTGCTGTGGAGTGTGGTCTGCTTGTGACTTTGGGTCAGATCAGGTCACAAGGAAGCTCGCTTCAGTGACTGAGCTGAAACCACTCCATCGTGCAGCGCGGCCTTGTTCCACTGTAAACAACCTTTCTGAGCCCGATTTACATGAAGGAAAGTGGAGCCAGAGTCCTGCGCTTACAACGGGTGGAGGAGATGTGTACAGTTTTAGAGCAACTTTCCTACTTTCAGAAATAGCAACAGCAATTCCATCCCGAGACACCGGGGACGTGCTGTAACAGATGGAAGAAAGAAGAAGAAAAAAAAAAAAGTCTCCACCACTCAAACCTCTTTGAGACCTCCACCACCCTCGGCACCATACCGTACCGGCACTCGTGGACCTCATGAAGACGGACCACAAACGAGGTCGAGCAGCATTCTAATGGGGGAACGAAGCCGCCGCGCGCTCATGGAGCGAGGCTACCAGGTGGGGATTTCCTGGACCGCGTCCAATTTGGGGTTTGGTATCCCACAGGGGGACTTTAGAGAATCCAGATCACCAACAAATAAAAGACGAAGGGCAAAAGGCCTTTCTCAATGAGCTGGGTCGTACTTACAAAGGAGACGCAGGCAGCGAGCAGCAGGATCCGGACCAGGAGGTCTTCAAACTGCTCCGCCACCAGCTCCCACAGGGACTTGCCTGAAATACGCAGAGACAAATACGCATCACACACACACACACACACACCTTTATGCATCTCACACACAATCAAAAGTTTGAGGTTTCCCGAGTCAGGACTCAAAGTGTGCCCTTATACGGGTAAAAAAGGCTCTGTAAGATGTATTGACGGTAGTTTCAGTTGTAAAAGACAGACAATCCCTGTATTTACAGAGCAGTAGTGGTGTGTGTCCACTGGTGCAAGGGTGTACACTCCCAAGTCTAGCCCAGGATCTACAGAGAAGAAAGGATCCTGGTTCAAGACACCTAATCAGGTCGTAAAAAAGGAGTAGATCAATATTTACCTTCTTCAGCTGGGAGCTCTGTGGGTGTCACACCACGCCGTTTGTGAAGGAATGGAAAGGAGAGGGAGGAGGGAGGAGGGAGGAGAAAGACAAAGAGCAGTTAATACATTTGATGAAGTCTTTGAGACGCATGCACACAATACAAATTGCCCTGCAGAGTCGCTGCGCTTGGTTATGATGAGAAGAGGCTCAGAGCTCAGTTGCATCTTTACTGACATGAATGATATAAATCCACCTGCAGTACTTTTAGTGTAGCTTCAGGCCCACAGTAGCAACACATTGTCAACATATAGACACATAAGACCTTTGACACAGAGGGGAACTGAAATCGTCAGATCACATTACGAAATCACCAGGAAGAAGAGGCTCAATACGATTTCCAAGACAAAGAAGGAGTGGTCTTCTTCTCATAACGTGCCTCAGCTCTGTTACGTTCCATTTTTCTATGCATGTTTTTTTTTTTTATATTCAGCAATCTACCCATTCTTAATGATTTGTCTGGTCAATAAGGCAGTTTCAGTTCTGTACTCCATCGGGCCATGTTGGCATATTCGTGTGGCTTAATTATCCATCAGACTGTCAAAAACCCAATTTAGTTTGATATCATAGAAAACAAAAGAAAAACTGAAAATAATCACATTTGAGAGACTGGAAGCTGTTGATTTTGCATGAAGATGAATTACTGAAAATAATAAATGATCAGAGTGAGCAAATTTTGACGAATCAATGTGAGTAATAAACTATTTGTTACATCCCTATATCAACCAGTTAACCTAAAAATGTCACTATTTGATTATGTATTGTACGGTACCAAGAATATTTGCTTTGTTTCTTTGTATTTATATGTCAGCTAAAATGGAATGAGCAACAATTTTGATAATCAATGGTTTAGTTGATTTATAAAGCATAAAAAGATAAACATTTACTGGTTCCAGTGTCTCAAATGTGAGAATGTGCAGATTAGTTCAGTTTGGAAGGTTATAGTCGGGCAAAACAAGCACCTTGGAGACGTTTCTTAGACCCGCCCTGGGACCTTGTGATGGCTATTTCGCTCTTTTAAGTAATTTAAAACATAATTAAAAGATTAAACATTGGAAATAATCAATAGTTGAAGCCCTATCTGAAATTGCTTTCAGAATAAAGCTAAACTTTTTTGCTGTGGTGTCATTGACATTCATGCTGCAGCCTCAGTCTCTGAACTGCTGGAGTTTATTTCTCAGCAATCAGCCGTACCCGCCCCCCCTTCTTCTTCTTCTTCTTTCAGTATGTAGGCGAGCTCCCACAAAAACAAACCCAAGAATCAAAACAGGTCCCTTGTTTCTGTCACATCATCTTCACTTTCATCTGTCATTTGAAAAGGAAAAGATGTTTTTTTTTGTTGTTTAATGGAGGAGCTGAGCATCTTATCTGGTTTGATTACCAGCACACAACACCCACCACACACACATGAGTCACTGGTGCGAGTAGAAAACACATCAGTCGTGTTCTAATAATCATTCCAATTGACAAGTGCTGTTGATCAGCGTCACCGCAGTGAGACACGAGCGCGCTGAGTCACGCCATTTGTCAGGTCCTCATCCTCCTCATCCTCCTCCGGCAAGCAGCGACCCAACGCAACAAACATCCATCACATCTGAAGAGTTCCACGAGTGACGGCAACACACATCTGATGCTCCTTTTCGTGCATTTGTTTAGTCATTTCTTTGTGGAAGAGTCAGTGCTCTCCTTTCAGCAGTGGAAACCTTGGGTTTCTCTGCATGTTTTGTCCTGACCGCTACACACACACACACACACACGGGCCTCCAGCGTGACCCGGTGGCGGCCTGGAGAGAGAGGCCGGGCCATGACGTGATCCTCCTTCCAAAAAAAGCTCACGGCCGCTCACGTTACACGCATGCCAATGGCGGAAAAGAGAGCTCGTTTCTCATCTTGACTCCTGGAATCGTCCCACGGTATCTGGGAATTTCGCCCGAAGGAGACGAAAAATGTCTTTCGGGTGAAATAACCTTTCCTAATTTGGCTTGTAATAAGACTCGGGGGGAGCGAAACGGATTGCTGCAGAACAATAACATCTATTAAAAGAACAGAGAGGTTCTTATCGCAGGATTTCAGCCCAGAACTTTAAACCTCAAAAGCCAAACCTGCGCATGATCTGCTGCATATTATTCTCCTCGCATGACAACCGTCTTAGGGTGAGACTGATCTTTGTCCCCGGCCTTGAGAGGAGGTTCGCAAACCTTGCTGTCTGGAGAGTTGTCAGCGTTCAGGTTGGCCACGGTTGGACTTGCGGGGGGCTGCACTCTGCCAGCAGAAGCACAACTGCAGAGGAGCGGGTTCCATGTTTCCCTGCCGCACCAGTCTGACTGACATGAGGCCTGTTTACCCGTTACTGAGCCTCCCTGGTTTGTAAGCCTGCGACCCGACTGCTGGAGACAAAGATGGACTGACAGAGGACAAGACGGGCAGAAGGGGAAAGAGGGTGGGGGTTAAATGGGGTTCCCCAGCTTCTCTCTGCCAAGGATTCCCTCAGTCATCTGGCCTGTCAACCCGAGGCTTGCCCAGGCACATTCCTGAACGATGACTTCACCTCTCTCCGTCTCTCCGTCTCTCCCTGCAGCACATCCTCCCCCCTCCCTCCCGGCCCAGACAATGAATAAAAACGCTTGTTTGCTCGCAGAGGGGAGACACTTCCTGGAGACGGGTTGCCAACAACAGCAGGGAGCTGGTTTCTGTGTCCAGAGGGTCAGGAAGAAAAGCAGGAAACTGGCCTATCTACCGCTCTGCGCTGCAAACTATCTGCTGATAAAATGAAAAACATTCATGAAAAAAGAAAGAAAAAGGGAGCTCCTGTTACGCTTCTACCTCTAGTACCTTCTACCTCTAGTACCCCGTACCACAGATCACATCGCAGTGTGTTGCCTCAGCGGTATGAGCGAGCGAGAGTTCAGGCCACTCTTGTGGGAACTCCAAACATGAGAAAGTTTTCAGCAGTTACCATGGTGACTTTGCTCATTAAGGCTCCT
This sequence comes from Myoxocephalus aenaeus, assembly GCA_038501785.1. Classification (NCBI taxonomy): domain Eukaryota; kingdom Metazoa; phylum Chordata; class Actinopteri; order Perciformes; family Cottidae; genus Myoxocephalus; species Myoxocephalus aenaeus. The sequence continues at coordinate 3,925,713 of JBAMJR010000175.1, read as the reverse complement.
TGAAAGCGGGCGTTTCACGAGGTAATCTGCCCGTGTCTGTCAAAACAATTCCCAAGAATAACCGTTGCGCAATCGACGAGGCCTTGGCGCAGCTCAGACCTGCAAAAACAAGATGAAATGTAAAACCTACACATTCTGACGTGAACAGGATCACCCCGGGCCCCCGCAGGCTGCTAGCAGAGTTAGCATGACTGGTAGCACGCGGGCAAGCAGACACGCCTCCAAAACAAACAGCCGGCCGCCAGCCGCTTAAGTGCGAGCAGGGAGGCACAGGTAGAGTAGGTGCATGGGGGTAAAGCCTTGTGCTGCTTCAGTAAGTGGCCCCGGCTCCATCCGCTGACTATGAGAATGTAAAGCAGGTCTATAAATACCATGATGGGAACCCCTAACGACATAGTCCACTACAGCTTCCTAGAGCCGCTCACTCTCCAAATGTATTCTCCCACCGGAAGGCCTGAATGCATTAACCGTATCAATTGTGAACAGGCGGCATCGCAGGTAACAGCAGAGGAGACGTCTGCAGTCTGCTGGCAAAGGCTTCCCTTCTCTGAGGAGTGTCAGCGGCTATCTCCTGGAGCCACGCCGACCTCTGAACACTAACCCGGGAGGATCTGGAGCAGAGGAGGAAGTGGTACCAACGGGTCCCTAATCATTCCTCCGCCGCTTCCCCTCCAGTCATTACAGGCCCGGAAAGCCCTCGTACTGGATTAAAGCGGCTGCACTCGAAAACACAAGGATTCATTCAACAAAACAATGTGTACCGTCGCAACATGAGGCATAACTGAAGCTGATGGGAAATGTCATTAGTTTGAGGTGGTAGGTCACAAACCAAAATATTGGATAAACTTGATGGACTCCGAAGTCACTGAAGTGGTTCTAATCCGTCCTGAAGGGCAATATATGAGGAGAACGTTCACAGGATTAAAGGAAAATTACCATCTGGTGGATTCCTCCTCATGAATGGATGTCTTAATCCAAGAGTTTGAATGTGCATATTCCAGTCTGTACTGGACTGGTGGACCAAACCACCAGTCAGTCCCAACCCTCGAGCTTAACTACCTCTACACAGCACTTCTGAGGAGCTGCTCATAGCTTTGTAATTGGCCGATAGTAATTTGTTAAATTGTTTTACAGCCAGTTTTGGGATGCAGTAGTAGGAACATTGGTACATATTTGCAAGGAATTCATATTTCATTTCAAAGACAGTCAGGATATAACTAGCTATGAGTTATTAGGAGGAATAATTATAGTGTTCATTGGATTATTTGTCAAATAGTTACACATTGTTCTTTGCTGCACTTTTATTTCCTCTGATGCATTTGGGGCAACCTAATTACTGCACCGTGTATTGCTGGTCTATTCCATTTGTATTTAACTTCACTTTATTTTATTCAATCCCGTTGTTAATTTGAATTCTAGCTTAATGGACTTCATTGTGGTTTTAATTGCTCATCGTTTGTAAATGTCATTCTTGCTTTTCTCTGCATCCGGGTTTGAAATGTGCTGCATGAATACAGCTGCCTTTCCTTTGCCTACAATGTCACAAAAGGTTTGAGTTTCTTTGTCACTGATTTGTAATGCCAAGCGAACTTTAACAAAACAAAAACGGGCAAATGGGAATGCAATGCACGCGTTAAGAAGCAGTTTCAAACCACACACACACACGATTTTCTCAGTTCGCTGCAACAGGATGAGCCTCGAGCTGCACTTACATTTTCCCAGCTAATATTCGGCAAATGTTTAAAAACCTGCTGACACATCCAGACTCCCGAGCGGAGATGACTTACTTGTGACAGACAAAAAGGAAATAATGGTTTCCAATTCAGAGAGAGGCAAATAACGATTTCACCGTGCGCAGGGGAAAAGACACGTGCAGAAGAATGGTGAGATATCCAGATATCCTGCTCAAGGCGGTTATTTCAGCAGCTACGTGTGTTTAACTAACTGATCAACTGGTCCTCCTCTCCATCAACTGTCAGAGCTGCACACAGATAACTTCCTTTGCTCGTCGTCTCGGGAAGACCGTCAGCAATGGAGAACAGCTTCAAAGTAGAGATTCGTTTTTATCTTTTCTAGACAATTAAAAACAGATTCGGCTCAATGGCTGCTGCGGCTGCCCATTGGCTGGACCGTCTCTGATGTCATCGAGCTGTGGTCAGGGGAAAATGTTTTTAGGTTTTTTCCCAGTGAGGTTGCACAGAACAGCTCATGGGGAAATTTAGTAATTTTCACATTGGTCCTGTGAGTGTATCGAAGACGTTTTACCACTTTATCTTCAAATCAACACGTTTTGGTCAATCTGATACGGAATTTAATTTGACACGAACACTGCAATTTCTCTGCACACTAATAACTGGTCTCCAGCTGCTTGTTGCACATTAGATTGAATACGTTTTCGGGAGCACACCAAAATAAGCGCCTTGCTCCACATTCAGCAGTCAGAGGAAAAGGAACAGGGCCCGTCAACGGAGCAGGACGTGCATGAGTGATTAGCACAGAGCTCATATCTCGTCGGGCTGGAAGCTTCCTCTTTAAGGTCACAGCTGTGCGAAAAACCTTCTTTTTATATATATATATATATATATATATATATATATATATATATATATATATATATAATCTTTTTAAACATCCCAACAGGCTACCCGCCACCCACTAGCCAATGGGAGAAGCTGAACGCTGTGAAAAATAGTCTGCGATCCCCCGAATGGCCGACTGAAATATCTGTGTTAACATTATGCTATTTATAGGGTTTATTCTAGGTTTAGAAACCAGAGCGACACTTTTATCCAATCGAATGGCCGGTATCGTACAACGTTACCAATCTGAGCCCAGCAGCAATGGAGACCAGTCAAACTAGGGTCGATTTCAAACTGAGGAACTATTTTTTTTTTAAATGGCAAAAAAACTAACATAAAAACACATACACCCACGTATATGCCGCTTTAAAAGATGGTGCGACTTTCATGATCTACACTTTTAGCGTGCCCATACAAAAGTAAATCCCCTTTAAAATTATATCAAAGGATAAGTCTGATGATATTCTATATTTTCCCATGAAAAGACAGACAACAAATTGATCCTACTAACTAGTATTGTGTAGCTTAAAGCCGGATAAATCTTATCCCTCTGTGCCGTAGGTAAAAACACATCTATGCACCTACTGCAACATCCATTTTGCAGTAGGTGACACGTTACATCATTGTGCCTGGGCACATTTGAACTGTGTTCCCCACACACTATAAACACTCACTAGAGCACCACATCCACAGCTGAAAATAGTCCCCAACTCTCCAATAAAACGCATCAATTACTCCTGTTTGAGTAACGTTCGCTAAAAACCTTTTATTATATATTATATACATATTTAAGACCTGTTTTGAGAGCTTTACGTCTTCTCGAGGTACAAATAAGCTGATGGCTAAGAATCAGACAGTGTGTGGAAGTTGGAAAGTATTGAGAGGCAACGCCATTTTTTGTTGTTGTCTTAAAGAGCGGAAACATTCTGCATTGGAATTTGATTATAGTCTTTGCAAGGTAGTGTTATCAGGCATAAATTATTTTTAATGAAGTTAATGTCACAATTACGTTTGGGGTGGAAAATGTTACGACTGATTTGGTTTGAAAACATCACAGATCCTGAAGAAAGAAACATTCAAATTAGAAAAGTAGAAGAATGTGGAGACAAGTTTGACATTACTACATGGTGAAGTATCCTATGAAATCATGAAAACAAACAACAATGTTCGTGTCTCTTCATGTCATTTTCTGTTTTGACACCGCAGCTCATTGTTGTTCGCCTTCTTTCGGCCAAACCTGTCCCATTGAAGCTGAACAGGTTTACACATCAGATGCAAGCACATGACTCCTCTTCCAGTACGTTCTTTGCTTTCCTCCCCAGACACACGCGGCTCACTATAATTAACTGGCATGTCTCTGTGAAGGCATTAAGATGACTTCATGTTCACTGCCCCGGTACGCCCCAGGTCACGCTCCCTGGAAAACACACATAGCACCTTTGGGTTGCACCTTCTCGTCGGCGGTGCGGCCGGACGGCCGCGCGTTAGAGAGCCCGGTGACTCAACGTCATTCCACCAGAAGGCCACGATGATGGTGACTGACAGATGCAGAGGTGGGAGGGAAGCGGGCAAGACAAGTGACAAGCTAGAACAGGATCACAGCTCCTTTGAAGGCGGCTGGGCCGGCGCACACCACACACACACACACACACACACACATACACACTGAGCCCACTAGAACAGGGAAGTGACTCAACACCCAGAGGACTTCAAATTACTTTTCTACAACTTAACTCTCCTTTTTTCCTTTCCCCCCCCCCCTTTTTCCAGCCCACACAAAACCTCTGACGCTGCTACCACAATTTAACTCTCCACTGGACCACGACGGGTGACTGAAGTGGAGGCCGACAAAGCCCCGGCTGGAGGAGTGCGCTGCAATGTGCAACCCTCGTGTCGTGTGGAGGAGGAAGAGGAGGAGGAGGAGGAGGAGGAGGGGGAGGACTCTCATATTTCAAACGCAGGCGTGAGTAAGACGAGTTGCGGAACAGGAAGAGAAACGACGAAGAGAGAGATCCCACAAGAGGAGGTTGTAATCATTATTTGCAGTTACATTGCATAACTTAGAGGATGGCACACTGATCACAAGCAGCAACGTCTCACACCCTCCGGGGGTTCGCTTCGGCGACAGAAACTAAAACACAATTGTTTTTTTTGTTTTTTTTTTCGGGGGGGGGGACAAACCCACACGTCGTCTAACACGCCAACCAATCGAATAATCCGAATGACTAAACGTCTGCGGGACGGACAGCAGCTCAGCGGAGCTCGTGTGCAGAGTGCGCAGCGGATGAAGAGGCGGGTTGGTTTGTGGATGCGGTGCAGATCGTCTTTGATGCTGCTGAAAGCAGATCTCACGTCGGATACTGTATCGTGATGGTGCAACGGCACGCATGGGTTGTTCAACCAGAATGCGTTGCACAATTGTACTCCCTCTCCTGCAAGGAGTGTCAAGAGGGACAATTTCACAACCTCGACCGACCTTGAATGCGCTCGAATAAAAGTGGTACATTTGACGGGCTTTGATCAATAATGCTTCTTAATTTAACTCCCCCTTTTCGGACAAAGCAGAAAAGTCTTCTTTCTTCAAAAAGGAGAGGGATCAATAAATGAACGCGCTCCTGTGAAGAGGGCCTTCCTCCCCGGACACTCCCTCACCTGTTCAGTCAGCACCTTTAGAAACTGCTGGCGAGGTCAACCCTTAAAATGAAATCGTGAGAAGGGAATAGATATATGCTTTATGTTTACATGTATTGGGGTTGCGAGTGCACAGGACACAGTCACCAAACACCGCAAGCTGTACCAGCACAAACACCCACAGAGAGAGAGAGAGAGAGAGAGAGAGAGAGAGAGAGAGAGAGAGAGAGAGAGAGAGGCCTGTGACTTCCTCCACTACATCAGAACCATCCATTTCACGATCAAAGTGATGAACTGCCTTGTAAATTGAGGCCCTTGTAGTTCCCAACAGTACATTTGCAACGCCTGTGATGAAGTAACAAATAAAACCCCAAATGAAAGGTGCGAATAAAAAAAGGTCAGCCGTCTCCTGTCTGCAGCGCAGACTGCTTTGTAGTAAAAGACCGTCCAGATGTGGCGGGCTAAGCTCATTTCCCAACGTCTCAAAGAGGGATCAGAAACTCTCACGCCGCTCAGCGGGGTTTATGTCGGCAGAAGCACATGAAAGCGCCGGCACAATGCTGGGAAGCCCGGACGGCATTCACCTGTCTTTACTTACAGCTATAGACAACATTTTAATGCACTTTACTGGAACTATAACAATCATAGAACCCAAGAATCTATAGCATCTTGAAGGGCAAAGTGACAATTCCCTCCTCCTAATTAGGGTCAAGACCTTGAGCTATTCTGACTGCTGACAGCTCAGCTTTGAGTACAAAAGCCAGAGAACCAAACTATTTGGTTTCCACTCCTAAGTTATCTCCAAGAGCAATGAGGCAGACGAGCTCATCCTGCGTTTCAATTGTTGGGGTTGAGGGGTCCGCTAACAGCCACGTCTCAGATGTTTCTAGGAAGCGCTCATCCATCCCAGATATCTGGGATCTCGTGCGAGCCTAAAACATTCCTCCTCCTCCACCTCCACCTCCACCTCCTCCTCCTCCTCCTCACTCGGGGCAGTGCGACGGCGACTCCTTCCCCTCATTGCGTCCAAAGACCTAAGACGTACACATGTGACGCACAGCGGAGATCCTGTTTGTGGACATGTTGATTTAGGTTAATGATCCTGCTGGTAATGGGACCCTGCTAACTATGCCTCAGAGTGAAACATTGTGTGCCTGTGTGTGTGTGTGTGTGTGTGTGTGAGAGGTAAGCGTACCACCCGCGAACAACTCCCTGGAACAAGACACAAGGTCTGCGGTTTGCGAGCAGAGGGGAAGGAGCCGTTTAGCAGCCATGCATCATCCTACGACGCCGCATACTAAAATGCTCAACAAGCCCAGGCCAATTTCATGCAGTTTCTTCCTCTTTTTTGGAGGGTGGGGGGCGTCGTGGAGGAGCATCCATAGTGGATAACCCCTGTGGAGTGAGCCTCAGAGGGCAACATAAAATAAAAACAATAGAGAGGGGGGTATTCCCTCCCTCCAGCATGCATCTGTAATGCTCTGTGCACAAGGCGGGCAGGAAGTTCACAGCTAAAAGCGAAAGAGATGTTATCTGTGGCAAGACGTTGCTCTGTTTCCATGAAGTCATCGCGGGCCCCCGGGAAGAGTGAGTGTCTGGCTGCAACAAAAGGGCTACTGTTTGACTGGCACAATGTGCCGCTCTGCTCCGCGGCTTGGCCAATACATGCAAATGACAGGCCGGGACGGAAAGGTGTGGTGATGTCAGGTGGTCCGGGCGTATTGATCCCCAGCTGAGTGTAAGAGGAGGAGGATGAGGACCCACATTGCTCAAGAGAGGCCTTCTTCTCCCCCTGAAAGCCACCTGCTTTAGAGCAACCACTCGGACAGCGGAGGTTGACGTCTTCGTGATCTTTATCACTCGACAAATGTTAAATGACTCCACATTACCCTACTTCCCTCTGTTATCTTGTAATTTGAAGTGGACACCCTACGCCATGTGTAGGGAACAACTGTTGAAAGTGAAAACAGGTTGTTCAAGATGATCCGTTTCATTCTCACAGCCACATCCTCTTCCACTCCAGTGGCCTGCCCGCTCTGCACTTCCTGATTCCAGCATGACGGCCAGGGATGTCACATTAAGGTGTCAACACCTTGGATGGGGGGGGGGGGGGGGGGGGATAAAGCTTTCATGATGCCAAGTGTATAGTTTCAAACGAGACCCGACATGAGGTGGACCTCATTAGATGAGCTGAATTAAATAATAATAATAATAATAATAATAATAATAATAAGTCGGATGAATTAATTGATCTTAATTAACCAAACAGGGTTTATTTGATCTGGGTCACCTAACTTTAACTGGTGTGATATTCAAGGAATGACTTCAACACAGGCGTGTGCATCAATGAATGTGCCACTAACATGTCCAACAGTGCGCGCAAGAGGGAACAGGCTTCTTCTCTTTTTGCTTTTTCGCAGCAGCCTGAAATATAACGGCGGCAGTTGGATTTCCTGCCCAAACGAATCGATGCGCGCCGTGTGAGATATATAAACACATTATATATATATATATATATATATATATATATATATATATATATATATATATATAAATAAATAAATATATATATATATATATACGCAGCAGCAGCAGCAGCAGCTCTGACCTGAAATGAAGGTGAGACAGACACAGAGGACGACTACTCACCGTTCGGTCCGTATCTCTCCACGTTGACTTTGACTTGCTCCAGAGTCAGCCCGGTGTTTTCGTTCACGCCGAAGTTGTCTAAAACTTCGGTCGCCGATTTCGTGTGCGCGTTTTCCATCTTGGCGGACTGGGCTTAGATGATCGGCTCCAAATGCATGTAGTTGAGGGGCATCTACTGTGGAGGGGGGGGGGGGGGGTTGTGGGTGCGTGTGCAGTAATTTCCACCGATGCACGTCGAGGCGTCTGAGAGGATCTGTCGGTCCGCTCCGTCACCAGTTTCCCCCACCTGACAAAAAACAAGCCACACTCCGGATCCGCGGCGCAGACGCTGGTGTCGCTCTGTTGCTCGGCTGCTGCTGCTGCTGCTGCTACTTCATCTCCATCTGAAGGTGTGCGCCGTCTGCGCCGCGGAGGACCGCCTCCTCGCTCGCTGGGCACGCCCCCCTGCGCTCCCATTGGCTGCGCCGTACCTGTGCCTCGTGCGACCACAAACATCTGCCTTTTTGAACACTCGGCTCCGTCGCGTTTGTTAACCTGTTCGTGCGGTCACGTGGCGTCAATGCGTTGCTCCTTTTGTTTTTTTTGGGGGGGGGGGACGGTAAAGTGCCTTGCTCAAGGACACTGGTGGTTGGTGGTTTGCCAAGGCCCCCAAAACACTGCTGTTTATGTGAGAGCGGCGCAGGGACAGGACTAGTTTTGAGTGTGAGTTTTGGAAGCTGCCCTGGGGCGAGCTGCACAGGGATTAGTTTAAATCAATTAGGCCAATTTCAGGTGTGCTCTCAGACTAGTCGGACAGAATAAGACCGACTCATTTTAAGCTTACAGAGAAAGCAATTAGTCGTCCTCAGAACTGACAAAAACTGTTTAATTGGCGGTTTGTTGCAGAGTTCGTGAAGAAATAATGTCCCTCAAGATGGCCTGTGGTCACAATAATGTATGTATTTTTGAATGTATGCAATTCACATATCCCCAAATGTGTCCATGCATTGTTAAGCCGTGCACTCCAGAGAAGAGAGTGATCGCTTCCTTGGGATGTTTGAAAATGAAACATAAGTTCCTGAAATGTGCCCGAGATAGTTTTATGACTATGGTTTCATCTTACTCATTTACATGGATGCAGCAGCTTTTACAAACGGGAAAAGAGAATGAAGACAATAAGCGTACGTGTAAAATAGTGCAGCAGAATATAGGATGTAAAAACGACAGAATAAACGTAGCGCAAACGCGCTCAGGCGGGGACGTTGTCCCACCGCTGGTGGAGTGCGCTGGACATTCAAAGCTGCACGATAGCAGCCAAACCAGAACGCATCAAACTCTGACAGCTGTGTTCTCCGTCCTTGCAGTCTTTGCCAAGACTTTCATCTCAAGGAGACATGAACACCCTTCTCCTTCTCCAGTCCGTCCTCGGCCGTCCTGGTATTGAGAGACAGCCTCTGAGTCCACAAGGCCGCTGCTTCAGAGGATGCCGGGTCTGAGCCCAGGAAGTCCACTTCCAGGTAAGTTCACATGTGTGCAGTTATGACGACAAAAGTAACCACAAAGTGATTGCTTCATCGTTCACATCCCAAAAAATACTCTCATTAAAATAAAATTACCTGCATTAAAAAGTGTCCTCATAGTGAGTCCAACTACAGACAGTAAGATGTACGTACTATCAGCTGTGCTATCAACAGTCAAAGTATATACTCGTTCTGTAGGAAAATGGAAACAGTGCGTCATTTGATTATTAATATTTCTGCCAATGCACATAGTAGTAACTATAACCTGCTGTTTTTAAGGGACTTTTTTATTTCAACATAATGTAAAATATTTGAATGGAAGAATAAAGATGCATGAAATGGAAATACTTAGGACATGAATTAATTTCCACTGGATTTGTGTTATTTTAAATAAGTAATGGCATAAATATCTAAAACGGATACGGACAACACATTTCAGCAAGTGGGCCGCGTTGGTGTATTCAATATCAAACTGAATGATGAATGTTATTGTTGAGCATCTACTTGAGTGTCTGGAGTGTGTTCCTTTTCAAAATGCCTTGGCTCCCCCTCCAGGAGCTCATCGGGACCTCGAGGAGAACAGCAGAAGTGCTCCTGTGATCAGCGCCCCGGCACGAACAGCTTTCATTGAGACTCCTAACACAGTGAACTGCCCGAGGCTGTTTGACATTTTAATCCCTTCAACTTCCTGGAAAACTGTCACTGCAACGGTAAAGGTAAGCTCATGCGACACGAGGGGTAGGTGTGTGCCTAAACTTCCAGCCAATACATCCATCACACATTTGGGATCCCGCCCTCTGCGCCTATGAGCCAATCAAACTCCTCCCTCTGTCTCACGTTCCTCTTGTTTTAAACTTTTGAACAATACTTTACTTTGTGTCATGGCTGCTTGTAGGACTGCACCTTCACCCTCGGGACCGGCTCCCAAAGCCTGCCTCAAACTACTAAAGTTGCATTGTTCATTAAAGAAATGTCCACTGTTTAAAATGCTCCGTGAGTGGGGAGCCCCACGTGGAGTTGGCCCTCATGGGGGATCAGGAGTTCAAGTGGGAGAAGTAATGAATTTACTCAGTCATCCCTGACTTGGAACCAACTGAAAGCAAGCAGGGAAACCAGTGATCCAGCTTTCCCCCGCCGTCACTTTACCCTGAGTGTGAGGTCACTGCGGCACCACCTCCCCACAGTGCGCTGGAGTGGGTCTACTGCTGGAGATCCACAGGCGCTGGACTGGGACCTCTTTGGTGCACAAAATATAAAAGGAACAAGGTGCTCCAATTCTGTCCTCGTGCACAGCTGGCCTCTTCTCTAACGGGGAAAAAAAAAGTATATTTATATCTGGAGCTTACGTAACTTCCAGAACTGCAGTCTGGAGGATGGTAGCTGGCTACATGAAGTTCTTGGACTCTAAGTGCTTCGGATCCAAAAAGATTTCTATATTTCTTAAAATGAGACTCTCAACCAGCAGCTATCTGAGTCCCAGCAGCAGACACTTCTTACCAGTGACATTGTCATCCTCGGTGTCTGTTCATGGTTTGGAAGCCCTCGCTTCCAAACCCCCCCCCCCCCCCACACACACACACACACACACTCCCTCCTTGCTCGTGGTGACATACATTTCTGAGAGAACCCCTTCAATGCCAAAGCTCAAATGAAAAAAGGAAATCCCCCCCCCCCCCCCCCCCTCTACGGCTCACTCCCTCTTTCCCCTTAGTGGCACACACTGGGGGACTGTGCTGGTCTCCGCGCCAGTCGCACAACATTTTCCACACGGAGCTGTCAGCCTTCCAACAGCATTTGCCTTCCTCCTTTTTGCTCGCAGCTCTCATTTGCATGAGGGAAATGAGCAGTGATCCAAAATAAAAAATAAAAAAGACATTTCCCTCCACATTGCACGTGATGCACCTACTGCATCACGTGCATCTAAGACGAGACGTGACGTTCTCTGCAGATCTTGTTTTTTTTCTTCTTATTTCTACATTTGATATGAAAACAATTCTCGGTGCGTTTCAAATCTCTCCGCTGCCTGTACAGGAGACTGGAGTGTTGGGGACAAACAGCTGCTGCTGCCATTGACTTTGAATCAAGGAGACGCGAGTAAAAAAAAAAAACAGTCTGGAGCAGCTGTACCTGACAAGCAGCCCAAGTGGCAAGTCAACCCCACCCAGCCGCCTGGTCCCTCTTCTGCTTCCCCTCTTCTCTTTTCCCTCTTCCCTCGTTCGGGGGCTCTGCACATCATTTCACAGTCTGGTGCGGCAGGATGCCACGCAGCCTGTCAGCCCCGGGAAGGGAAGGCAAATGTTTCACGTCAGGGGACAACTGTCTGCTGTCTTAATACCAACTCAATATTTTAAATACAGTTCTCACTCAGTGCTAGAAATAGCAGTAAACTGCGTTCGCTATATATCCGGTATTAAAGATTCACCTTTGTGAGCATGGAGAGAGAATTAGTACGGTACATCTGTGTAATTATCCCCCATTTGAGATGCAGTGATAGGTGGAGAAGGTTAACCTTCATTCTTAGCACTATCTGCCCTTGCAGGAAGCCGGAGAAATCACTCCCATCTTCAGTTTTGCGCCTTTAAAAAAAAAAAGAAAAGAAAAATAATCTGACCTTGTGATCATCTGTGTGCTGCAGAAGCCAGTAGAGAGAGTTTAATGTTGCTAACGTGGCGCTTTAATTCTCTCAATGTCACACAAAGAAACGATTAATTTCATGTGGGAGATTTTGAAGTGCTTTAACACCTTTAATTAGACACAATTTACAAGGCAAGTTGCCTCCTTACTCGCAGCGGCGTGAAAAGAGATGTCGGGAGTGTTTTGTGCTGAAAATACAGAGCTCCAGTACTTCTAACCTTTCCATTTTCTTCTTGCGAATGTCTGCTTTCCATCCTTACAGGTGCCATTCAGAAAGCTGAAGGCTCCGTTTTGAGGATGTGTTCATAGTGGGTGCTCTTCGTTTGCACCCAGCTCATCGGTCAGTGGTAGGTAAGGATTTTTGGTCGGAACTGAAGTTAGTTGAAAAGGGGAACTCTACAGATTCTACACGTCAAAAGGCTGTTTACAGGTGGAGGAGTATTACTGCGTATGTGAAAAAGTGCTAAAACCTTCTTGTGGCTGAAGTGGGCGCTGCGGAGAATGTGATAAAGTTTGAAAAGGAAAAAAGGATCCAGAGGTGTGGAGTTGTCCGTGTTCACACTACGAGTGACAACACAGCGGTCAAGCGTTGCTTGTCGGCGTTGAAGTGTTGATCAATCGCCCTTTGACTTGGGGACTAGCTAATGACATTTTCTTTAGATGGAAACGGAACAGGACGAAACAACAGTGGTTGACACTTCGTCTCGTCATCGGAGACCAGCTTGCACACAGTGACAAAGGTCGGGCGTCAGTTTGCACTGGCGGCTTCCACTGAAAATGGCTTGTAGCCCGTTGCTGTGTCGCTTGAAGTGTGACAGCAGCATCGGAAAGAAGTAAGCTCACCAGATCACTAGCATAATGTACGTAACGTAGGTTTTGACCATTGACTGTATATAAGAAGTGGACATAATCTTCGTGACACCACTGGTTTGTGGATTACTGCCTGAAGCCTTGAATTGCCGATTTTGGCCGTCGCCATCTTGTTTTTTTGCAATCAGTGACTAAAGTTACCATATTTGGACAGCGGAGGAGGGATGTAGGGACGCTGTATACAGCTCTGTTAGCATGAGCAACCTGTCAATCACAACAGCAGCGTACCCTGCTTTATGGTCTATTGTACTCTAAATGGAGCATAATTTACTAAATGACCATCATGCTGTATTGAAGAAGACTTGAAAATAGAGATTGAGACAATAAACTCTTGTTTACAATGTTTACTGAGGGAATAAATCAAGAGAGAAATAGAGTAATTTTCTTATAGACTATTAAACAGTCAGACGTCTTTTTGCAAGCAGAGGAGTCGCCCCCTGATGGCCATTAGAGAGAATGCAAGTTTAAGACACTTCTGCAGCGGCTTCACTTTTCAGAACCGGAGGTTGCTGCCTGGTTTTGAGAAGGAAGTAAAAAATGGGGCGTAATAATGCGATATCTGTGATTCTGCTACATGGGGTTTGATCATTTGTGTGAAAGGCTAAATTTTTTCCTTTAAATAGGAATGATTCAACATTTGGTGCATGATTTCATCAGCCTTTATAGACAACAGTTTTCCCCTGCTGACTACTGACAGCTCTGACTGCTGTTCATAACATGACAATAAAAAGGGCTGACCATATTAGTAAAGCATGTGATGTGCTTATCCAAACAGGCAGATCAAATAAATCCAAACGTAGAATGCCAAAGTTATTCCCTGTTGCATCTTTGATCATGTTTGCGCTGGTCTGTTTTAATACTTACTTTATTGAACTTTTGCTTCGTTTATTCTTGCTTTTATTGCCTTGTGAAGCACTTTGTAAGATTTATTTTTTAAAGTGCAATATACATAAAGTGTGTAATTATTATTATACTTTAAAAAGTACCTATTACATTTCTGGCTACAAGGGCAATACAATGGCCAATGCTAAAATATAGTGCAACAGTAGAACAAGCCAAGAAGACTCATTAAGTGACACTTAATACACCGTATGACACAAATATTGTCTGGGTATTACTTTAGCTAACGTTAGCCCCCATAAGCTAATGGTCATACCAGACCAAGTCAGGCTGCAGCAGTCCCGGGTATTCTGAATAAAACAAGGGTGTGTTTTATATGCCTATAAACTATTTATGTTTAAGACTATGAATGTGTAATTTCTTTTTTCAAAAGTGCCCATAAACTGCCACCGCAAGGATACTATTCCTCTAACAGCTGTTTGAAACAAATACATCTGCGTTTGCCTTAATGTTCGTATCGTTTGGTGGTCATTCTCCCTCCCTACAAAACTAATCAAATTAATCAGAGATATTCCATTGATTAATGATGTGTATGTGTATGTGATTTAGCCACACAACCTTTTGACGCACGCACACACACACACACACACACGCACACAGATCGCCATCAGTGCCACCTCCAGGCCCACAGTTTGCTACTCAATCATTTGTGGGCAGGATGTGTCACAGTGTGATGACGAGGGTCACCCTGTCAATCAGTCCGTCTGCAATGAAACGCTGCATATGAAGTAATTAACAGAGTCACTGATGATGTGTGTTTGATAGGCAGCCCAAACACACACGCACACACAATGTATGCGAATCCAGTTAGTGCACCATTAATTTAATAATTGCTCTAATTTTTATACCCAATAAAGATGGCTCTACTTTGTAGATCCTGAAGACATCTGTGTCATCTGACATTAATCCATCGTGACAGTGGGATTGATCTGTTTAATTCAATTATATATTTAGATACCTTCTACATTATATACTGGAATCATAGTTCCTGTTTAAGTTTTGAACTGTTTGTTGCTCTTTTTTTACCACTTTTGCTTACTAATATATATATATATATAACAATATAATACATTTACATTCATGTATTTATTTGTTACATTTTGTTTTACATAGCTAAGAAGCCTGTTGTTTCACATGAAAGAATGATCCCGGTCTCTTCTCATCCTCGTCGAAGCCTTCACTGAGTGCGTGACGTTACGGAAATGACTGACAGTTAAATCCACAACAATGATAATAAAATACGAAACTGAGCAGCCCAACATTTTCTTATGCCACAAAGAATGCAGAGCTTTGAATTCCTCCTGGTGAGGACAAATGGGAGAGTGACTTTGTGCATACAAAGTACATTTACTTTGAAATGCACCTGGATTACTGAAAAATCTTCCATTCACCTTTTCAAATCAGTATGAATTCAAAACCAGAGAGCTTTAGAAACGATTGAGAAGCAGGACAAAATGTTGAATTGTCCTCGAGGAAAGGGACGGCAGTGCTGAATAATAAATGTCGGGGCTATTCCTCTGACCAGGTGATGGGATTTAATTTTTCATCGAGGGTTGGCTCTTTTATCTCGTCTCAGGCCTCCTAATGCTATTAATAGCAGAGATGATCACCCTCTGAAGGCTCCGTCTACCTCGCCGCCGTCTGCGTGAGACCGCCGGTTTGACAGGTCATCCACACCAATTAACTGCAGCGAGAAACGCTGTCAACAAAGTACCGAGGGTTCACAACTTTGGGCTTTGACATGACACGACAGCTGCCGGTGTAGCTATCCAGACGGAGCCGTGATTAGCGCATTCACAAGAGGGTCTTCGGTGGGTAGCGTTGTTTCTGTATCAGGAAGATTCAAAGATTCCCACCTCTGGTTTTAGTTATAATTATTAATGAATTGCAATAATAGTCGTTTCTGTGATGTCACTTTTGCTGCAGTGTTGGTCCCCTGCCTCTTCGGATCCTTTGCCCGTCACCAAGGACAGACGGGGCCATGAAAAAGAATCAAGCGGCAGGTCGTCTCCCCCAGGGCTTTTATGTAAATTACCAATGAACACACTTCTCAGCATCACACCAAACAAAGCACGACAACGGAGGCTGCCGGTTTCTGACGGACGGCTCCAATTACCAATCGGTGACCTGGGAAATAGACGATGGGCTCATGTCAGATCCAAATGAATGAGAGCTCTGGGGGCACATCACATCCATTGGCCTGGTGGAAGGAATGCTTCTGTGTAGCGATGACTCGCCTTGAACTCTCGAAGAAAACTTTGTTTTTCTCACACAACTCGTGCAGTCTCATTTATCCAGTCGTACGCTCACTGGTTCCCAAACTCACGCATCTTCAATAAAACCTTTCTATTTAAAACACCTCAACGAAATCAGTCACCTTTGCAAAGGTGTGGCATTCGTCCGCAAGTATGGAGCAACAAGACTTGGGTTACACTGCACGAGCTGCGTGAGAGTTTGTGAACGGAGGTTTTGAGACAGTTTGCTGTCTCCCATTGACTTTAATTCTTCAAGAATTGTCTCCGTTTTTTCGGGGGGGATTCTCCGTTTGCCCTGGAGGCCTGAGAGAAAACAAGTTTTCTTTGAGTATTCGAGGTAACACGGGGGTGAGTTGAAATTAGCATTTGTGGGAGAAATAGTCCTTAAACTGTCATTCATAATGCTAGCTTCAACAGGCATTCACATTGGAACTACTTGCAGCTAAATGCTCCACCAGCTAGTTGCTAACGAGGAGTGTTTGTTGACTGGTGCTGAGCAGGTAGCAGTGAGTTTTACAGCTTTCTTGTTGAGAACAGCTGCCTGCTGCGGCTGGAAATTATGCTGTAAGAGCGGCGAGCCAGTAAAGTTGACGGTTGGAAAAAACTACAACAAAATATACAGTAGTTATAAACAGACAAACATACTCATATTGCTGTAAATGGCTGAGTTACCTTGTGCCCCAGAATATAACATTCACTGCTTCCAAGCCAAGAAGGTTAAAAGATGTCACAGCCTCATATCATTGGAGTCAACGTGTCCTCATATCACGGTTCATATGATATTGTACAAATAGTTAATCCTCAGTTCTGTGCGTTTTCCTACGAATGGACATACGTTTAGCTTTCATGGAACATCTACGAATTACGGTGCCTTCGTTTTCGGTGGGCATAGCTACGACTGGATGAGAACAGCCTGTTGGGGTCCAACTAAGGGTGAGTATCGTTAGGATTTTATCAATACTAGTAATCTTATCGATACTGCTTATCGGTTAGGTTCCTTATCCATACTCTTATCTCTTCTATTTGATTATATTGTGAGAAAAAAAGACAATCATTTTTTTTTAAACAATCTATATTGCTTTATTATTGTATTTATGAAAATAGTCTTTCTTGAGCAGCAATAAAAGAAACTCCAAAACCGTTCAAATACACTCGGCATTGCTAACGTTACCTCCCGAGGACGAGGATGGACGGCTGCTCGCCAAACGGTAGAAAACTGATGAACAATGCTTTGTATTTGAAAACGTTCTTATCCGACATCGCCGCTCCAGCTGCACAGCTCAGGACCGTGTCGCAGCCTTCATCCAATAGCTTTGTTCCTAACAAGGAAGCAACTCTTATTAGTCTTTCTGCACTCAAAGTGTCCATGGCAGACAGGGAGTCATCCTTGATCCAGCGTCCCAGGGGAGTAGCGGCCTGGCTCTCCCCTGCCTCCGATCACTTTTAATGAGGGACAGATGGCTCCTCTCCGTCAGCACCTCTTCCATTCATCATCCCTTCATCAATAACGCAAAGCAAAGCAATGGCGACGTATTGCTCTGCGGCAAAGTGCATGCTTCGTAGAGGACTTCCCTCCCCAGTGAAGGTAATAAAAAGGGGGGGGACGGTTGTTTAGTGTGTATACTCACAGACGAGTCAGGCTTTTGAGGCTCATGCATCACAGGACAAACACTTTCACAGAACAGACAGGCGATGATAGTAACTTTTCAGTTTGAATACCAACACTTCCCCTTTTTAGAATAAACGTGTGACCTTATTCAAAGGAGACGAGACAGGCACACTTCCTCTCTTTGAGTCCTGCCGCCCCGCCAGCAGAGCGAGCAGTGCAACAGGTCTCATTCCAGACAAACACCGGCAACACCAGATTTTATGACTCTGTTGCCCTGGGTTTGATTGCACTGCGACAACGAGTTCCTCCTGACAGGTTACCCCCGCTGAAGCGTTAGACAAAGATGGAACAGTAGTGTGCCCTAATTTCTTTCCAACCTTAGAAATTTGACTTTGGACGGTAACTTCCACCTTGTGTTCAAGCCGTTTGGAGGAGATAATGTGCACCCGCGCTGAGAGGGAACCAAAATGCTGCTGTTAAACTGTGATGCATCGAGGGGTTCATCACTCTATAAATATCAAAGAGTCCCTGAAACTATCAACACTGCTAATAAATACCCACATGCAAAGACACTGTGCAGCAGATGTCTTTCCAGCCATCACAACAGCCGTCGCAACTTTTAACCACACGTGTGGGTTTCTGTCATGGATAGAGAGTTGCAGAGTAAAGGGGAGAATAACAGGAAGGGGAGGAGCGAGACTCGGATGCAGGTGGGTCCAAGATGCTGTCAGAAACTGTTGGTGTTCAACTCACACAATATGGACGGAAATAGCCAAGCTGTGGAAGAGACCAGTTAAATCCATCAACTGTTCAGTGAAAATACATATGTGAGCTGCCAACTTCTTAAAATGTAACATGTGTAATGTCAAGAGGACAATGGCACAGTCATCTGAAAACAAATCCATATTTGTAAGGGTTGATAATGCCCATCCTCTGGCTCTGAAGCTGCAATAGCCGGTGTAAAATGGGGCCAGATGTAAATGTAGTGTGCCTTTTAATGCACACAGATTAACCACATAAACAACAACGTCACCTTTTGTCATGGATCCAAGACAAACATGCAAATCAATGAGGCGACAGGCAGCTCCACTAACACACCGTAACAAACAAGGAACAAGTGATATGAAGTGCTCAGTTGTTTTACAAAACATTAATGCAGTAAAGAGAATTGATTCCTGCCCCCAATGTGAAGGAAGCAAAAGTCTAATCTGAATGTGTTTACCAGAGAACCATTTGATGCTGCTCATGAGTGAATCCAAACGTAGAAACTAAAAGGCTGCGAAGTGAAGACCATAAAGTGGATTTTTGGAAGAAAACATGTGTAATATTTGGCCAGAATTTTAGATTAAAGCATTTATAAAATTGAACTAACATTATAAGAGAATGTTAAGAAGTTACAGCAGGGACATTTCACAGACGTCAGTGTGTTGTGTTGCAGACATGTCTTGGCTAGCCTTTCATGTTGGACTGAGGACACAGTCTGTCCTCAGTCCAACATGAAAGGACGAAAGAATATAGCTGCCCCGAGGGATTGTCAATCACGTTGAAGATCAACGTTGTGCACATTTTTGTACTTTGTTTACAGCTCATATCTTTTATAATTCTCCCCACCGCCAAGAGATTACTTCGCCGGGAGGACCTTCAGTTAGCGGTTAGCTATTGCACCTTGACTTCAGCTAGCGCTAGCCCTAGCATCGGGGGTCTGATCCCGGGCAGCCCTGTCTCAGCAAACTTTCTGTTGCTGCTGTGAGAGCCGTTGGAGCTCCATCAGTTCCCTGTGACTCTGGCCTCTGGCCTCGGGGGTTTGCGCTGGCTGGAGTTGCTACAGATCCTTACTGTAGGTCCCTCTCCTGAAATACTTTCCTGGTGGCGGGGAGGACAAAACTAAAATATGAGACGTTTTCCTGCTTCTGCCACTTTAGAGAAGGTAAGTGTCACAACTTAAACTGTAGTCCGACGCCACGCGGGAAGATTAATAAATGTACATATAAGATATCTTGAACAGCACTTTCAGCAGTTTGGTTAAATTTAGCGTATTCTGCTGTTAGTAGGTTGTGAATGTTGAACTTTTGGTCCAAGTGGTATTGGTAAAATGCTGCCCCCTATTTCTTTGGAGGATATTGCCAAGAATAACACTTTGCATATTTAAGTGCAAGCCAGCCATAAACCATTAAAGCAGGGGTATTCAATTAAAATCCAACGAGGTCCAAGTTAGAGAGAATTTCCTCATGCAAAGGTCAGGAACATCATGATTTAGTCCTATATATATATATATATATATATATATATATATATATATATATATATATATATAATTAGTATTTGATAAACAGTTGTTGACGACATACAAACGTTGATAAAACTGTTAGGCTACTTTTAATATGTATGTGTATATATATATATATTATCTATCGTTCAATTGAATAATAATGATGATTTAATGATGATAAATACATCTCTCATTTCAAGTCAAATAAGGGCTGCATTTAAGATTAAATTACATAACAGAAAGCTTTTGAAAAATGTGCATTCAGAATTTTAGAAAACAGTTTTTAGCTGAATTATTCTGCAGCTTTAAACTCAGTTAATAATTCAGGGTGAAGTGGTGTCAACCTTGAAAACCATGATATTATATTTTTATCATCTTCTAAAAAGAGAAACTTGTGTGCAGGGACTTTATCTGTGGGGAAAGCTGAAACCACATGTTTCTGATTAATGTGTTAGGATTCTGATCATATTGGGCTCGTTTCATCAGCAGCATCTTCAATGCATTTTTCCTTCTCACGGTTTGGAAAGTACTCCTCTCATTCAGCATTTGTACTTTTGTGTACTATAAATAAATCCTTTGCCTCTGCAGATGATTTTCTTTCCGATTAAGCTGCTTCTCCCATCGCTTCTTCTTCTGTGGTTTACTTCATCTACAACCTGGCTTCTTATCCAAGGTCTTCCGTGGAAAGAGACTTCTCACAACTTTGCCTCTCTGTTACTGCCGTACATTACACATTTCTCCCGGCGCACTCTGATGTAGAACGCTCTGGTGCTGCTGCGTTCAAAATGGCAAATACAATAACTTCTTAAACACTTTGCCCGAATAATTCGGCTACAAATCAAAAAGCGATTATCTTATAGTGCTGCTATCCATTCCAAACCAGAAAATTAAGCCTTTTCACGCATAAATTAATTTCAAGTGCTATCACAGACATTTCTTTCCCAGTATTTTTTTATGGCGCCGCACAGCAAAGTGAACCCCATCTTCTCTTGCCTTGTTTTGGCTGTAGAAACACCGGTGCTTGCTCAGTCATGAATGTGAGTTTGTACCCGCTTGGCCTCTTCATCGTGCCTGTCTGGTCACGCTCGGCCCGTCTCTGGGATGTTTCCCCTTATCAGAAGGCAAGAATGTAGTTTCAACAGAGAAAGAGCGGGACGGAGCAGATTATGCAGCCTCGGGGCGCTTTGATAAACTGTCAAACCGTCCGACCCAGGCGGATAATTAGCCTTGACAATTTGTCATGTCATAATATTATCGGAGGGCCCTCCTGCGCAATGATTTAGTCCCATAGAGCACTGTGGACCCTCTCGCTGACATATCTGCACGTTATCTGGCTTCAGGTGCGAGGAGATGGAGGAGAGGAAGGAGGGAGGAGGAGTGATCGTGATGGAGGTCTGAGATTAGCCAGGCGGATGTTGATTCCTTGGGGAGCGCTGGTCCTCTGGGAAGTCTCATTCTTTTTATAGTCTCAGTGGTCGGATCCCACACGGCCCACCTGACACCTCATTACTTGTTTCATTTCATTTCTCTGTCCGTCCATCCGTCCCCTCTGAAAAGAAAGCCAACATCATGCGTGACCAGGAAGGTTGCTCATACAGTATAAACACCACCGACGAGTACGGCCCTCGCTCGGGAGACTCGCTGTTTAATTTTACTGCTATCGGACATAAATGGCCATCGTGACGCATCGCTGAATATTTATGCAGCCACCAGTTATATAAAGAAATTCACAAATGGGATGTGAGAAGGAGCGCACACACACAAACACACGCACACATACACACGCACACACAGGCCTAGTGCCACACCAGCCAGGAGAACAGTGAGAGGCTGCATCTTGTCTGTGGGTGGGACAAGATGAGCCGACAGTCCAGCTTCACAAGCTGTGAGCAGAGCTGGAGC
Source organism: Myoxocephalus aenaeus (assembly GCA_038501785.1). Lineage (NCBI taxonomy): Eukaryota > Metazoa > Chordata > Actinopteri > Perciformes > Cottidae > Myoxocephalus > Myoxocephalus aenaeus. The sequence goes on along the minus strand of JBAMJR010000175.1, from coordinate 3,903,916 downwards.
TTCTGAGCTCCGAGGAGGGAGGGAGGGGTACATTTTGGTTCTACAGCTCACCTCGTGCCTCTCCATCTATCTCGTTCTCTGTCACGCCAAACACAGCGGTTTTCCATCAAATCAAACCACGACATCCTCCACTAACATTTTGGTGAGCTGCAGTCCTGAGTTTCATTGCCAAGGGGGGTATCACAGCATGGATTGTACCCACTGCTTGTAGTCTGACTTGTTTTTGATTTCTACAAGCTTCTCTGGTTATGCTGGAAAGTAAGTAAGGACATTTACTCAGTGCCTAAGCACAACTTTGAGGCACCTGTACTTTGCGTATTTCCATTTTATGCACCTTTATGCTTCTATTCTGCTTCAGATCGGAAGCAATACTGCACTTTTTGTTCCACTACATTTATCTGACAACTATAGCTACCAGCTAATTTTGCATGTTAGAGAATCTCTCCAAGTGACTAATTGGAACATCAGTTTTTGAAATTGCTCCGGTATTGAGGGAGAACGCTGCAGGTCTGTAATGTCAATGTACGTCCACAAGTGCTTGTTTTTTGCCTCTGACAGACACTGCTGTGAAGGGGAAATACAACGTTTGTCATCGTGTCATGTGACTTGCTGCCGAAAGACAACGGTGGAAACGGGAGTGAGAGCTGGAGAGGGGATAGCCGGTGTTGTCAGAGTTCGTTGTGTTGGAGTACAAACAGCGTGGCTTAGTGTGTATTATCTGGACCTTGAGTCTGTAATAAAAGTTTGATTGATTGATTGATTGACATAAAAGATGTTCAACGCCATGGCTGTGTATTGAGCTGATGTCAACAAATGTGGACTTGGCGCTAGATTTTGGAAAGGGATTTCTCTGAGCGAGACACATGATGACAAGCAGACCGGCTGGAGCTAAATGTGACGTTAGACGAATGAGCGAGTCCATTTTGGATTGTATGTGAGCAATCCCGCTGGCCAGCAAAGGTCACCGCCATCATCTCATCATAAAACTGGTGGATGACGTCGCCAAAATGGGCTGAGCAGCCGAATTTGAAAAGGGCCCGATAAACGCGCCCTGCCCTTTGTGTTTACAGCACTGAAGGACAGAGGTCAAAGGTCTCTATAGGTTTCATGCAGGTGGACTTGTCTTATTCTTGGAGACTGTAAAACATCCAAGTGAATCACCAATAAGTAAAACATTTTTTTGAGTGGCTGAGACTTTAAGTAGGATAAAACATTTCCTGTTGAAGTTTTTGAAGATCTGGTACCAAGGAAAAGCCACTTGAAAGTTCTCTCACACACACACACACACTCAGTATTCACACTCAGAGAAAAGGTTCACCATACAGAATTTAGACAACATGGTGAGGGTTTAGCTGGCAGCTAACAGCTAATGGTGTTTACGGCACTAAAAGCGTTAACAACGCAAACAACAACAGCAGTGCTGACAGAGCTAACAGTGTTTACCTTCGGGGAACTGTGGTTGCACATTATCTTTTCGGTGTCAAGTAAAGTTTCGAGCAAACTAACTGTTTTCACTGCAGTGGAGGGAGGTAAAAACACAGGAACCAAAAGGAAGGCTCAGTGAAATGTAAATAGCGAAGGCACCTCAGCACATTGTGGAAAGAAAAGATGTATTTAATATACATGCTAATGCTTATCTTCGAACGACAACACAAACAGGCAATTCAAATGAGAAGCGTGCGTTTTCCTCCATTGTTTGTGGCGTACTGATGCATGCGCTATCGTACGCTATCGTCAGAGGAGCCATGTAGAAGCTCTGCTGACGCCAACTCCTCAAGTGGAAACAGTCTTGTGTATTAGATCAAGTAGATCAGAAGACAATGTTGTGATGCACAGAATAATCCTCGCTGCACTTCAGTGAAATCAGTGGCGCCGTAGGGCCGGGAGAGCGGGGCCGGCAAACGCGGGGCCAGCGCGTCGCTGATGACATTCTTAACAAGCAGAACGCCAGCAGGTGTATACCTCCAGATGGGAAGTAGCTCAGGAAGCAGCGGCGTGTCTCATTAGGGGAGAAATGACTCCTCAGCGGACCTGACAGTCGTCTGGTGTCTGGGGCAGGTTCACCCTCCGCGCTCCGAGAGAATTGTTGAAGAGAGAAACCTCTGAAGCGTGAACAAGCCCTCCCACCTCACATCTTCAGTTCCATTGAGTTGATATGTTCACTGTGGTGAAGAAGCTTTACATTGCCGTTGCTTGTTTACAGTGGCGTTTCAACGAGGCGTAGGCCATCGTTGACAACTTATGTAACACCGTAACAATGAAACCTAAAAGAAATCGCAGTGAAACATTGTGTAATCATATTATTTTTTTTGTTTTTGTTTTTTTACGTCCTCAAATTCTTTCATCTAGCCACTTCAAGTCCAATCTTACAAGCACTTCTGTGAAAACACACTTTCCCTTTCTCGCATATTATACTGTCATATTTATCATCATATTTCCCTCCTCCTGCCCGTCTGTTTGATACCTGCGGATGTGCGATGCTGCGAACTCGAGGCTGCGCAAACTCTTCCGACACCTTTACAAATCTGACCCAAAGGTAAAAGGAGCTATTTGCGTAAGTGTCTTGTGGAGCTACACACAACACACTGTGTTTCCTTTCAAAGTAAAGCACATTCTCTGGAATAAAATGGGCTCTATAAATAAAGCCGGCCTTGCCTCACCTGACATGAACTTAAAAGGCCCTGAAATCACTCACAATCGTCTTCTCACTCTCAGTGATATGATCCGACTTCAACAAATTTGAACAGTTGTTATTATTTCACATGACAGATTTCTGTGTTTCTTGATTTTTCTTCTCAACGGTTTGAAGTGGGTCAGCCGAAGTCTGTGCGAGGGACGTGGTAACGCTGACACGGCCGGAGCTGTGAGCCGCTTTCACTCTCAGAGCCGGTCTAGAGTCTGTCGAGTAGAGCCGGCAAGCCTTGAGGAGTTTTCGGAATATTTTTCCGGTGGCAGGACCAAACCGACTTTGGTGGTCTAGTTAATGAATGGGAACCACTGGTAGGGTCGCAATATTATAATAGTTGTTGTTGCTCTGGCAGTAGCTAGTCATCTACTGAAGCAGCTCACAAAGAGGCGGACAGCTTGCTCCAATAAATGGTCACACTCACATAAAAAAAAAAGCTCACGCAGTATGATTAATGAACCTCCCTGTTATGTTTTCACAGGCACATCGAATCAGCAAACACACGCGGCCACTGTGCACGTGACGTGCACTTGTCCACCCACATGTTTACAGCGCTAATGAAACACACAAAGTCATTGACCTTGGGCATACAAACACACGTGACAAATGGACTCTTATGCAAAACAGATGTCCACCCTGTCTTCCTCTTTTGCGCGAAATATATATATATATATAAATATCCATCTCCTGCCACACTCAGAATGCTTCATAGAAACCATCACGCGCTCTGCAGGGAAGTGGCTGTCCGGCTCCAGATCGCACCAGATACGAAGTTGGGGGAGAAAAGGGCTGAGGTGTTAAAAGTTAGTAGGAGGTCTGATCACCTCTATGAGAGCTGCGCTGTGAAGCGCCGAAGCCCCAGAGAATCGCTGCTGCCCACGTTACAGTCTTTAAATAAAGCGCTGCCCTGATTATACTGCTCTCTTCCAGGCACAGAGCTCGGTTTCAGACACATGCGGCAGAAGGCAGCCTGCCTACATGGCCTAGATGCAAAGCCCGGCTCAGTACAGTAGAAGTGCAGCACAAAGCGGTACAAAGCGGGATGGGACGAGGACGCTCAAGAGCCAGAGCCAGAGCGGCCAGGTTACAGTAGAGTGGGCCCTGTGCGGTCAAAGACATCACCTGCAGTGCGGTGAGATGATTCCACCCGTTGCCAATGCACATCAGACGGTAGTAGTCTTCTTCATGTAAATATGCATTAGAGTGAATATGACTGCATCTCACGATAAAAAAGCCCTGAGGTTGTACTGGTCCGTTGTGCTGGTGTGAAGCTGGTGATGTCAGTGAGAACGCTGCTGTCCCAGTTGCAAATGGAGCGTACTGCGTCCTCCTGTCCTCTGGAGTTTGGACTCCCGAGTTGAACTTGCCAAGGATGCAAGTCACATGGTGGCGTTCTCTGCATTAGAAGAAAGGCCCGTGGGCTTTGAGCAGGCGGGGCAAAGACTTTTGAGTTGCATTATGGAAATGTACAATCCAGTGTTTGAGGCTCGACCCATATTGGGAACCTTTGAAGTCTTTTCGGGCCGAGCCCTGCTGCATCAATTCTGGCCATTCCTTTAAGAATCTTGAGAGGAGGGCTGTGGCAATAACCATAATGTTGCAATACTGCGGTACTGATAAGCCGACTGCAAGGATGGCACACAACTGCTATGTTTACGTTTTCTTCCTTTTTTTAATTCTTTGAACCGGCAGTACATACACTATTCTACCAACAGCAGCAGCGTGACGAGGCGCTGAGCTTCTATTCTGCGTTGAGTGCTGTGTGTTTTCATTTTATTTTATTTGGACTGGCGGGACAATTACCCACCACCGTCACAATCATCCTCTCACCCTACATACTTCAGCTTTCATCCAGAGCAAGTACTCTACCTCGTGGTGTAATTTTTACTTCTGTGGATTTTCCATATCATAGCAACAAAAGACGGGTACTTTTATGACATCACTGGGCTGAAGGACATTAGTTGAAGGTTGGTCGACCTGAAGCATGTACAATATTTGCCTAACAAATGATGGCAAGCAGGAAGGGACACTGCATGCAAACTAAGCTGGCATGGGCAGTGTTCTGTGTGTCTTTAGCTTTGGTGCATTCTGGCTGTTACCGAAGAAGTTTCTGTTTTTTAAAAGCAGCCATTACCATTTAGAATGAATAAAAGATATACTAATGACTTTTAAGGGGATATTAATGTCACCTGTGGGGGATGATTAATAGATTTTGCCTTCAAACCAAATTCTGATCCACTTCGTGAAATACGTGTTCTGTGTTTCCATTTATCTTCAACCAGCACTTGAATTGGAGAGAAGAAGAGTTTCCTTACATGATGAGGCCCAGCTATCGGCGTGAGGTTGTCGTATTCTTGGCGCCAGGCCACGTATGCAATCAGGAATAAATGCTCCATATTAGCGCTCGCTGAAAACCGACCCAGAGCCCATTTGATGTGATAATGATAAAGTAAGTCAAGCGGCGATAGATCACTTGAAAGACGTGTTAAAAGGAAGTTCGCCGTAAAAGATGCGTCGAGAGGAAGTTCCCCATCTGCACGACTTATCCCTGGACTCCATTACAGCATGTGTAATGGAAAACATTTCTCCGGTTTATGTGCGGCCTCTCACGCAGGTGGCTGAGACACCCGACTCTTAAATTCAGTGACGAACCAGCTGCCTCTGACAGATAGCCACAAAGCTGTTTGCTGCAGTGGGAGTACATGTACTCCATTACTCTCTCTCTCTCTCTCTCTCTCTCTCTCTCTCTCTCTCTCTTCCTCTCCCTGCACGCTCAGCAGCAAAAGGTGACAATTTGGAAAAGGGAAATCCCAAAAAACACATCATCCAGCGTTCGTTTTCCTCTCCCGTTTGTTAATGATTTGTTTTCCAGAGTCATTCCTGCTGACATTGAAATTTCCGACCATTTGCAGCTATTAAAGGAACGATAATTTGAGACCTTTTCCTTTGGTCATCTGTAAACAAAAAGGAACCCTTTTCCTGCAAAAACCAAATTGTGTTATTTTTGGCCGAGCACACACACACACACACACACACACACACACACACACACAAAGAAAAGCATGCATACAGGCTCCGCTGCCCCGAGATCAAGTAATATTAAGTAATTAACTATTAACCAGCTCCTATTCATTATATGCTGAGGCTTCTTTGTCTGTCAAGGTCGTTTGGTGAGAAAGGACACCGAGCCTAGGAGGGCTCTGCAAAAACGAGGGAATTAAAATATCATCTTTCCCGGCCGTGACTCCACTGGACCGTTCACATTCAGCCCCGGTGAGTTCTAGTACAGTGAACACTTAGGAGGATGGCGTCGGGCAGCAGGGCCGAGTTAATGATAGAGTTACAAGTGGACCGCTGCGGCACATTGCTGGGCATCAAAGTGTGACCTGAATCCGTGGCGAGGGGATGTTGAACAAGTGAGTTGCAGCACGCTGTATCATTTGGTCAGCTTTCACAGGTTTGAATTACATATCAAACTGTGTGTATACATATCAAATATATATGTGCATTGTACATATTCTAGCTTGCATGTGCATACACCTGCACACGTGTCTGACCTTCCCATTTAAAGCGAGAACACCTGAGCTAAGATTAGTGGGCGCAGGCAGCGAGTGGCATACTTAATCAGGCTGCATGGGCTCCCACCTTGACGTGGGGGATATTCTTCTTTGAAACACACCGAGGATAGGTCGACGATGATGTGCACAGATTATCAATTGTAATAATATTGCGAGATCCACAGCGTGCACTATAACTACAGTGTTTCATGTGCACGTGTGCGTGTGTGGGGCTTTAAATCCCAGCGGCGTAACAGCTACGACCTTGCAGAGCAGAGGCCGGGAGTCTGCTGCATAACGCCCTCCCTGTTCCTTATTAGCGCCACCTCTCCCTGTCTCTCAGTCACATCTATCATCTTAATAAACCTTAAAAAATCATGCCTAACCGCTGGGCTCAGTGGAACAAGCTCTATCCCTGCAGGAGGCAGACCTCTACACTGCACAAGTTGCTGTTTATGGACCGGCGGAGGAAGTATTCAGACCCCTTACCCCTTGTAAGTAGTTATACAATGCAACAAAAGAAAGTACTTCGCTATAAGTGAAAGTCCTGCATTCTAAATCCTACAGTAAAAGTACTGATCTATCATAGGAATATATGAGCTGATGCATTAATATGTAAGTAGTTTAGCTGATTTGAACTACTTTATTATGTGTTAAGCTGTTTAACCTGTTAAACCTTGATCATAAAGACATTTCTGTCTGTAGAGTCTTAAAAACCTGCCACTAGGATGATCATGAAGTGACTAGTTGATTTGCATTGAAAACAGGTTGAAATTATCCTAACAAAGGCTGTGCAGCACTAGAAGAAGATGAAAATAGAGCTTTAAGGACTAAACCAAAAGAAAAAAACACAGAGCAATGCATCATATAAGTTTGGAATTAAAAAATAGAAGTGTAAGAAGTTTCTCCGAATGACCCTTCGATAAGTCCCGCCCCTCGCTGCTACTCTATCTGTACTGCACTCCCTGAAGAAATATCACATTTTTTTTTGGGGGGGGGGGGGGGGGGGGGGGAAGCGATTTCAAAGAGAAGCCGAAATAAATGTCTACAAAATTTGTTTGAAGGTCCAAGATATCAAACTGATTCAGCAGTGAAAACAGATAAAAAGATAAAGCTAGAAGCTAAGCGTAAAATCCAACCACCGCATCACCTGGAGATCGAGACTGAGGATGAAAAGTACATATTTTGTTTGCACAGCATAGAAGTTAATGCTTTGCTAATGTTTGCTCCACAGATTTTCACTTAGAAACATATTTTTTCATATATCTCTTACGAGTATCACTATTACACAAGGTTTCACCATGACGATCTCCAAATCCACAAAACCAGTCGATGGAGCAGAGTCGGATGGTTGTCGGGCCCTGGGCGCAGCCGGCTGATGCTAGGCTCTGATTGGCCAGCCTGCACTCGAGGGGCAGCACTTAGCGAAGGGTGCCTCTGAATTGTAGTTGAAACGATGTATAAAGTAGCCTAAAGTAGAAATATTCAAGTTCCTCAGAGGAGGAAGCAAAATACACAAACTCAACTCTGACTGACGTTTGTTTGGAAAACAAAAAGGCGAAGCCGGCGACGGCCCACTTGAGGTTTAAAAGAGTCGCCAATTTCTTGTGGAGCCGTGTTTACGGTGCGGCCGGAGAAAGCATCAACACACTGCAGGAGTGCAGCGGACTACATGACATGTTCCTGTTCAATTTGAATAATACAAACAAAACAACCCACACTGAACTCTCACACGCTTAAAGGAATAGTCATTGAGAAATAGGTTAATTAGCCACACTGTAACAAGATAACTGTAGAATTTACAGTAACTTGCTGGCAGCAATTAGCAAGTAAGTAGCTGTAGTATATTTCACAGTATGCTTACTGTAAAATTAATCACAGTACCAGTTTGTAGTCATTTTACAGTAATAATCCCAGTACCGTCATTGCTATTACAGTAGTTATTTGCTGTACAGTATACAGCAAATCCTAGACTACTGTTTAACTCTACTGTTTAAATCCTCATTTTATTGTAAATGAATAACAGTAAAATAATGACATACTGTAAAATGAAGATGCAGTTTTTTTCAACAAAAGTAATTTATTTTAATATTTCAACATTTTAACTACACATTTTACATTTAGTTTTTAGTTTGTAAAAAAAAAATTGTATTCTTGAACATACAATATTTTAAATGTTCCTCTTTCTTCAAGTTACTATGACAATTTAAACATGTTTTAAAGTAATTTGACAGTAAACAGTAAAATTCAAGCACTGGAAGCAATATAATATTCAGGTGAAGGGGGAAATGTATAAAAACAATTTGAACTAAAAAAAGTTTCAATTTCAAAAAAGAAAATGTCCATAACTGACTTTATTGTTACTGTATTGAACTGGAATCCTCTCCCTGGGCGGTCGTCTTCTCCATGAACTGGACTCTCTTCCTGAACTGGAGTCCTCTTCCTGGGCAGGAGTCCTCTTCCCTGCAGTAGAAGGACAGAGAGACATTGGTTACCGATTCCCATTAGAAATACCACAATATGTTTCTACTACTGACAATGTCAGCCTATGTTGTGTTTTGTCTGGTACTGGGATCTTACCAACATGATGAGCCTTGGAGCGCTCAGCAGGGACACCTGGGCCTCAACATCAGCCTGGGTGGAGGTTTCCTGCAACACAAAAATAAACAGACAATAGTACCATATTTATTAGGAGAGACATGAAAGAAACCCTTACTTTGATGTTCCCGGTGTATTTAGGGGGAAAGTGAGAAGATAAGCATTGTTTAGTCTGGAAGGTGTGGTTCACGTGGGCACATGAAGCAGGACAGAGATGGTTCCCATAACAAACACCTGCTTTTTTGGGTTTGAAGTTTGAAATGTGTACAACTTTATATATGGGGCTGCGAACAGGTGTTCACACAAGTGCGTGCGTGCGTGCGTGTGCGTGTGCGTGCGTGCGTGCGTGCGTGCGTGCGTGCGTGCGTGCGTGCGTGCGTGCGTGTGTGCGTGTGTGTGTGTGTGTGTGTGTGTGTGTGTGTATGTGTATGTAGAGGGAGGGTGGGGAATGTGATCAGCAATTGTATATGTTCAAATGCCTAGTGTGGAGGATATCATATGGTCTTGAGGCAATCCGATGTAAAACACAAGATTGATTAAAGTTGTAAATCGGTCAGATTAGACCCGAACACGACAGCAGGGTTAAGCTAGCAGCAACGTATCAACGTTATACCAGCTGTTGCAGTCTGCCCTGCCATGCAGCGTTAGCTCAGAAAACACACGCCATGTTGTGCTGTCTGGCCTGGTGTGGCGTTCTGGTTCAGCTTCAGTGGTGCTCGGTAACGTTACTCGTGCCACGTTGTGCCGCACGGTAGCTAGAAAGAGAGAAAAGAGTCAAAACTTCTCCAAACGGAGCTAGCCTTAGCTAACTAACGCACCAACACACACACACACACACACACACACACACACACACACACACACACACACACACACACACACACACACACACTGACTGTGTGGACATGTTTGAACCTTCCACTCACACCAGCTGCTCTGCAGAAGCAATCAAACAAAATTACAAAAGGATTGGAGGACATTTGCCAACTCTCTAAAGGTCTCGTCATGTTGACCTGTAACTTCCTGTCAAACCTTGTCATGCTGCCGTTGATTGAGTGCTAATGTTAGCTTAGCACAAACCATGAACTGTACGCGTGACTTTAGTACAGTTTCAAATAATAAAAACTACTTCATTTACTTTGCCTCCAGGCCTGCTGTTTTCTGTTCATATCATGGGAAGTTGTTGTTTCTCAATTCATTTCTATTTGTTTGGCCCAATATCACGAATCACAAGTTTGTATCAGAGGGCTTTACAATCTGCATGTGACACCCTCTCATGTCCTTGGACCCGCACAGCGGACGAGGTAGAAGCAAAATGAGATACGGTTGGTAAACTCATATCGCTCCAGGTATCCAGCAAAAGTCACAATGAGGGGGAAAAAATTATGATGGGCGCTTTTTCTACAAAGAGCCACCACAGGCTGCTGAAGGGGCCTCATTCTGTCCATGTTGGTCTTCTGTGCACTATTTGCTCAGTTTGGAGGACATATGACAGACAGCACCATTGTGAACTCAGCCTTGATACATGGTACTTCCTGGTTAAAAGCAAACAGTACCGTACTTTTCGGGTTATAAGCCGCTACTGCCTTCGGTCAGTGTCCCCGACAGCTCCCCGCTGTAGCCAGCTGGGGCTCCTGCTAGCGCTCCGTCACTTCCCCGCTAACTTCCGCTAGCTCCCTGAAAACCACCGAAGGTAGCGGGACCAGGCTCGACACCCGACTTGGGCAGAGGGGACGCGGGCAGTAGCAGCAGCAGTGGCCGGTAGCAGCAGAAGCGCTAGCTAGCAGCGCTACCAGCAGCGCTAGCTAGCAGCGCTACTAGCTTGCTACAGCGGGGACACTGATCAGCCGTAGGAGCGGCTTATAACCCGAAAAGTACGGTAAATGGACTTTGTACGGCACCTTTCTAGTCTTCTGACCGCTCAAAGCGCTTGTACGCTACATGTCAACATTCACAAACATTCATCCTCTCACGGCGGAGGCTACCATGCGAGGTGCCGCCTGCCCATCTGGACGTATCCACATTCAGACACCGGTGGCACAGCAATCGGGAGCAGTTTGGGGTTCAGTGTCTTGCCCATGGGACACTTCGACGCGTGGTCTGGAGGAGCAGCAGATCGGACCGCCGAACGTCGGATTGGAAGATGACCCGCTCTGACTCTGAGCCACAGCGGCCCACAAAAGCTTAGTAAAAGACCACGAAAGCCACATAAACAACAGCGAATGATAACTCTGTTCATTGATGCAATCACACAGATTCAATCTTAAAAAATGTAACTTAATGAAACGATTCAAATCAGACAGTCAGTCAGATCAGACAGAGTGCTGAAATTGCGCTCTTAGATTCAAAAGCTCATGAATGTTTATTAACGGTGGATTCAATAAAAAAAAAAAAATAGAGCCATTTGCTACAAATGATACATTTTCATGACTGAAGTGTGAACTGTGGTGTCTGCCAGCTGGCTTCAGAGAGCAAACGGGTAAAGATGAAGCAGCTTGTGTCAAAGTTGGGATTTGGCGCGGTAGGCAATCACCCAAAATCTTCCTCTTCCGCACAGACCCTGACCCAGAGTCAGTCTGACGTCAAGATAATTTGGCCATTAGTGACCAGGATCTCGCCCGAGTCACGAGTAAACACGCAGGTGTCCATCTGACACGGCTCGGGCTCGGCATGGCGGTCCATCTCCTCTCATCTCCCTCACATTAGAGCCTTTCATCCTTTTAGTCGGTCGTAACGATCCAGATTACCCAACAGGCTTGGCAGTGCGGCCGTCATGTTGGAACCCCCCAGCTATCCATTAAAGTCCACCTTCTCCCGGGTGCCACAGGTGGCCGTTCCAATAACAGCCCGCCTCCAACCCAGATAGGAGACGGGGGAGAAATTAGATCAAAAACCGCCATCTTCTCTCTCCCAGTGCAATCACACGGTAGCGTGTGCGGAGCTGCTAAATATGGGTGGAGGCCTTTCGGTGCGTCTTTTTCCCACTGGATTGTTTAAACTACCCAATTATCCCGAGCCTCGCGGGAGGTGACCCGCACTGGCCCCCCTCGTCCCGGGATGGTGAGAGAAAGTAGGTCTCATTATGACAAGGTGGATGGAGGTGGGGTTTCCTGCGGCGTGGCTGCAGGTTCCATTGACAGGGTTGTGGGCTCGGATGGGGTCACAAAAGGTGGCACGACAACAAAAGGGGGGGAAATGAGCAGACCACCAGAGTGTGTTTACTCTTGTACCGACATAAATATAGAAGAGGTAAGTCTCTTTAACGATAGACTCATGCCTTCAGGATCCCCTCCGTGCATCAGTTTGGTGGAATCTCTATAAATACAGAGTTCCTGGCAAGGTTGAGGAAGTTAACATAATATTTTTCAAATGAAAGATAAACTGAATTAATTAAGACACTTTCCTCGAAAGCACTAATTTTCAGCTTGAGATATAATGCGTCAACTCTACAGAATTATTTGAAATTCTTTTCACATTCTTTGCTAAATGTTTTATTCATATGCAACAATGTCACTTTATTATACTAGGAATGTATTTTATTTTGATAGTATGTATTCCTTATCATTATTATTTTCATTTACCTCATTTTCTTTTTCCTGTTGGGACAGACTTTTAGTGCAACGATGTACTGAATTAACATGTTATTTATTGTATATTATGGATGCTCTTGTATCCAGCACAAATCAACTTTATATGCCCAGAATAAAAAATGCCACATTAAATCTACTTTATATTCACTGTCCAAGGGGGCAGTGAATATATATATATATATATATATATATATATATATATTTAAATATGTGTATTATATTTCCTAAACTGTTGCAATGTTTGCATTATTGGAAAAAGAAAAGTTGGCGGCAGACACAAACACACGATTCTGACACACGAAAATATCTGAATTAAAAAGAGAAAATAAACTCCCGGAGAACAGAGGGCTCTCACAGCGGGACGCACACACCAACTTGCAAAGAAAACAAGTGACCACACACAAGGAGGCATTTGATTGTGCGCCCCTCGATATGACGCAGATGTCACACTTGTCATGTCTGGTGACGGCAAACGATCCCTCGACGGCAGGAAAGAGGGGAGATCCACAGCGGGGGCGGCACTGATTCACGTGGGCAACTTGTCCTTCAGACGACCTTCACAATGAGAGTCATCCTGTCGAAGCTTCATCGATCTGAATTATCCAACGGGAGATAAACAATGTGAGACAAAGGGGAGGAGAGACGGGTAAGTGGGAGCTGTGTTACTGCTGAACATTTTGGAAAACCTTAACATTGTGATTCATCCGGTGCTCATTATTGTCTGTGATTCATAACTATAAACAGCTGAAGGCGGTGATCATGGAACGATGTCGTGCTCATGAAACAAGCTGTGCATTCACTTCAGTTGTGGGAGTTAACACTGCAGCAGACATATATATATATATATACACACACACACACACACACACACACACACACACACACACACACACATATATATATATATATATATATATATATATATATATATATATATATATATATATATGCGTGTGTGTGTGTGTATATATATGTCTGCTGCAGTGTTAATAAATATATATATATATATATATATATATATATATATATATATATATATATATATATATATATATATTTGACTTTGGCAGCTTTAGTTGCTAGAACTACAACATTTGGAGGTACAAGAAAATCATGTACCTCCAAATAAGATAGAATATGCTAGAAATTAAGCTACCCAACAGGGACTTCTTCCATCCATCTATCTATCTATCTATCTATCTATCTATCTATCTATCTATCTATCTATCTATCTATCTATCTATCTATCTATCCATCTATCCATCTATCCATCTATGTATGTATCCATCTAAATTACTGAGGCTACTAAGACAACAAATCTCTCCGTCGGTACAATGACAATGTCCTGGTATTTATTATTAAATGTATTAAATTAGGCCTATCACACCCCGTCTCATCCTTCACGTGCTGAGCTGGTGATAAGGCATCATCTGTGTCCACGTCCTCGACAAGCTTCCTGACTGTCTCTCACTTTTACTCTCACTTACGATTTCCAACCGAGATTCAAACATGTGTCACGTTCGATCCTGTGGGTCTGATTATGCAACTTCTACTTTGCCGAAAAATAATATGGAAATAAATAATGGTTATTTTTATTTTATTTTTTGCACAGTGGACAATCTTTCAAAGGGAACATCTCTTCTCTTGGGAGTTTGAGGTGATACTGTCACTGAAAATAAAAAATGCTTTAATATTTTAAAGATTAACTCAAATGTGAGTCACATCCTATTACGTCGCTGTCAAGCGTCTTTCCCGTGGATCCCCCATGTTGTTTAAGGTCACATGAGGTACTTGTGACACTAACAGCTGAAGTCACGGCAATCATGAACGCGAGACCTCTACTTCAAGTGAACTCGGATGCTGAGATTTCAGCGGTTTTCACGCCTGCAATGCTGCTCACTGAATATTATATATATTATATTTGTTGTTGTTTTTTAACAATTTAATTCAAATCTACAAATACCAGTTTACCACTGATAATGTCTTGGTTTATCTAATTGTTTTCCCATCTCCAACTCCTTCAGCAACCAGCTCAATGTCATCCCTGTCTGTGGTCCCTCCATCTCCGTCCCCAGTGTCAATCCCGATTTCAATTCATGTTTCAATTTAATTCCACAACTACCTGTATTATCCATATGACATCAATGCAAATCAAATCAAAAATGACATCTATTACTATATTGTACATCTATTAAAGGCAACTACATGAATTAGCATTATATATTACATTACTATATTAGAACAAAAAAGCACAACTGTCCTACTACACTACTTTAAATCACTTTTTGGATGGCTCTGGAGACCCTGCTTTGGTTCCATGATCACACTCTGCTTTGGTGAACCTCATCAGACTCAGGTATATATATATATATATATATATATATATATATATATATATATATATATATATATATATATGTCAGAATCGTGTGTTTGTGTCTGCTGCCAACTTTTCTTTTTCAAATAATGCAAACATTGCAACAGTTTAGGCAATATAATACACAGTGCCTTTAAACATATATATATATACACACACATAATACAGTATATATATATATATATATATATATATATATATATATATATATATATATATATATAATCTGTGTATATATATACAGAGATGGACAAAAATACATCAAAATGTATTTTGATACAAAATACCCCTCAAATAAATGTACTAAAATAAAATACAAAATACTGGTGCCAGAAAATGTAACAAAATTGTATTAAAAATATAGGAAAGCATTCAGGTTTGGGCTATATAATGTACACAAAGCTCTGGTGAACCCCACAAAAAGGAAGAACAGTCACAGAATGTCAGTGTAACTAAGCAAAGCTATTAAAAGACAACAACCTGATTGATTATGTATATATATATTTTTATTAATGGGACTTAAAAAATGGGGGCAGAATTCTTCAACAGGAGGTTTTCCTCACTCTCAAAGTCCTCGTACAGTACTCCAATGAATCGATACCAGAACCACTGATGTGACATAACAAAACAAAATGCAAAGCCTTAGAAGAGTATATAAATCCATTTTACATGTTTCTAACACAATTCAACCATAAATATTAACATAAACCATAAATATGACTCAAGAGGACTCGAAAGTGACTCGAGAGAGCTCCCCAACTTATGAAAATATCTATTTTCATATCCCTATAGCTTGATGCCACACATGATTGGCGCACCTTTCTGGAAAGCTTACGCCCTACGGAAGCCGCCAATATCAACCACATTCCAGCCAAAACACTGAAATATGACTTACTTATGATGAAACTATATTCCACACAGCATTGCTTGGTATGTTTTGGTGCATCTGCTTGAACAAAGCCCCTTTGTTGTGGAACCAGAGACGTTCAAGGTCCAGGAAGAAAGTTAGGGCATTTTTGCTTTCGGGGACCTAAACCTACGGTACACGAAATGTGCACTAAATTAATTACTAAAAATATTTAACTTCACTTAATCAAAGTCAAACTTTGCAGAGATACTGTTAACATTTAGTGCTATTTTATAGTAGAAAAGAAAGCAATGATATACATAATTAAAGAGAGAAAATACATCCTGGAATTTTTTTTCTTTTCGGACCTACTTATTTCTCTCTTACATTGGCCACTTGTATGGTAGGCCACATAGTTCTGTATTACAGTGTTAAGTGTCTCATACAGGTTCACACTGACATCTTTGTCATAATAATCCTTCCATTATGGTTCTTGCATCATATATATATATATATTTTTTACAGCAATTACAGCATTGCATACCTTTGGCATTCTAGCTGTTAATTTGTTGAGGTAATCTGTAGAAATTTCACCCCACGTTTGAAGACATTTCTTTTTGCAAGAAATTTATGTGAATACTTTTTATTTATTTTATTTCCCTCCTTTAGTACAGCTCAAAACTGCACTTTCAGAATGTGTGACTTTGGTTAGAGGAATACATTTTCCATTACAAAGTCCCAAATGTGTAATCTCAACAAAGCGTGTGCCCGCTTCATCTGGACATCCCATATTGTCACATCACAGCCTCGTTATGTTCGCCTCTCGACCTTCACTGGCGTTTCTTCTCTTCCCCTCGGGTAAAGGAGAGCACTGGGATCCCGGAGGAAAAAGAAGCAGCGGGGAGACGAGCTGACTCACTCCTGTGTGGGGGCTTTGGAGACGCAGTGAATCATCTGAAGCCTTATTGAATATTTCCTCCATTTGATGTCATTACCGCCCCAGTGATGGCCAGTCCCATCATCAGCACCGTCCTCGAGACGGCGGGCAGCAGGCAGGGGAGAGACATAGGAGGCAGACGGGAGCCGAGGGGAAAGGATACACAGTGAGGCTGAATAAATAAAACATAAAACGCTTATCAATGTTCAGCCTGGGCAGAAAACACAGAAATTGACTTTTAGATTGCAGAAAGGAGCCATTTGTCTGAATATGTGATGTCTGTCATACAGTGTCAGAGATGCAGTGGCTTTGTTAAAGGGTTAAAGGGCTCGAAGCAGCGTGAACAACTATTGACGTTGGTGTTGGATCACTGGGAACAGACTCTGCCGGGAGTGAGTGTGTGGGCTCTAATCAACGCCGATCGATACATTATTTGTCCGTGCACAGAAATCCTCGGTTGAGTCGACACATGAGAAAATGAAGACGACAGCAGAGGTTGTATTTAAGTCATTTCTATGTTTTATTAGAAATGGATCACGTTTCAACCCAAGCAGTTTGAGTTTTTTCCAATTTTTTTTACCTTCAATGTGCCATGCATACAAAATCAAGTGTCCAGCTGTTAGTGCCCAATAGAGTTTGTATATTTGTAAGGGATTGATATCAAAGTCTTGTTTTCCCTGTGCAATTAATATTCACAGATATGTACATTCAAATTAGTCAGCCTCAAATACCAAAGCATCCTCGCGAAAAAAGAAACCAACATTAAAAGTAAAAAGTTACAAAAAACTTCAAATCAAACAATATATTTCTCTTTTAAAATAGAATTAATAACTATTCGGCTAACACAAGTTAAATTATGATTGCTTCATGTTTAACCATAGGCACGTTGTAGATAGGTGAGGCGTCGCAGAAGCCAAACGGAGGCCATGTGTCTCTCTCTCTCTCTCCTCGCCGCCGCAGCTGATGTTTGTGTAAACAAAACCACCGAGCTATTCTACGGTCCGTGAAAGGGACCCATTTCGAAAAATAAAAGTAAAAAAAAATAATGTAAATAAAAAACAGAACAAAGTCTCAAGGGTTCCTCTGTTCCAGCTTCTCGTCGGGTAAGCTATCTGATATGTGACAAATGGAGAGGGAGCTCTACCAGGAGCGCTCTCAGAGATGTTTCATGGCTCACAATGATTGGTTTCTTTGGTATAAACCACCATGACGTCCAACAACTAAAAGAATCTCTTCATTTGAAATGAATACAGTAATGATTGGAAAACAGCCCCTCCCACCCCCAGCTACTCGCTCCCTTTAAAACTTTAGATTTCAAAGTACATGACTGATCTCTGTGGAAGTGGCAACCGGTGGATCTCAGCTTTCATAAAACGTGGTGTTAGTGGAACGTGGCGGAAGAGTCACACTCGACATTTAAGGAAGCGTCATACCAATTACCTGTGTAATTACAAAAGATGAGGTAATTCAGCATTACAGAATTCAACTCTCCCAGCTTACAAAACATGAGAGGTGGTGCTCGTGAGTAAGTGGGATCGTGTGCGTATTTTACAGAATGCCTTTATGTATCGTTATCAGTATGTCGAACTTCAACTCTTGACATCGACGGTCCGTCGAGTCTTTAGAAGTGACGCGAGGGAAAGACTAGAATTCAGCTTTTCTTTCACTGCCGTGAAAAATAAATCCAACATAAAGTGTGTTGAACTTAATGATACATTTGATAAAATAATAAGAATTAATAAATAAATCAGCGGATAAAACTGAAGGCCTTTAAGAGATTCTGGATTTTTCCATGACTTTTTTTTGTTGCTGTTATTAATTATTTGACATCAGAATGGTCTTTCATTCATTCACTTGTAATGGAGTGGAAATACTTCAACATATTGGTGGAATAACAGAGGAATGCCTTGCGATAGTATATTATCACAGTTTCCCCTCATCCTATGCAAAGACTATGTTATTTGATTATCATCTTCTCCGCCCCAGTGGGTTTTTAGTGCACATTAAATGCGTCGTCGCGACAGAAAGTTGCGGATCACATGTACGTTTTCGGATATCTGTGCCGATGCACTGATCCTTCCCTTCAACAGGAGCCCTGAAAAACATACCATCATTTACTTCTGTGGTCAGAAGAGGACAGAAGCAGAAAGGGAAGGAAGGAAGAAGGAGAGAAGGTGGGTAGAAATAGAAAGGAGAGGGGAGATCAAATGACAGGAAGGGAGGAAGGAAGGAAGGAGTGGAATGAGCTAGTAGGTCAGTACTTTCTCCCCATGGTGAATAATGAGACTCCACTGTCCTGGACCGTATTTTTAGGATGCTCTACATGTCCAATGGGACATGTACGTCGCCATGGTGACCTGTTTTCACCATGATCAACTATGTAACCCAGTGGTGGCGGCTGTTCAGGAGGAACAAAAGCAGGAGAAGAAAAGAAAACGTGTATACTTTCCCTTGAAGGTCGCGAATTTGGCACACTTCATGTCCTTTAGCACGGCCTCTTCAAGTAAAAACAAAAAAAAAAAAAGAAAAGAGACAGAGCCCCACAATTGTTCCTGTTCCAGTGAATGCACATGCTGCTATACCAGTTCAACCTAAGGCAAAAAGGATTGTGGATTGTGAAAGTGTGGGAAGTGCTCTCTAGGACGCCTCCACAGCCCCGTCCAGAGTCACCGGCGTGGAGGTGGGTCCTAGCAGAAGGAACGCACTGGATGGTCACCTCTCCCTCCCTTGTTCAAAGTGAAACCAGCCGAGTCAGGATGTGTCCCCCCACCTTCCGGTCGGTCTCCTCCCAGCTCTCAGAGCATCTCTCAAGAGGACATGTTGAGTAGCTTGGTGGATTTATTGGGGTAATTGATAGCCAGGCTGATGGCAGCGATGTTCTTCAGAGCCTACACAATTAAAAACAAACAAAACAGTATTTGAATTAAATACAGTGCGGGGAGAGAATCAAGCAGCGTCAACACCTGTTCAGTGATGATAAATAGGCAAATCGAGGGGCGACTAAACTGAGGAATCAAGGACTTCTGTGCGCTTTACGTCACATTATTTAACAAACGAATGCGCTCAGCAGATTGACCTGCCTTCAGTGCCTTTTGTTCTCTCCACGGACATTTTGTTCACTGCTGCCTGCAGGTTGGTGATATCAGTGGAGGGGAGCTGCTGTTTTCCTCTGTCTTGGTACAGAGTGTCATTGAATCTGGTAAACATGTATTATGGTTCTGGTTGATCAAGACCAGATTTAAATTCAGTTCACTACAGAGTTTTTGTTGAGTTGGTGCAGTTTGGGTTTTTCTGGGTTACTTGAGGGCAGTAGAAGAATCTGTAAACCACGACACTGATATAGGATCACCTTTTAAGGCAAGCAGTTGCCTTTTAAACACATTCAGCAGGCACATAAGAAACATCAGCATTCGTCTAAAGTTATTTCTGGCCACCTGATGAACAGAAGACCAGCTAGTCTGCGGTTTGGTGCTGGGCAGGTAGCGTGCAACACAAACAATGAGCTGAAAGATACTAAAGAGCCGAGTAGAGCTGGGGGGAATTCTCTTTTGATCCATTGTTAATATAAAGAAATATTGATTGAAGCATCTTTTACTTCATAAACATTACACGATATACCAGCTACCTCAGTTACAGCAGCCGTCTTCCAATCTCAACAGCATTTTAAATATGTTCTTATTTCAGAGCAAAGATACCAAATGTATGTATTCTTTAAGTCTGAGGGTAAATGATGACCTTCGGCACCGTCACTCTTGTGGCTACTCAATGATTTGTCAGTTTTCCAATTCTTCTCTTGGAAAACGCCGTTCGGGCGGCACGACGCACGGCAGTACGTGCTGAAAATGATTTAGTGGGTAATTCCTTTGCAAATGTCACATCAAAAAAAACGCAGCGGTCTCGCACCGCGGCTCGTGTTTAATCGAGTGAACGACAGGATAAATAAAACAAAGTGAACGCGATCCTCTGAGCACTATGCGACTTGTGCTGTGGTATAAACTCACCACAGATAACAGTCCACGAACTCAAAGAGAGAAAACGTCGTCCCGGAGAGGGAACTTGCTTTACCACCCCCAAACCATCGACCAATTTACTTTGGTCTTGTGCACTATTGTGATCATGATAGTCCTGACTACGGCCAAGTCATCTCTAGTTTTGTTTTCTACCTGGCAGGTGTTAGGTAACTGCTCAACAGAACCGCCCACGATGTTTTCTTCCTACCACCTCGCATCCTCTGCTCCTCTTAACTGCCTTCAGGCTGCTCGGCTGTATTATAGCCGCAAATTCTAATGGACTGTAATTACCAAATACATTAGTCCTGAGTGCGGCCCACACATATTCAAAACAAAAGGGGGTGGTGCAGAGGGATCTGCTGGGTGTCAACAGCTCGGTGATTCACGAGCAGAAGAGACTCCAGGCGAGCGCTGACTCACGGAGACTGAAGACCGCTCGGGCTGCGTGTTCGGGAAAGGGTTGCATAATGTTATTCAACACTGAGAACATCATCAGATGACCTGAGAGAGCCTGGCTGAAGGCAGGACTTTGAATAGAGAACTGCAGAGATGTAAAAAGTAATTAGAGGTTATTATGAAAAATATCAATGCGCCGGCTCTTTCGGTCCCGATACCGACACCTGGCCTCCGGGCACCGAGAACCTTTTGTTTCCCATCGCGAGAAGTGCAACAACGTACTGCATTGTTATTTATTAATCAAATCAAATCTTGAAAATTAACAGGAATTACAAATCAACTGTAAACCTTTTTAATGCAGCAACACATTGGTCAAGACCTAAACAGTCATTTGTGTCAGTATCCTCCCAATATGCTAATAAACAAAAACATTTTAAAAGGGTTTCAGTCTTACCATTGCAGTGTGATTGAGGAGCTGCTCGTCGGTGGTCATGGCCAACAGGTACTCCTGCAGGATGCCCTGTGCCTGGAAAACACAATCAAAAAGGTTTGTCCACTACCATGTTTCCAAAAATGCAGCTCACAAAGAAACACATAAGCTCACAGGCCGGATAACCGTCACGAACACAGAGAGCTTCCCCAGACAGATTGCCCTTAAGAGGTTACATAAGGGGTGAATTCAGTCAGAAATGAGGCTCTTCATCTCCAGCTCAGCATCAAATTGAACTGTGGAATGTTGGAACAGTCAATCACAATTATAAACAAACCAAAGAGCGCTTCACACTTAAAGCCCAACGGGGGAGGCATACCTCTGCTTTTATAAGCACAGGGAGTTAGATACTCCGATAAGCATACATAGCGGCTAAATGGGCTGAGACTGGCCAAAAGGAGCTTTTACAGAGCAGGAGACACAGTCCAGAGCCCTGGTCCGCCATCCGTCTCACGGCACCCCGACTGTTTATGCTGGGGAAACATCCTAGGACGATTTGTACAGTCAGTAGTGCGTGACATGCCGTTTTGATTTCCTAAATATAAACGCTCACTTCCTGGGGTAGAGAGTTCACCGAATCTCAGCGGACCTGGCCGTGAACTTTTGTGTGCGTACAAAGACCGAGGGCTCGTGCTGGAATGTGAGCAGCGCTGCATCTGTAGAATCAGCCGGTTCTGGGCTCAGACCTAATATGGACACAGAGGACTCCTCGACGTGCTCGCTCATTAGCTTCCCATCATTTTACAGTAGAGTCATCACGGAGCTGCATGTCGTCACTGCAGCTGATCTCGTATGTCAACATGACATGAGGGCCACCAACCTTCACACACACACACACACACACACACACACACACACACACACACACACACACACACACACACACACACACACACACACACACACACACACACAAGTTTACTCCTCACTAATCCACACTTCAGGAGGATGACAGGCGCTGCGCTGTGTTGCAGGTAGAGCACCGATGACTCCAGCTGAAGAAGCTTTTCCAATATTTATGTCCATGTTAAAGAGGACTTTTCTCTGTACTTGCCACAGAACAGTCCCGTCTGGTTATACAATCCTCTGTGAACAAACGCAGAAGTCCTGGAAAAGGGAATCCAGTCTCGATGGTACACAGCCGGGTTGTCGTCTGTGTCGGTTTGGAATCACATTCACTGGATTTATTCATGTTCGACCGACAGACAATTACAACAAAATATCTCTGGTAATACTTTGAACCACATCCTAAACCCCGCGCAACACCAGCCACCACTCACCACAAGAGGTAGCAGGTATGTAGGTGTGTGTGTGTGTGGTTTTTAAACCAACAGAAAGCTGTTGTGTTAAGACTGTTAGCTTAATTAAGACTGAATGCTGGCAAACGCATATACGGGGGGGGAAGTGAATGGGTCAACGGATTTATTTTGAAAACAACCGCTGCGCGTGTCCGTGTGCAAAACACTCCCGACCACAAGCAATTCCCTCCACGCATCTCCGTGGGCCGGAGGTTACGAACCACTGTGGGACACACACACGCACACCAATGATGAAAGACAGGCCATGCTCAGTGTCTGTCAACACTGGAGTGTCCATGAAGAGCAGCCCAGGATAAACGGCTGTGTGCTGCTACTGCCCCCTGGTGGCCGTGGACACTCACTGCTCCACTCAAGCGACTCTCTTCGAAACGACATTTGGTCGGTGCAGACGGGAGCACAGAATCCATCCTGGACGACAAGTGTCGATTGATGTCATTTTTATTGTCGGGTCAGCAGCCACGGGCCTTATCCAAACAGACCAGATGGGAACCGGACAGAGAGTGCTTTTCTGGGACTGTCTAGTTCAATTGCATTTACAGATGGGAAACTCCTGGCTGACGGCGCGCTCATAGTCCATGAGAATTCTCTTAATCAATAATTCAAGACAATTGAGGGAGAGCGAGCGAGCGAGCCCAAACGCATCACAAAATGGATAGCATCTCTTCTTCTCTCAGGCAGTCTGCATGGAGCCAGTGTGGACTGTGCTGTCTGGCAGATGGCAGGGCCGGGCGTTGGCCCCGAGCCCGGCACAGAACAGGTGGGAGGAGGAAAAACACGCTCATCTCACAGAGAGACGGATATAGACGGAGAGGGGAGGGGAAGACAGAGGTAAAGCCTATACTACATTTCACTCTTATTTCATTCAAATGGCCTCATACTGGATATGTTATCAGGGCAAAACAGCAGGGACAGTAGACTAAAAAACAGTTTATATATTCAACCACAAAGCCAATGATGCAACTAAACAAATACCTATAATGTCACCACTTAGCCATACCTTCGGCTTTAAAGACAACAGCACCTATACAACACTAGTCGTGGCCTTCGTGTGTGTCTGTGTAGGTGTCACTCACAATGGCACGGGCCTCTGCGATGAAGAAGAGTTCAGTGAGGGCTCTGTGAAGAGGCAGCAGCACGGTGATACTGGTGGGGTCCTGGCTCAGGCTGTTTTCCATGGACATGAAGAGCTGCCAGAGAGGCCGCAGCAGCGTCAGCTCGCAGGCTCTGGAGTGCAAACAACAAACACACCTACGCGTGAACAAAACTTGACTTGTTTCGAGATAGTCCCATAAGAAAGAGTGTGTTATTAATGCGGATACATTTTTTAGTGATAAATTACTTGCGTATCTATCTGAATGGTGATGCATCATAAAACACGTTTACACATTTACATTGCTCAGAGATGCTCTCTGTACTCGTCTATTGGTGTGTCCTGTTGGACAATGTCAATTATTACAATACTCCGCCCCTCTGGGCATGTTTTAAGATGTGTGGAATAATAATTTGTGTCTGTTATTGTTTTTCCACAAATTGAGAAATCTAATATCTCTGATGATGCAATTATTTGTATTTTCCAAAGTGTAACCACTAGAGAACAGAGGCCTCCTACAGTATTGACCCGAAGGCCTCAAGTTACTACGCAGCACTTGTGTAAATTGCATATTAAGGTTGGAAAGCGAGAAGAGACATTTAGGATGCGTCCGTCTCCAGCCTCTTTCATTTTCCCTCCAATGAAAACTCTCTGACGTGCACCGTTAACGACGGGTAACAGCTAAAGACGACGGCATTGAGGGAGGGTCCTGCCTTTTCTTTCTTAATGAACATTAAGAATATTGTTGAAAGAAAACATTGAAATGGTTTTACAGTTCCCATAAATTGTGTGAGGTCATTATGACCAGATGGGAGCCGAGTCAGTCTGCACAAGCAAATTTCTAAACGCATCCTTGACCTCATTTCCGTGGTGACTACCGGGACACGAGGGATTTACAAAGGCTTTTATTTCTTTATGCAAACCCTGTGTGGAGTCCTGCAGCTCTGAGGAAAATACACTGCTGAGGTAAGAATGTGCACTGGGTCCTGTTACGCATGTTACTTTGGGTGTTTATACATGACCACATAATATTTCACTGGGGACAGAAACAGTGTGAGAAGTGTTGAAGAGGTTTGGAAGGACAGAGGCTGGACCCTTACGTCTGGGACTGACACTGCAGGAGGCGGAGCAACAAGTGAATTGCTTTGAGTCGCTGGTTCCCAGTCTGGCGGCAGGCCACGCCCACCTGCCACTCCCAGATGTCAGCCAGTGGCAGGTGACTGAGCACTTGGTCATCTGCCAACATTTGCTTAAGTATCTCGAAACCTGATTAGAGAGAAGCAGAAGGGCAGAAAGGGTGACGACATGACTAACGTGAGGATTGGGAAGCTGCTCTCTACCAAATGAAGCAGGTTTGCTCAGAGGTATCTGATTTCATGTGAAGTACCTGTCTGGAAACGTCCTCTGTGGCCTCCTGTGACTGTGAACTTGTAGCCCCACTCTGTGTTGCTCATGTCGGACATAAACCTGTAGTACAGTGTGTCACCTAAGGGAAACCCACACACACACACACGTCGATACACGTCAAACTATCTGAAATGCAAATAGAGCAGAGGAGGAATTTAAAGACTTAAAAAAAAAAAAAAGGTCCTTACCCGGAATCTCAAAATCGGACCATTTCTGAGGGGAACCGCTGAAGTTGTGGACGTCCTGGAGGAAATCACTGCTGCTGGACATGATGAGCTCGTCACAGCCTTCCTCTGTGTAGCAGCGGGAGTCAAACTTTACCGAAAGGTAGATGGCTCCGGGGATGTGCACCTTGTCCTGAAGAGAGGAAAGATGGACACGTTAGAGCCTTCAAACTGAATTGGAAAAAAAAAGAAAATTATATATATATATATATAATAGTTATGAGATCAGTTTCCTCACCTCAAAGTTGGTGTTGTTGTCATATGGGTGTTTGGACTCTCTGATCTGCACGGCCATTCCTGGCTCCTCCATGAACTGGCAAGCAGTGAGGGACAGGCTGCACAGCATACTCTGGCTGCAACCCTTCAGCACCCGCTGGAGAATCTGATTAATAACGGATTATTACAAAATCGCATTAATCCACAAAAACGCCAATAATGTATCATATGTGGAAATCACATAACAAAGCCCACATTCTCCTCCCTTCCGCCCACCTTCTCCCAGAGCGGCCTCTCCTCTAGCTGCATCAACATGTCCAGGATGTAGGCCATGTGCGAGGCACCGCTCAGTTCCAGGGCCTCCTCGCTCAGCGCCGCCTCCGCGGGCCAGTCGGCCAGCAGCGAGGCGAGCACGTGGCGGGCGTACAGCGTGGCGATGGCCTGGTTGACCTTCACCAGGTATTGACGAACTGCCCGATTGCTCCGCACATCCAGCTCCTTGTGCAAGAGAGCAGAACTTTTGGTGCGCCTCTGCTTGGCGTAGCTGAGCTGCAAGTCGCTCTCCGAATTTGTGATGAGCTTCTGGGCCACGACGTTGACCTCCTCGGTGGCCTTTTCACAGTGACTGGGTTTGGACTGTGGGAGGAGGGCGATGAATCACAATATTGACAGATACAAAACAAAAAATAGTTTGCTCAATAGTTTCATTTTATTACTATTTTACACATCATCCAATAAAATTTTCCAGGACAACTGTTTCAATTTCCATGTAAGTGTTCACTTTTGCTCAGTTTCCATGACTTTTCCAAACCTGGAAAATGAAAAAATAAATTCCATGGTTTCCAGGTACCGTGGGAACCCTGATCCCACGGTACCACGGTCAGAAGGATGTGCTCTCAGCATCTATATGTACCAGGAGTCTTCATCTTTAAAAAAGGTCCCAGTATAGTCCGAAGCTGACCCAGTATTGACTGTATTTTTGGGGACAGTCCTCTTAGAGGACTCACTTCCACTGTGGCAAGGTTCATAAGCCTTTAAGCATGCAGATTCATTCTATCGAACTGGAAACAGACTAAACCTACGACTTCAACTCTGACTTGGTTACCTTTCATTTATGGAGAGGCTCAGCAAAGATTTGTCCATAATCATCAATATTTAAAGCACTTTTGTACCTTAGTTACTATTTATACTGTGTACTTACTGTCCTATAGCTTTTTATCTGTGTGTGTGTAAATTCTGTACTGTTTTAGTAATATTTCATATAATATGGGTGCAGTGTTTACTGATTGTTAACCAAGATTACCATAAACACACATTGAACAAAAATGCCATTTCAGGGCACATTTTTAAACAACTCACCACGCATGACACCACAATCATATCAGTGTCCACGGCCTTGGTGTTCCTCTCCTCGGAGCGAGGCCGCCTGTTGGGTTGCCACTTCTGAGCCAGCGTCCGGATCATCTCATCGGTTTTTATCTCCTCTCCATCAAATCTGAAAATAATGCAAAAAAAGGCACAACCCATGACTGAGTGGCAGTCTGCGCTTGAACAGTACGACCTTTACAACGGTGGATCGTATCAAGGAAAAGTAGATAAAAAAGAAAGTCTCTGCTGACCTCTTCTGCACCTCCAGGAAGAAGGAGTCAGTTCTCTTCATCTGCAACTCGTACATGGCTCGCAGGATGGGCAGAGGGGCGTTTAAGGCATCGTGGGTGATCTGCATGGACAAATAAACTTTAGATTAACACGTCACACTGAATTTCGCTGCACATGTCATGAACACTACCCCTCGTCACCTGGAAGCAAATCTTTGTCTCCTCGTCGAGGCCCTCTAAGGGGTCGGGCTTGCTGACGTCGGTGTCGTCAGCGCAGCAGCTGGAGTGGTCAGAGTCGTGCTCCTTGTCCTGCTCTCTTTGGTCTCGCTCTGGGTCCTGGGCCATGGAGTGGATCTCCCTCTTGGAGGAGTACAGCATGATGGAGAGGATCTCTAGATCGCGCAGCAACCACAGCTTGCTGAAGCCTGTCCCTTTGCTGCACTTCCTCACCAGCAGCTGCGTCAGACCCGACTGCTGGATGTCCTCCTGAGATTGCGCCACTCCGTGTTTCTACCCAAGACGACACAACAGAATGAGAAAACCACCTCTGGAAGATATTTGATTGAAGATAGTTGTTCCTAGCCAAAAACCACATCTTTTTTGCAGATTCGTAGGTCATGGCAGGTACCTTCAGGGTATTGTAGAGGCCTTTAAGGGCCAAGGAGAGGACCCAGGACGCCTCAACAGCATCAGGTGAGCCATTGTCCTGGCTGGCCTGCAGTAGGTGGCTGATGATTGAGGTGAAGTTGCTCAGGTAGCGGCTGAGCAGCGTCTTAGGGGATCCCTGGTCCTCTGACTGCGCCGGGAGACCGGCTGCAGTGGAGTCCTGAGACTGGATGAGTTGGTAGTCCTTCACTAGACAAGAGGAGAAAGCACACAGAGGGTTAATTCCATTCTAGACACTGGAAAAAGTGTTTTAAAGTGAACGGCACCAACCTGTCTTCCTCTTGCGCGTCTTAACATCCACCACTGCAGCATGGTTCTTTTCCGTGAAGTGTTTGAGCAAGATCATGTTGTGCTGCTCATTGGCGTTGTCTATAAACACGGTCTGGGTCCCCACACACAGCACCTGGCAGACGCACAGTCACAGCTGAGCTTAGAACATCAGGAGCCACGAGTGTACCGACCTATACAGTGGTCCTTGTTCGACCTACCTCCGGGAAGCCCACCAGCACCAGCAGGGTGAAGAGGTTGGTGCGTTTCAATGTCTGCGGCAGCTGCTGAATACAGTGGTCAGTGAAGGCGGCGATCACTGCGCTCCATTCAGGACAAGCATTCAGACTGTGTAAGATATCGGCCACTGTGCACGCCCAATCCAAACCAATACGACTGTGAAACAGAGGAAAAAAGAGAGAAAAGACTATTCGCAAAATAACAATAACAGCAGGTGGGCGGTTATCTCTGAGATAGATGATTTCCCTTAATCCCACAGTTCTAGATGTGTTAGTACCATGGTTGAGTCAACGTGTGATGGTGACCATTTGTATCATTAAATATTACGGAAGATGTCAATCCAATACCATGACTACACAAAGATCAGATTGCTAACTTTAATGTGTGACTTTACAAAGTAAAATCCACACACTTGCTTCAGCAATTTAGATGATAAAAATGAAAATATAATAACAGGTTAGATCTTTTCATTTCATCTTTACATTTGCTTTTATCAGGGTAGGAAAATATTTCTATGGTTTTGGATTGGCGAAAATAGAATATATATATATATATATATATATATATATATACACACAATATATAACAAGTGCAGACTTGTTAGTATTAATATCAACCTTTTTTATAAACTACAATTAATTTCCGTGGTATCATCAGGTTTCCTCTTCTTACCTGTCTAAACAGACGGCTCCCAGGCTGAAGAGCAACTGGGTGGTCTTCCAGCCGTGGGTGTCTGAACTGGCTGCCTCTCCTTGTGTTAGCAAGTCATATTTGTCAGCAAGGGCCTCCGTGACGGCAGTGTCGGCCTCCATCGGAGGGATTCGGAGCAGCAGCTGACCCAGTAGTCCCAGGGTGAGGTGGAAGGTCTCGTTAAGAGAGCCTGCATTGGAAATGACCGCCCTGAAAAGCTTGGGCAGGATGGAGTTCAGACTGGGCAGAGACAGGGTGCTGCCCTGAGGACACAAGAAAGACCATGGAAGTGTTAGCTGTAGATACATGATAAATATGCTGAAGCAATATTTTGGGGTTGTGAATATTTCAGGAACAGCAGTGCATGTTGGGTACAGAATAATGGAGTGTTTTAACTTGACAAAGTGTTGACGGAGTTTGGTGCATTTAATTCAGTCTATCCTGACTACTGTGTGCCTGGTTGGGTAACAAAAGCAATATATCTTGTTTGTCTCTGGACAAAAATGTAAAATGACATGTGGTTTTATGGGGGTTGTGTGGGACTATTTCTTGGCTTGGAGCAGTGACTTCCTCGAGTCTCGCTGGTTGCCTGGCAACTCCAAGGTTGAGACAAAACTCTAGGAAGTTTTTAGAGGCAGATCTGTCTGTTTCCCACACTACACTAACAACGCTCAGATAAAGCATATTTCTTTGGTGTCTTTAGAGTCTCAACCCTAAAAAAACAGTCTTTGGTTTTACATACTGGTTTGGCTGGCGGCAGCATGGCTGCTAGTAGTCCCAGGATCCTCTCTCTGGAGCACTCTGAAAACACGTGCTCCTGAAGGGGAACCTGGCGAAGCCTCTCGTCTGTCTCCTTCACAACGGCAGATGCTGCGGTGTTGACTGTTCCTGGACCAGGCTCTGAAGCTGAGGGAAGAACAGAAGAGGGATAGTTATTACCACTAATAGACATGATCAGAGCTGCGATCAGCCCGGTGGAGGAAGTGTCGGTGCTTACGTTGGACTACAGGAGAGACGTGCTCCTCGATGGACACAGAAGGCGTCTGGCTGAGGCTGGAGGAGTCCAGGGTGTCTTGAGGAACCAGCTTATTTTTCTCCACCTCTGCAGAGCTTGGTGGGGACGAAACCACTGAGGGAGCAGGGGGAGGAGAGCCCGCCTCCTTTGCCTTGTTCTCCTTACCTAATGGTTGACTCTAGTGGTGAGAGGATAACATCAATTTAGTAGGTTGACTGATCCTTATACGTCGCTGCAATATTCATAATGTGTATGGTACAAATTTCTGCTCCATTCTACTTCCTGCCTCTGTAATGATCCACCAACCCGACAGAGATCATTCAATCTCCATATAATCTTATAACATTGTTCACCTTGTCTCTGGGAGACGACGGAGAGCAGACGGCTGCAGTGCTGCCAGGGAGAGACGAGGTGTCAGTGGCTGTACTGAGCTCCTGTGAGGACTCTGGAGAGACTGGACACAGTTCACTATCGGAAGCGGATTCATTGGACGACAGCAGAGCGAGCAAGGCTGAGGAACGTAGTCCTACGACAGAAAAGGACAAAACATTAGAACATACAGGTAAGAAGAATCCGAGATACTATGAGACAAATGGATAAATAATGAAGCAACTTTTACAACTCAGTCATTTTGACAACACTGCATTGTGTTGATAAAATGAATTGTTAAACCCAGGTTGATGAAACATTTCTCTCCCAAGGCCAGCGTTTGTTTAAAAGGAACAGTTCTACTATTTGGGAAATACGCAGTTTCATTTTCTTGCCAAGTTACACGACCAACACCACTCTTGTGTCTGTACACTAAAACATGAAGCTAGAGCTAGCATGCCATTACCTAAGCTGAGAATAAAGACTTAAAGTAGGGGGGAAACAGTGAGCACAGCTATATCCAAAAGGTTAAAATGGTCAGTCCAGCCTCAAAGATACATACTTTTCCCTTGTACCTGTAGTGAGCAGTGAGTTTTTCAAATGTATTTTTTTCGCGCTTCATATGTATTTTTGTTTTTGGGGTGAGCTGCCCCTTTAAAAAAAAAAATATATCAATCTCTAAACCGCATTAATTAGCTCATCATAGTATGCCGTTTGTTTAATTCGGACAAAACCTAAAATGGCCAGTGCAGTGAGTCATCCCTGTGATTCACAAGTTTTTTTCTTTAAAATGTTATTCTTACAGAGCCAGACTTGCCGTTTCCCCCGGCTTCTAGTTTAAAATGTATGCTAATCTAAGCTAACTACCTTCTGGTTATGGCTTCATAATTATCATACAGACTTCTCATGCAAGTCTCCGCAATAAAGCAAATAAGTGTATTTCCCGAAACGATGGAACCATTCCTGGCTTGGACTTGCCTTTTCCAGTCTGGCCCTTGAGCAAACAATCAGTGATGAGTTGGGAGCAGTGCGTCTGCAGGGCTGAGGCCCGGCTCAACGTGTTGCTGTCCAAAGACTCTCCCTCCTCCATCTGCTTCTGACTGCTCAGTTCTGACGTGTAGAGGGCCAAAGCTGCGAACAGCAGCCAGGAGTAGTTGTGGATGTAGGGCTGGATCAAGCGGTGGCGGTCACTGATCCGTATGGTCACCATGGGGTACACGGTGATCCGATGGGTTGGCAGGTGGCTGGAGATGGGAATGTTATTACGTCAACAACTCGGAGGTAAACCACTGAAAGGTAAGTGTGTTTTCACAGCGTAAGATGAGTCACCTGTCTGGATACTTCTTTGCATTGTAACAACCAAAGCACAGATCAAAGTCCTCGCAGACGTTGCAGTTGATCCTGCTGCCTACAATGAGCCCCTGGCAGTGGTCACAGGCGTACTCCATGTTCACCATCTCATGGTCATCCTCGTGGCCCTCCGGCTTGGCACCGCCTGGTTAAAAAAAACACAAAAAAAAACCACCACATTCACACATTCAGGTGTGCTCTGATGCTCTCACCCAGCATTACGATTAGTGACTTTGCATGAGCTCACTGAGGAAGCAGGTCTTGCAGAGGTCCATGTCCATGCACTGCAGACATCGGTAGCGGTGCCAAGGTGCCATCCTCTCGCAGCCGTCACAGGAGATCACGACATTGAGCAGGTCACAGTAGCGTGCAATGAACATGTGCATCTGTGGATAAAACCGGGCTAATTATTTACACAGTATTACTGTCATCGTACTTTCCTATCTGTGCTTTAAAAGACACATAGAACTAAATATTAACATGACTACAGCTTGTTAAACTTCAAACTCACACAGTGTTATAGACAGATGTTTTTTTT
Organism: Myoxocephalus aenaeus; assembly: GCA_038501785.1. Classification (NCBI taxonomy): domain Eukaryota; kingdom Metazoa; phylum Chordata; class Actinopteri; order Perciformes; family Cottidae; genus Myoxocephalus; species Myoxocephalus aenaeus. The sequence goes on along the minus strand of JBAMJR010000175.1, from coordinate 3,871,439 downwards.
GGACTGGGTTGTATTACAACAATAAAGGGATACTACAGTAGCTAACTCATCACTTGTCATCATTACACCCGCTAAACATCAGCATGCTAATGTTGGCATGGAGCTCAAAACACTGCCGCCGTGCCTCAGTAAGCCCAGCTTCTCAGAGCTGTTAGCGTGGTTGTAGGAAGTAAAACAGAGCGGAGAAGCATTTGGGGCAGTCGGGTTAAGCACCGAGTGCCATTTGTCTCCACAGAAAGCTCAGACATGAGGCAATTTTCCTTGCTTGCTAATGATTGGACTATTTTTATGCACCGTGATGTACCTTTCTCCTGTCCTCAATGGAGTCCTCTTCATCGATTTTGTCGTACCACTTCTCAAACATCCCGTCCATACACTCATCCATCCACTCCTGGTTCTTCTTGTAGTCAGCGATTTCATCCTCCTCTGTCCATTGACTGAAAATAAATGTAAACCACAGAAATGGTCGATCACCTCTGCAATTTAATTGTCTGGGACGCTGCTTAAAAGGGATAGCTCGGATTAGTTTTAAGTGGGGTTGTATGAGGAACCTCTCCATAGTCAGTATGTTACCTACAGTACGCTCAGCACGCCCCAGTTTGGAGAAAGAGATGGGAGAAAAGCAATGTACTGCTGTGGTCTGAGGCAGCAATAAAACATACTTTAGACACCAAAAAAGAAAAATCAATATCAGTTTAAGTATACTATATATTTGCCGTCAGACAGCCCTGTGCGACGGGGAACTGAAGACATTATCTTGGCTTTCTTCAAGACCACAAGACTCCTTTGAGCAAAACAGTACTTTTACCTCGCAGAACACAGGAGTTGTTGGTCTACCGCTGCTTCGATCGGTTCATTTGTTTGCGTTACAACAGACAAACTAACCGATAAAGGAAGCATTGGATAATGGCTTCAGTTCTATGTCAGACGGCAATGTAAAGTGGGGAAAGTTTTCTTCTATGGGCTTTTTCTAGATGTTTTTTTTTGCTGTCCACAGGAGTACATTGTTTTTATTTCGTGTCGGTACTGGCTGCTTCTCCAAACTGGTGTTGTGCTGACCGCCATCTACTGTAGATAATACACTGATTATGGATAATAAGTACCGCATACAACCCCACACAAAAAATTCTAACTATCCCTTTATATTGTAAAAGATCTGAAATAGACTCAGGCGCAGTTTTGACTATTGATTTGTAAAAAGGAAATAATGAAATCTGTATCTTATGCTCGCCCTTGTGTTATCAATTGGAAAAGCATTTTACTTCCACTGTGCGGTGGCCCGTTTTCTGAAAGGAGTCTCATATTACCTGATGTCAATGTCATGAACACTGATGTTCTCCTGGGACATGCTGAGCAGGAGGTCAGGAAGCTTGATATTCAGGAAGAGGTCAAGGTCCTGTACCTCCCAGCTCATGTCGAGAAGGTGCAACAAGCAGGTCTGCACACATGACAGGGCTGGTAGCAGGGTTCTGGAGAGCAGGGAGGAGGGTCAGGTTACACCATTGCGCACACACACACACACACACACACACACACACACACAAACACACGCTCTGAATTCAGTGAATTCAGAGCGTTGCAAGGATGGAAGCTTACTTCTCATTGAGGCTGCTGAAGCCTTGTACTGCCTCCACCAGCATGAGCACCAACTGATAGTAGGAGCGCCTCACCTCCTCTCCCAGCTTCTGCCCGCTGTCTGACAACTGAGAGAAATAACTGAAAAAGACAAAGCAAAAATACATTTTTGAGCAAAATACTACTTGCATGTCAGCATTGAAACTTAGTTCCTTCTCAAAATATACCTGCTATTCCACAGGGTGCTCTGAATTATCACATTTTATATTAACAACGATCCATTTGGCACCTCCAATACTGTGGTCGAGACCAGAGGTCAGAGCAATATATCTTAGCATAACTACGATCTCTCTCGGTTTAGAAGCTAAGAAACAAATCTACAGTGTTCTGCCATAATTCAAGACTAGAAATCACAAATATTTGCGTGGCTCGAATATTAACATAAAACAATTTCCTGCCGTTTCACGTGAACTGAAAACATTTGACAGGAGCACCTTGTGAAGTCCTTCTGGCACGCCAGCAGCTCCTGTAGGAACAGGATGCAGGGGGCTTGGAAGAGGTGCGGCTTTCCCAGGGAATGTAAACACTGCTGAACCATCTCCAGGACTTTGCACACGCTCAGAGCCTGGGCCTTGCTCAGGGACAGCGTCTGCAGGATGCTACAGGAGGAAGATTTGGATGATTTAACCCTGCATGTGGTACAATGACGCAAATGGAAAAATGGAAGACTAAAGGTCGGTCACCTTGCTGTTGTGAGAGCCTGGTCCTTTATAAAGTTCAGGATGTGTTTGAGTATCGGGTAGCGATCCTTGACAGCGGGGGCCATGCGGGGCTCTTCTATAGACCGACAGGACAGGAGGCGAAGGCGTGCCCGGCTGAATGGGGCTTTACGGGGCACGGCGGAGGGAGAGGCCGGATCCCCCGACTGGGAGGAGAGGCTCTCGTTGGAGCCTCTGTGGCCTTGTCTGCCGTGCACACAAGAAGATGAGTTCTGCGCTTGAGCTCTGCTGTCGGCCCCGGCCTCCTCGGACCCCGCGGTCTGTTGCCCCAGGGCGGAGCTGGCCTGGAAGTCTCCTTCCGAGATGGAGCCCGAGCGGAGGAGTGGAGCACTGCTGCCCTCTGCAGCTTTGGAGGAGTCGCTGTCCTGGGACGGAGCTCCACAAGGGGTGAATCTGAAGAGCAAGAGGCTCTTCTCAATGCACATGTCAGCTACAACAGAGAGGAACATAACAGACGTCAGCAAAAAAAAAATATGAAAGAGAAAATAAAGCTGATGAAATGAAAAGGGTGGGACTTGTCTATTAGCAGGATTATCACCTAGTGTCTCCATGGAAACCTCATCTTGAGCTCCTTCCTTCTCGTCCGGAACATTCATTTTGCTCACTAGGTATCTCTGTTTCATCTCCAACTGACAGGGGAAATCATCAACATAACAGTTCAATAACATAATGATAAATAAAACTCAGCACCAGATATGAATCATGTCAATAACACTCACCATCCATGTTCTGATGCTGTCTGCCAATGAATACACCTGCACAAACTCTTCACCTAGACACGACTTGCAGTCCTGATTAACTACTCATGCAAAGACAAAACAGAAGGGAGAAATCAACTCGGATAAGTTCATCGACACAGAAATAGCAGGCGAAAACACAGCAAGGGATAAACAGAACAGCTTTTGCTCTGCGACTACAGATTATAGACGGGCATTACCACAGTTCTTCAGGGCATTATTTAGGGATGCTGTGTGGTACACCATGGCTGCCCAAATGGCATTCACAGCCTGGTCGGACTTCGGCCCGGCGGCAATCTCGTTCCTCATTGGCTGCTTTCTGCAGGACTGCATGAGGGTCTTCATCAGCTTTGTTCTGTTGTCTGTCGGCTCCGTGGAAGGGTTCCAACGGGCAAAGTCCTCCAAGAAGCTTGTTAACTCATCAAGAGTCCATGTATTTTTCTCCTACACAGAAAAGCAACGCAGTATTAGTACACCACCGAGCTGCCGAGGTTAATAAGCAATGGAATAATAGAAACCTCGGAATGGAACTTCTACGTGACTGGATTCAGCAGATGTGACAGTACCTGGTCCGCAGGTGTTTTAGTGCAATCCGTCTCCCTTGTTTCACACAGCCCGTGTCGCAGAATGGGTTTCCATAAAGGAGAAGACTGAACATGGGACATTTTCCCAGGTGGAAGGTCCTTAACGGTGCGAATCTCTGGAATAGACAGCAACTCACAAACATCAGCATTCCGGGTCGGAGAAATGTGCGAGTACGATGTCATTCTGAAATGATCGATTCTCAAAATCCAAAGCATGTTTCGCAAATCCCTAATCTTCCAAGATCTGTTCATGTAAACCTCAAATGGACAAAATTAGAAAGATTCTAACTCGGGTCCAACTTCGTCATTTCCAAACGTCGCTCAGGTGAAAGGATTCGGTCTCACCGTGGGGGGATTTCAGGGCGAGGGTTCTGGAAGCGAGGCGACCCATCAGGCGAGCCACCAGCAGCTGCAGGTCTGACATCCAAGAAATGGTGATATCCGGCAGGCCCAGGGCGGTCACGGTGAACTTGTAACCCCACTCGTTATTACTGCTATCAGAGTGGAAGAGGAACTGGAGTTGAGGGCCGGCGTCAAACGTCACCTTCTGGAGGAGCGAAGAGAAGCGACGTGTAAAGGAACTGAGCGGCAACGACTGTGTTTGGCGTTGAGACGACAGAACGGTTTCCCATATCCTACCTTTGGCCACTTCTCACTTCCAACCTTCATGTCGTAACGGACCTTCCCACCTCTAGAATCTGTGAATTCTAGGTAGTCGTATCTGTGAAGAGCAAGAGCCGAGAGGATGGGTTTAAAAAAAAAAAATCAAAAACAAAAAAAACAACATCTGAACATCTAATTTTTCACATCATTCACCTCTTCTCTGTCTCGCAGCGTTCGTCAAACTCCACCTCAAAGGAGGTAGCGCCGGGGCAGGCGAAGATGCTGGTCTCATGGCGGCTATTCTCGTAGTTGTGAGGGGACTCCCTGCTCCAGGTCCTCAGCACCACTGGCTGCTGGGGCTGGTGCCAGCTCTCCTGATCCACCTGACAGAGACATGGGATGCAAGCAACGTTCCAGTCAACAGTGGAATGGAACTGAAGTACAAATTTGAGGCAACTTCAGTATTTGCATTTTGTGCTAGTTTTTAAATTCTAGTTTAGGAGGTAAATATTGTAAATGATTACTGCACTACATTTAGCTGTTACTGGTTACTTAATAACAGATTAAGAATGTATATGTAAAACACATGACGAGTTCATAAAATATGATGCACTGTTATAGATTTTACTACCCAACAGCCTTTGACATAGCAGGCTCCACTTCTACCAACAGCTAAATGCGACTCACACATGCAGTAATAATCCAGTATTAGTTTTAGTAGGATAACACTATATTTTTTGTTTTGATACTTAAAGTACAATTTGCTAATAAACACTTAGACACCTGCGGGCAATTTTAAAGCAGGACTTTTAGTATTGCAGTATTGGATCTAAATACTTCTACCACCCTCCACACCCCAAATACTGGTTTTGCACATTCACCTCTCCATTCATACTCACACACATTCCATTCTGGTACACTAATGTATGAAGAATGTCAGACTGGACTGACCTTAGAAAAGATGTCTCCAGTATCACTGGACAGGCTTTTGAGCAGCTCCACCAGCGAGGAGAAGCTCCTCAGCAGCACACTGTGAGGGATGTCCAGAGAGCACAGCTCCAGGAGTAAAATCATCTGCCAGGACCACAACAAATGTTACACTCACTCGGCACGGTCGACTTCATAACTGTGCAGGAAGGCAATTCAGTCAGGAGATAAGATTGCATTACCAGTTGTCTGAAGACCGTGGCAAGGATGGAGCTGCCGAGTTTGTCGGTGATTTCAGCACCAGTGTACCTCCCCAGCAGGGAACCAAGGACCCCTTTGATACTTCCCAGGAACTGATCCACATCTATTTGAAATAAAGCATTTAGTCACTCTGACAACATAGCCTCTCGTCCACCTGACGATGAAGTGTTGGTACTGAACCACTTTACAACTTCTTTTTTCTGTTGGGCCACCACCATCTCACTGATCAGCGCCAGCCTGTGTGCTCGTACACACACGGAATCTAACCCATGAAGAGAGGGAGCTGTAATCTCACATTTTAGTAGGATGTCTCTGGCCAGCTCCATGGCGATGGTGGTGGAGGCTCCCCCTTTGAGCTGCAGGTAGCACCAGGAGACCAGGCTACCCTGCAGAGCCCAGAACAAGGACAGCAACACTGTCCTGCTGGCTCCACTGTTCTCGTCCACCATCATCACCTCACACTGAGAGACGGGAGACAGTTGAAGAGAGAGAGAGTGGGGGGAAAGACGGCTGTTGATGAATTGTAATAACGTATTGAAACAGTTGAGACATTGTGCGTGCGACAGAGTTCTCACCTCTCTTTTGGCCACCAGTAGCAACGTCTCCATCACCGACAGTATGGGGCTGATGTCAAAGTCTGAGGGAGCCCCTTTGGGTGGGAGCAGCAGAAGGCCACTTGGATCCTGGTCACTGCACAACAACAACAACACAAATCTGCTGATCCACTGTGATCTGGACGTGTACACCGATATGCCAATGTGTCTGTACATCTACGGTGTCCTTACCTGAAGTAATTACACAACGATTCAAACGTCACCTTCACCGACTCCGGCTGATCCTGTTCGGTAATATTTTTCTGCAAAAGGCGGAGTACATCATCATTATCATAATCATATTATCATTATCATATCATTATTATTTTCCTAAACTCACCATCATGTGGAAGAGTTTGTCCCGCCTGACGTGTTTATCAGGGAAGAACACTGCTGCTCCATTAAGGATGGCCTTGACTGCTTCCTTGTGCAAAGACTTTTCCACTAATGTCTCACCTTCTGGACTATCCACGACTGAAACACAAACATCACACGTATTATTGCCGCATACATTTTCCACAACTTCTTAGAAATTAATTATGACGAGCCACCACTATCTATGGAATCCCGACTGAGAAATTGAATCATTGGGCGTTTTTTAACTGGTTATGAAACAGTCTGAATTAAACATTGATGCCTTTATATGACCCATGTAAGCATATAAGATTGGCTATGTCTGTAGAGATTTTTCTTAAATTTGAAAGGACTCAAACCAATCCTGAATTATCCCCCTTCATAGGTCCATTTCAGTCATGAAATACTTTGTGGGACGTGGTTTCACATCAACATATGAATTCACGTTGGCAGCTATAACAAAGTTGACTTTGTTTCAGCACCATCATATTACGGTTATTTATCTTACACAGCATAGCAAAGCAATGTAAGTTCTTATCTTATGAGGTAATGTACCTGTATTTGTATATCATTCCTTTGCATCCTGCAAACAGCTGCGCTTAAAAAGCACATTCAAAATCTGTTGAATGCTTCTTTCACATGCTTTAGAAACTATTGAATGAAAATGTACAACCCGAGGCACTGGTGCTCATGGAAACACTGCTGCTTTAGTCCACAGGGGCCGCCAAAAACAACACAAAATGGAAGTTCCATGTAGTTGCTTTCACCATATGTGACCATTCAACCAAATGCTTTTTACTACTCCTATTCGTGGGAGAGCCGGCAGGTTCTTACTGAGGCAGAGGTGAGTGTAGAGTTCACCGACAGCCCTCACAGATTCAGACGGAGGCTCTGCACTGCTGGACGTGGATGGACAAGCCGCTGCTGGGGCTCCTGCTGGGGCTCCTGCTGGGGCTCCATCTGGCCCTCTGCTCTCCTCTGGGCCCCGGGGCTCCAGCGGGTTGGGCAGCATGGGGAAACAGTTCTGCATCAGCTGGAGCAGCAGGACTCTGCTCTTCAACACCTCCTCTCCCTCACTGAGACCAAGACACATGCTCCGTTACAGGCGAGACCCTGACATGCCCGCAGCGTTCCAGTGGCTGACCAATGAGCCTGATCATGGATGCAGTACAACAACAAAAAAACAGCAGTGACAGTCCTGCTACTCACATCTCCCTGAGTTTACTGTAGAAGTTCCAAAAGAGGTTCAGGCCGAGACCACTGAAGTCCAGAAGATACTTCTGCTTGAAGTGAGAGGCATCCTGCAGAAATGAGTGAGAGGGTGACAGTCTTCAAGAACAGAATACATAAATCAACATGCATATGAAGTACATCTTTACAGTAAATGGACATGTTGCATGTCTCCTAATGGCAATAAGTGAATAAAATAAAAGGTTGTGAAGAAATAAACAGATACAGAAGTTAGGTCACCAAATGAAATGTGGTACTTTGGTGCAAGTATGCTAAATGGTTATATTTCTAATTGTTTCCTGACACAAAGAGGATGTTCCTACTTCTCCTTCTCGGCATTGTTTAGTATGACATCATTTTAAAGACTTAACATTTTTTTTTACACAAGCCCCTTGTAACCATTGCCATTTGGTTCCATAAAACACAAATATAACATGCTGGCACACAATATATAATGCAGGGGATTGAGAAGCTCGCAATATTTTCTGCTATAGAGTATAGGTATAGGTATTTCGAGCTCATCACACCAAAATCTATTCATATTAGTGATATTTAATTCACCATGTCGCGTGTAAGCTGCTGTATGAAGAATAGGGTCTTGTTCAGTAGACAAAGGCCAGTGACAGCGTCACAGTCGAAGCTGTCGCCCTCTGGACTGAGGTTGTCCAGGTCTCCGAGCTTCTCTGGCCCGGGACACAGATAGCCACTGAAGGTGAGGGACTGCACTCCAAGGCGCTCAGCAGAGTCCTGCCTGGTGCAGAGGAACTTTACCATCAGGAACTGGGGAGACAAGGAAAGCGGAGGAATGAGAGGTGTGGTTACTTGATAATGACGGCAAATGACATGCCTGTTCTCTTTTTTTTTTATTGCATTTGGGAAGCCCTAAATACTACTAGATAACAAATTGTCTGAAGTAACACAAAAACGGTGAAATATGAAATACGAGGACAATAACAAAATGTGCACTCGATGCAGTGTGTACCTTTGCAACGCGACACTGCTGCAGCTTGATCTCCACATCGTTCCAGTCATCCTCCAGCTCAAACCAGCCAATCGGCTCGTCCTCCGACTGTGTTGGAGTCTTCACACTGCAAGTCAGGTGACAGCATGGTGTCAGCCATTCACATAAACCACTGAGGCAGACCCCCACACTGCTGAGGGGCGCCATAACACACACAAACTACCTAACTATACTGTGCTAGTATCGCTTATTAGATCGTCCTGCATGCAACACATTTGGCAGCATGCACTCCTCAACGGCAGTTATTTGCTAATCAATTAATCCTCTGAAATATCATAAAAACACATGATTCAGGCGGCTATAAGGGATACTTACTTGTCTTGTACAAACTCTTTGTAGTCCTTATAGTCCCACGCGTCGTACTTTTTGAACCTCTTGAAATGTTTCTCTGCATCAAAAGCGTCTTCCTCCTTGTACGCGAACACCAGGCCGCATTTCGCACCGATGGTTCCTTTTCGCACCTGATCACACAAACCGGAGAGGGAGCGTTATGCACAGGAAATCCTCGGTCGCGGCCGGTTTCGATCACAATTCTCAATGAAAGGGTGAAGTCACACGGAGCCTCACTTTGATCTTCATCTGAGTGATCTGGAAGTTACTCTGGTCCTCCGTCGACAGGATCACACTGGCTCTCTTCCTGCCACTTTCTGTGAGGAAACCTTTGGAGCGGCAAAAAAAAACATTACGTTACACTTGAAGGCGTGTTCATGCTGAAGCTGTTAACTGTTATTTCCTCATCGAATAAGGACGGCGTTAGTTGTACCGTCACCAGTGGAGGATTCTGTGAGCATGTTCTCTGGTCCCGACTTCTCCTCTTTACTCTTCACATCGCAGGCCTGCAGGTGCAACTGGAGGGGCTTTCCTGTAACAAGACGCAACGCATTATCTCATTTTCCAGAGGTTAACATTTAATTCCTATACTGGAAGGCACGGTTCAACACACTGAAGTGCAGCAGTATAACAGGAATAGTGATTTTCCAGTAGTAGTCCACTAATGCATTTCCTCCTTGTCGGCTAAGTACGTACTTTATCTCCCTGGTCTAAGGTTTCAAATGGCACCGTGTGAATGAGAGTAAAGGAGGGCGTTACCATTGCGATTGAGTAGCCGCAGCCGAACGGAGGCCAAAGACATGATGAGGGAGGAGGCCTTGTACTCCGTCTTCAAATGATCGCTGATGCAGGACAGGGCTTGGAGTACTTTTGCCACGCTGCCTCTGGCCAGAGCAAAGGCCAGGAGGGTCAACTCGGCATCGGGACTCACACAGCAGCTACACAGCAGCAAAGAAACAAACACAAGTTAGTTTGGAGCTGCAAATGTTGTCCTATCAAATTATTTTTTGTGGCTCTGTATCAGATGCATTTTTTTTCCATGCGTGGTCGTGAATTCAAAATGTTCCCTCACTTCTTGGACGGATTGGCTTACATATTTTTAAGTCGATCTTAAAGCAATACTATTATTCCTTTATGTACATTGAAAGCACTTTTGGTGGATGTAATTCGTCATACTGTCCATGCTGGCTGCAAAGCAGAATTTACTCCCACAGACTGCAGAAGCCAAATATTAACTGAAAGAATATTTGCCCTGGATTTTGTCGCCTACCACTTACATTGAAACTGCTTTACTAATGGATCTTTTTCTATGAACCACCTTTGATTTTTCCCCCTTTATCACTATATTAAAATATGAAGTAGCAGGGACATCACAAATTAACACTGGGTTAATACTGATTATTACCATTTATCCATTATTTACTCTTGAAGAGTCTGGTTCAAAGACCACCAGCCGACTCTGTGGTCTCTTCTAAACACCTGTGCTTCAAACAATTTTGACTGCATGTGTGAATAAACGTAGCCTACAGGAATATTGTTGATAATTAAAAATCTGTGAGATTGTTTTCAATCATGTCGTTGCTGCTGCCGTTAATAATTTACAGAAGAGCAAATGGAACGTAAATAGTGTTTTATCGCCCTGGTTGGATTTCTAGCCTGTTTTCATCACGATGATGTCAGCGTTAAGATGCGGCACGTGGCAGTGATTGGTGAGTGTGCTGATGTAATCTCAGCAGGTCATTACTCTGCTATCCTGAGGAGAAATCCATCCACCTCCTCCAGGATGTTCAGAGAGAAGAACTTGGGGAACTCGGTGGACGACGGTGTCAGGGACAATGGTGGCATGTGTCGTAAGGCTTTTCTAGAAAAACAAGACACACAAAAAAAGGTCCTCAGAACCCAAGCACTGGACTAAACATGATACTTACACACATTCCTGCATTTTCTTTTTGGATTACATGTTCAAAAGACGATAAGGGGCGTGTCTTACTGCGTGCTCTGAAGGACAGTCTGAGCCAAAGCAGGGTTGGTCTCCATGGATGCGGTGACCAAGGAGGTGAGGAGAGATAGGTACCAGATGGCTGAAGCGTCCGAAACAGACACCTCTTTACTCTTGGTAATCTGATAGCCCAGCGTCTTCAAGCCATGAATCCGAGTGTCACATCCGTCGCTCAGGCATCGCTTAATGTTAATCTGGATGTCTGGGGTTTGGTGCAAGAAGAGAAAATGCAGTTAGCAGACTGACGAAATACATCACACACAAAAAATGCCTGAACAACATAACACAGATGTTGTTTGAGGAAGACACAAATGAAACAAATTGCAAATATGAGAAACTAAATCCATGCAGAGCCAGCCAAGGAATATTATTTGGCACCATTATCTAAACGTCCAGCTGTTTTTTGTGCTCACAGCTGCCTGGATGAATCGATCCTCAGTTTCTGTTATCCTCATTCATTCACACACACATTTTATTTATTTATTTATTTATTTATTTATTTATTTATTTATTTATTTATATATATATATATATATATATATATATATATATATTAATGAGGATATATCCTAGCCAAAACAGAGCTTGTGTGTTTTAGCCTTGCTTCTGTGTGGCTGGACTACTTCTAATGAAAAGGTGCATATGTGGCCTTTTGGCTACACATATGGTCCCTTGAGACCCAGCGGCAGCTGCCCAGACAGTTCATCCACAAGTCATCAGCGAAGGAAAACACAAGCCTGAGATAAATAAACACTCCTCTAAGCAGACCGATTGACAGGTGGTGACTCACAGGGGTGTGTGATGTTGGCGTTCTCCAAGAGGGCTACGTAGCCTGTGACATTGCTGGGGATCCGGATATCTCTAATCTCCTGCAGGGAACGTCGGTTTTTCCCGACCGCAACGGAGACCAGCTGAGGCATGTAGCTGTGGTCATTAGAGGCCACGGCAATGGCCAGGCGTCTCAAAACCACATCGGGTTTCATTTTTAACCTGGGAGCAGAAAAGAGAAAAAGGTTCCACCTTAAAATGGCTCATACACATCGGGACAAAAAGCTCTGTAATCCAAGGATCCGGCACACATGACAATCAGCTGCAAGGCCTCCAGTCAAAGAGCAGGCGCCCTTGCCTTATCCAGTGCGAGCGTGCACTGCCGTCCGACTGCCAGAAAGACACAGTTTCCCCATTTGTCATCTTGTACACGTCGGCAACGTTGGATGACGCTTCCAATGTGTTGTAGCACTGTGTGACCACCTTGACTTTGTCCACCTCCGGGTCGCGGTCCAGCTCCGCTCGGTACTGGATATCTAAATCTGAGAGACACAAAATGTAGATGAGGACGCTTTTCTGAAAGATGTCCGGCAGTGAAAAACAGACACAGAGGTCTTAAAATGCACGGGAGAACATGGAGTTGAAAGCCTTCATTCAGCACTAGCCAGCCACTGTATTCATCCGACGCTCTGCTGTTCACCTTTCTCCTTCTGCAAGAGGACTTCCAAGAAGTCCTGCACCACACTGGACCTCATGGTGCAGATACTGTTGTAGCCCTCTAAGATAGGGAAGGGGATGGCACTGCTGGGAATACGATTCCTGTGTAGGAATTTAAGGATCTTAGAGGCATGTGCTCCTAACCGGTCTTTGGTCTTGGAGAATATGTCAACAAAACCTGTGGAGAAAAAACAAAAAGAAGAGGGGATGGGTCGGGAACTTATTTAAAAAAGGTGAACTCCTCTGCCAACCGCTGACAACACCTATTCAAATAAGTTTCGAGGCAGGATGAACAACCCTGGTAAACAAATCACATCTCGTACCTGGAGTTAGGGAGCACGCCTGTAGCTGTCTTATCACATGACTCAGCTCTCCCTTTAGATTAGCTCCATTGGAGTTCTTCAGTGCAATCAGCATGCCCTCTACATCCACCACCCCATCCCCCTCGGCATCGAACTGTCCAAACGCCTGAGACGGGGGACAAACACAGTCGGCATTGTGACACTTTATATATACAAACAAACACACTCACCATTCCTGCACACCATCGCAAACCTACATGGATATAACTTAGAGTATCCTTCATTGATAGGGCACATGATATGCTCTGCCTCTATTGCTTGTTATTAAGGTTTAGTATATACATATAATGTCAGGTAAGGGCAGGTAGCAGCTCTCCCTCTCTGAATGCTCACACAAAAAAGGTATACATTCATGAGTCAGCCCGCCTGCAACCTTTGGTTAAACAACAATATGCCAGCCAACAGACAACAAAGCAGCGTGCTATGCTACATGAGGCCAAAGCTTCAAACAAAAAACAACAGTGACAACAAACATGAGAAGCAATGGTGAACTCGGGAGAGCTCGTTTGACTGACTCGTTGCACACCCTTAAGATAACTAAACATATCACAGGCTATCACGTCCTCTCGTGAACTCACTGGGGCCATCATATCAACTTATCACTCATCATAAATAGACATGACAGCTATTAATCATTCCGCGGAGACAAGAACAACAACAGCTCACGTGACTTGAGACGGGCACGGTTCTCTGTCGGTACCTCTTCACACTCATCTCTCGGGGCGTCTCTGCTCTCCAACATCTCACAGAATTGCTCCACGTTGACGGACTCTTCTCCTCGGTTCAGCCGGTCTTCCAGCCACCGTACCAGGACGCCCTCGTTCCCGGCCAGGACGGACTCCTGAATGGCGACACCCGAGTCGCTGATGCGAGCCGCCGCTTCCCGCAGTTTCACTTGCTCGAGGAGCACCCCGGGGCTCGGCGGTCCGCCGGTGGACACGGGCGGGTTATTCGATCCCCTTCCGCTCCTCCCCGAGCCGGAGCCAGCGCCGCCGCCACCTCCGACACCGACGGCATTGGCCGCAGAGGCCGGACTGTCTTCCGCGAAGCCGGGGCTCTCCGTTTCTACGTCTTCCTCGTCGCCGCTGCCTCCCCCGCAGCCGCTCTCTGCGTTCCCCATGTTGGTTTCGCCGACCTTAGGGCTCCCCGAAAATCTCTGCGGCCCACTGGGTGTCACTTTTGAAACGGTTACGCCGGTCCGTACACAGACCACCTCTCTAACCTACGGCTAGCGCTCTGCCTCTGCCGTACAAACTACTACCGCATTGACGTGCTTACGTCAGCGTGCCTGAAAAACGTCCTCAAGCCGTTTGCGCACGCGCAGTGGGGGTTCCAGCCAACGGAAGCCGCTGTTTTGACAAACAGAAGGGATGTGATTATGTGATGTTAATGGAGGACAGGTTTTACGAATAGCATGCTGGGCTATATTTGTGTCGCTTTTTTAGCACTGGCAGTGCTGCTCATCCCACACGAGTGGTCCTTTACGTCTGGAAGTGGGTCAGACCGGGGGGCCCCCTCGCGGCTCCTGAGCCGGCGTGAGCTGTCACTGTACGACGGGGAGGAAGGCAGCAGCGGCCTCTACCTCGCGATACTGGGGCAGGTGTTTGATGTCCTGAAGGGACACAAGCACTACGGACCTGGTGGAGCTTATCACTTCATGACAGGTGATTACCCGCTTCTCCTACTCAGCTCCTATTGTGGTCATTTCAAATACTCGAGCTCACAGCCACACGTATATCTTTTCATGTTAAAGTGTAGGACACTGGTCAAAAAGGGTCTGATGCACAGCTATAGGCTAGTACAGTAGTGTAACACATACTGTGATATCCTCTCTCTCTCTCTCTCTCTCTCTCTCTCTCTCTCTCTCTCTATATATATATATATATATATATATATACATATACATACATACACACACATATACATACACACACATATTTATATATATATATATATATATATATATATATATATAAATATGTGTGTGTATGTATGTGTATATATATATATATATATATATATATATATATATATATATATATATATGCGGGACTAATAAAGGATTATCTTATCTATATATATATATATACGTATGTATATATTATATGTATGTATATATATTATATATATACACGTGTATATATGTATGTATATAGTTATGTGTATGTGTATATGTGTATGTATATATTTATGTGTGTATATATATATATATTAATATTATGTATGTATATATTATATATATGTATGTATATATTATATATATACATGCATATGTGTGTGTGTATATATATATACACACACATATGTATGTATATATAATATATATATATTTATATATATATATATATATATATACATACACACATATATAAATATATATTTATATATATACATACATACACACACACACATATATATATATATAGTTATGTATATGTGTATATGCATTTTCAGGCAAAGATGCCTCTCTGGCCTTCATCACTGGGGACTTCACAGAACGGGGCCAGACAGACGATGTGTCCAGTCTGTCCCCCCTGCAGGTGATGGCCCTTTACGACTGGCTGGCCTTCTATCAGAGGGACTACCAAAGTGTAGGTATGTGTTGATCCCCCCCTCAACAATTTTTGGTACAGCCCTTACATTTCTTTCTCAAATGATCCAGCAGTTACCTTCCAAGCATCTTGTATGCTCAGGTTCAGCTTTACTGAACAGGAATCAAAAGCTATGCATGGGTCCTTTCAAAATGTCTGATATCTGAAACAATTAAGCCAGTATTGTCAATGATTGGACAAATCCAGGGCAAGCAGTATGAGATAGTAAGGCTCCTGATTCTACATATCACTCACAAGCGGAGTCAGCACATGGACAAATCCTGGCGAGCTACAGCTTGTGCAGTATTTTGCAACTATAATAGCTTATGACTGATATGTAATGTTTGAACAACTGCTGACTTAAGTGGTTCAGTGGCATCCTTCGTCATCTACTGTAACACACCACCCAACAACGTTGACCTATGTTCACTTTCAGGGCTGTTAATAGGTCGGTTCTATAGCGAGACTGGGCGGCCCACGGAGGCCCTGTTGCAGGTAGAGGCGTCACTAGCAGAGGGCAGGCGAATCAAGACCCAGTCTGAGGCCGAGAGGGTGCGCTTCCCGGCCTGCAACTCAGAGTGGAGCGCTGCCAGAGGAGGAAGAGTCTGGTGCTCCACTAGGAGGTATGGAAATAGTTTGGACCTCATCAAATATTAACAAGCCTACAGGGGCATATGATACAACGTTGTGATTTACTGTAATAGTGTGCGTCTTTTACGCGTGGGCGTTATTGGTAGACTACTGGCTTGACTGTACTGATTTGTTTTTCTGCCCCCAGCGGTGGAGGGGAAAGAGCCTGGACGGGTGTCCCACGGAGGCTCTTCTCTCCCGGCTCCAGCGGTGTCCGTTGTGTCTGTGTTCAAGACCCATCTGCAGCAGAGGAAGACCCCAACCTGCAGAAATACGACAGCTGCCCCCCACATGCAGAGTCATGCTCTGTGGTGGAGTTCTAGCTTCAGGGCCAACCCGGGAAATGGACGTACTCACAGCTTGCTTTTCAGCAGCAGGATAGCCAGAAACTTTTTTTTTTTTAAACGTATTCACAATAAAGAGGAAAGGAAGAAGAAAAGTCAAGGCATTGGTTTTTGATGACCTTTATGTAAAGTTGTCCTCCCTTTCTCTAAAAGGATACACCAGGAAGAGACAGGCTAGATATCTGAGCATACAGATACAATATAATGTGCATAAAAGATTAAACAATGTGCATAAAAGATTAACAGAGGCAAGATTTAGGTTTGTCACAATGACAAGCACAAACTGCATTTAAGTACAAAACAGTTGTAGTGGTCAAAAATATCACACATTTATCTGTACAATTTAACAATACTTAAAGAGGCCCCACTACGTGGCCATCCCCTCAACTCCACATTCTCCCCCCAATGATCAGAAATGTCATGTGATCTTGATAAAGTGCACCTGTTAGCCTTAGAAATCAAGAAGCGTTAAATGTGATGGGTCAAGACAACAACTTGACTTGAGGCAACATTGTGGGGACTACGATCACGACTTCCTCCGAGGACCTCGTGGCAGATACAAATATGGAATGTAATCATTTGGTGGCTGATTTTGAAACGGTTCATGGTTATGACGTGAAGGCTACAAATTAAATGACATGCAGAGGCATAATAGGCTTAATACATCATGTCTGTAACTCAGGAGGATTGTTGAGATAACGTAGTTCTGTGGACCACATGTATAGTCCTTGTGATAAAATCTGCTTGCCACGTTCCATTTAATTTGGCTGATGCCTACACACATGGACTGTATTTAATGAGGAATGTCATCCTTGTCCAGTTGTGCATCTTTCAGTTTTAACACTTAAGACAATATCAATGTTATAATTCTGAATCAAAATGGATCTGACGAGATTAGATCTCATTTAAATAACGAGCTGAGATGCTTTCCCTTTTAACCCTTCTCGTCTGTCAACACATAATTGGGGTAGCAGACGAGTGAAACGCGAAAGATGTTGATAGATTAATTCCTTGAAGATTTGGTGATCTAGGGGCAATTTATCGCTTTACTCTGCTCTTGGCTGACAGCAGGTTAAGCTCTCGTGTAAATCTAGATAATCCTTTTGTAGAATTGAATCTGTGTCTTTGGGCAGGTCACAGAGCACTAAAAGGCTGCAGATGGTGAAATAACCCAACAAAGAACAGGAAAAAAAGAAAAGACCCTTCAAACGGTGGCTTGAGCAAACGTTCATCATTGATTTGAAAAGTCCTGGTTGTTATAATAAGAGCTAATCATTACAAACATCATTGGGCTTGGGAAACTGATTAACAACCCGACTCCATCCATCATCAGCTGCTGCTGCTTATATCCACTTCAAGATACTTTGATCAAAACAGAAACGAAAAGACGATGTTTCACTTTCACTCTGACACATTAATAGTTTTTCATAGACTGGAATAGTATAAAGGTGATGGCTGTCCGGGAGTCTCTTGTACGTATGTCCTGCTACTGATGTCCCTTGGCCTGGTGTGCCTGAAAAACTGTGCCGAGTTGGGCCGGGCATGGCCAGTGTCAAGAGGGTGGAGGATATCCAGGCCACTGCATTACGACACCCCACCCAGAGTTAGTACATCGAAGCAGATGTCGCACACCCTCACCGGCTTGTTCAAGTCAAACTTGATGATGGGGATCTCCTTTATAGAGCACTTGTGGCACAACAGGCGCCCACAGTGACGGCTGGAGTCGAGGAGGAAACACAGGATTAATTAGACATTTATAAAAGTATTATTTATTGCACACCTATAAACAAAAAAAGCCATACTACTAACCAGTGATGTTTCCGCGTTGTAACACCAAACTTGGCAAGACATTCATAGCAGTTGGACCCATCACACCAAGGAGGCTCTTTGGACAGCATATCTACACAAACGAGGGAAAAACAATATCGTCATGGGGTTTAAATATGTTGTATCAGAGCGTATCACTTTTAATATATGGAGAAAGCCTGACAGATGAAGGAGTGTGAAAACGTACCTAGAAGGCGGAAGAGCAACTGTTTGGTTGCAACCTGGTAGTTGAAAATGTTGATGCCCTGGTTGTTATTGATGCCCAGTCGAGCCCCGGCCCTCACAATGGCACGGCACAGGTTTGCATTTCCTTTCATGTAGGCCAGGAGCAGAACTGAAATAAAATACAGGTCTCAGTCAGACTATCACAAGTGTAACCCGGGTATCAGCAGGATACTTGTGTACTGCTAACAACAGTAGTAATTAAGCCAACTTCAGTACCTGTGTTGCCTTCATTATCGGGTTTGTCCAGAGGGTATTCAGACATACACTCCAAGAACAGCTCAAAAATGGCGGCGGCGTTCTCTTTCCCATAATGGCCAAGTACGTGCATTGGTGACTGACCCCTAAGTAGACACAATAAGGTTAGAAGGAGACGGGTAAATTGGCTTTATAGTCTACAGAAGATTAATCTGTTATGTTTAAAAAGCTTAAACTTTCCACATTGTTAATACTTAGTTTCATTCTCAGATCTCCATGGAGTTACGCTGCATTCAAAGCAAATCAGGTGCATGTAGTAACTCAATTTGGCCTTGTGCACCAGTTTAAAATCCACCGTTTTGATGGGCCCCGTATCCTGGTTAGCTATTGAAAGTAAATATGACCGTTCTTTTTTTTTAACGACACAATCACTCGTGGGACCCACAAATTGACCTTTCAGTGACACTCCCACAACACTGCACTAATCGCTTCAATGCCGGATTTGGTGTGAATGCAGCCTTGATGTTGCTGCTGCAATGACCTAGAAGTTGAATCTCAAGGAAACATCGGACCCTGAAAGGAGTGTACCTGAGATTGAAGGCCTCGGCGTCAATGTTGGACTCTGTGAGAAGGGTTCTGACATTGTTAAGGCGGGCCTGCATCACAGCCAGATGCAAAGCTAGGGAGACCAAACAAAGATTAAAACGTTATCGTCATGATTGTTTGAATGTGGGATACTAAGAAATAATCAACTGCACAACAGAGACGAGAGGAACTTCCCCTGGAATTTTAAAAGCTGAAAGCAACGAAGCATAATAATAAAGAATGTACGGTACCATTATTGCCATTCTCGTCCTCGGCAGCAAAGTCGACTCCATTCTCCAGCAACACAGAACAAATAGTGGCCAGGTCCTGCTGGGCAGCCAGATGTAGTGCCGTCTGCCTGTGTTTGGTCACCTCGTTGACTTTGGCCCCGGCTAGCAGCTGCAAGGAAGCAGAAAAATAAAAACAATATCATCTGCACCCACTCTTTCAATAACACTTAAATTTGGCCAGAATAGTAAATGCAGAGGTTCCTACCAGGTTGCGAACAATGATCTCAGATCCCGCCTGGACAGCCAGGTGGAGAGGGGTGAGTTTGGCTGCATCCTGAACCCTGGAGTTGACATTGGCTTGGACACTGATGAGGAACAGGACACTTTCGATGTCGGCATTTTGCACAGCGACGTGGAGAAAATTACGTCCCTTGTTGTCCACCTGGACGGAAACAAAAAAGTTTGAGATTAATACTTTAAAATGTACAAAATCTTTACGAGTGATACAGTGAGACAAACGGGTGCGTTTGTGTGAACGCCACCTGCTCCGCAGCACCAGGCTCCCTCTTGAGGATGGCCTCTGCGGCCTTATTGTTCTTGTTCGTCATAGCACAGGCGAAGGGGGTCATTCCTTGACGGTCGCGTATGTTGAGACGAATGTCTGGATGGGAAATGAGGAGCTGTATGATGACGTTGTGCTGGTTGCTAATGGCAGGGTGGATGGGAGCCCTGCCCTCTGCATCCTGACAGAAGAAGGACGGACACCGGATTAAACGCTTGGAAACAGAGCACGTTTTTGTTTTTTGTTTTTACACACTTTATATATTTTCGAATGAGATTACAAAGTCTTATCGGACAGAAATGGACCCACTGACGTGACAGGACTGACCTGTGCATTAACATTAGCTCCAAACTCTAGAAGGCACTGCACCACGTCCTCCAGTCCCCAGCTGCTTGCAAGGTGGAGGGGCGTTTGTCCATCTCGGGCCTCTTCATCTCCTTCCCCGTTCGGGCCTGGCTTTCTGGTGCTGTTCACGTCACAACCACTACACACACAGGCACAGGCAGATAGTAAGTTAAGACAGCTAGCACCATCCATCTCAATAACACCAAGTTTAACAACTGACTTTTATTATCAAATGGCAATAGATTCGCGGTTTAAGTAAATATAAGCATTCATTAGGATTAGGTGTCCCCAAACACTAACAGTAAAGAGATTGGCAGACCTGCGGATGAGGAAGCACGCAGTGACCTCATTATTCTCATCTACAGCTCTGTGCAGGAGGGTCTGCTGGCAGCCAGAGGGCCCTGTGCTCCAGGACGTCGCGTCACAGCCATGGCGGACCTAGGTGAAACAAACAAGACTATGAAACACATGGTGCAGTCTGTTACAAGGCTTTGACTTCAGAACATCACAGTTTTTCCCCTGTTTGGAACAAAGACCCTTCACGTGTCTCGAACATTGCTGATATTAATGTGTGCAAGATGCTGTATGTAATAAATAAATAAATCTGAGAAAACAAGCACATGCATTTATCTTGAATAAAAGCTAAATAACTGCCAGTGTACCAACGAGGAACTAGGAGGATACCACCATCTCTAAATTGGTTGCATAAGCGTTTGTCTCACCAGCGTGGATGCAATATCTTCCAGGCCATTCGCCAGAGCCAGCCACAACGGAGGGTCCCCTTTGTCATCCACCACAGACATATCGGCTCCTCTTGTGCAAATGGCATCCACCACCAGTGGCAGCTGGTTACTGATGGCCAACTGTAGTGCTGTTTGTCCCTCCTGGGTCCTGGTAGTGGGGGGAAATAGATATAAAGACATAAGAAAAATGTTCCAACTCTCCCCTTAAAATTCCTAATTGGATACTGGGAGATTGCTTTAATAATGCCAGGAATTCATTTGTCTTTGCTGGCAGTGCAATTAAGGGGCCCTTCCTTTCCTGTCACATAATCTCTAATGTATTTTGTATCTAATTTTAGGTTGTTTTATTTTAGGTTTCCCCTGTACTATACTTATAAAGTGAAACTGAATATGGTTTTAACAACTATAGAAACGGCAGAAGATAGGGGCATTCTAGTTTGCGTCTGGCCGGGGAAACGACCCAAGTTTATAGAAACAGACAGCAGAACCAGCACAGACGGCAATGTACTTCTGTGGCCAGGACAAAACATATCTCAGCCACCTATAACACTGGCGGCGTGCTGACCACCATCTGAAGTGGAAAATGTCCTCCGTATTTCTCCCTATTCATTTGCTTTCATCGCACTCCTGTCAAATGCATAAAATGACACTGCATAAATGCTTTACAACTGCAACGGAAGGCAGGCATTACCTAACACTGATGTCGGCCTGATGCTCCAGAAGGAAGAGGGCACTCTTGCTGTCCTGTCTTTGGATAGCCATGTGAAGCAGGGTTTGTCCATTGGACATAGTGTCATTAATAGAAGCCCCTGAGCCCAGCAGCTGAGCCGCTATGGTGTGCATACCTGACAGGGACAGATTGAACATGGAATAAATCTCACACACACAAACACACAGATCACCATGCAGTCCTGTAACAAGGTTAAGCACACTGTATTACATCTCCCCGTTGTAGTGTAGTGCTGTGTACCTGTCCAGAGGGCCAAGCCCAGCACTGTCTGGTCCATGGAGTCTTTGAGACTGAAGTCTGGAATGATCTGGAAGTTGTTGGTGGCGTGAAGTGCATTGGCTGAGATAGAACCATCGAGAGAAAGATAAGTGGGTCGTTTTCAGACGTTGAGGAACATTAGTGATAACATGTGCCGTAAGTGAAATCCTTGAACATTTAAATGTGTAAATGCTGACCTTTTTGCTCGAGGATGACGGAGACCACGTCCGGGTGGTTGTGCGCGATGGCCATGTGGAGGGGGGTCTGCGTGGCCACATCCACGGTGTCGTCAGGCAGAGCCTTCTGGGTCTGCAGGTTGGGGTTGGCCCCTTGCTGGAGCAGCTCTGCCGTCAGGCTCGCCAGGCCACTGCGGCACGCGGTGTGAAGCGGGCTCTCACCCTGATAGAAGGCAAAAAGGATCAATAATGTCTTTATTAGTGAAGAATTTCATCCAAGTCTTATAAGTTACTTTTTTTGGTCTGCAGATGCAAATTTAAGAAAGATTCAGGTCCACATTAATGACTGCAGTTACATGCAAGTTAGAAATCATTCAACTTGTGCCACAGCGCTGATGTGGTATATGAAATAAGATCTCTATAAAACTTTCTAAATTTCAATTATACTTTCTCTTTTAGCCCATGAATAAAACGGGGGACGAGAACAAGGATGTATTTGTCTTTTTCTCTAGTCTAGAAAATGTTACATCTCGGTTTTGTATAATGACAATAAAGTTGTAACGGATTCATTTTGGCACCATGTTCTGACCTACGATAAATTAATATTAACTGTATTAAAAAAGGTAAGAAATGATATCTGTTAAAACTACCTGCACCTGTCTGATTCATCAAACCTATGTAACCGTCTGTTGTGTGGCCTCATGTTCATACGCACCCATTTGTTGACATGGTTGACCTTTGCTCCATGTGTGGCAAGGAAAAGTGCTGCTGCCTCATTGCCTGCCCGAGCTGCTCTCTGCATGAGACAGTTTTCTTTAAGGGATAAAACAAAAAAAGGGAGATGAAGTTGAATTTTTTTTTTTTTTTAAAGACATTAAAAGCAGCATTGTATTCTTAGAGATTGCTGTAACGAGAGGTTACTAAACAGCACCTGTGGTAGTGTCAGGTGCATCCGGATTGCTTCCTCTCTGGATAAGCTGGGCCGCGAAGCTATTCTCGTCAAACGAGGTGCCGTTCACGACCGGTGCATTGTCCTCAAACGGGTTTACCGAGAGGTCCGAGGCCACGGTGATGTACTGCAGGGCCAGCCACAGAGCTGTGCTGCCCTCGTGGTCCTTGAGTTCCAGGTCGAGCCTAAAGAGGGGCAGATTACACCACGTTACATGCAGGGTCAGGGTACCCCCAGGATTTTTCATCTCAAATTTAAGACTTTTTAAGACCTTTTCAAGACCACTTTAAATGAAATTTAAGACCAACATCGCACCTTTCCTGATATGCGTAGGAATGAAAAAAATAGGAAATCAAATCAATCAATCAAATAACTTTAATCATAAGACAGAACCATTTAAAACAATAACTGTGAGGTGTGTGTGTGTGTGTGTGTGTGTGTGTGTGTGTGTGTGTGTGTGTGTGTGTCTGGATATGTCTGTGGGTGCACCTGTGTGCGGTTGTAAAAAACGCCTTTGGAGGCTCTTTTTTTTTTTTTTTTAAATTGAACATCGATAATGTAATAAATAAAGTTTATTAGTGACGGTGGTCTTCGTGTTTAGTTAGTCTATTTTGAATGTAATTTAATTTGACCCTGTGTGCATTCAGTTCATTAAAATGTACTCTAACATTTTGGTCTACGTGTCTTATTTTATTGTATTGTTATATAATAATGAACAATATTTTCTTATCATATATTATTATATATAAAATGTTATCTTATTTGGCATTTGTTGGACTGCAACCGGACCCTGGCGAGGTGTTTTCTGTAGTGCCGGCTTCAGGCCAGTGCTGGCCCCAGGTTAGTTTCAATTACGGCCGAGTGACGGCAGTGACGGCCGCCGGAATCGGGCCGGTGTATTCGGTCCGATTCTGGGGCGTCATTCATGCCGAGTCTCAGCAGAATTGGCAACGGGACCCGGGCCGGACATGTTTCTTCCGGCGTGTCTAGCTTAAGCCGGATCCGGACAAGGTCATTTTGGCTACCTGGGGAAGAACCCTTTAATTTACAGAGAAGAAAAATCTTTAGCTGGAGGACTGTGGACTCTGTAACACTACTGGCAAGTGCATCTGACCCTGCTGGTGAGACGCGCGATGGAAACGGGAAAGCAGGTTCGCATAGCTCGATGCAAACCTGCGAGCGCTCGCTTGGGGAGGGGGGTGGCGCGCGATCAGCGCGCGATCAGCTGTTAAACTCTACAGTGTCTCAGCAGTTCAGAGCCATATACAGGTTGCCTGATATTTTGGATGCGACGTTTGGGTGTACTAAGATTCGTTGTAACAACGAACAATAAACAAATGTTGTGGCGCCGTATCAAATAAGGAAGGGGGTAAAAATTAAGACTTGATGAACGAAATTTAAGACCTGTTGACAAAATTTAATACCTTTTTAAAGGCCTTAAATTATGAATACTAAATTTAAGACTTTTTCAAGTTTTTAAGACCTCGCGGGTACCCTGAGGGTTCTCCTCACGAGTTAAATGATGGTCAGGGTTACAAGGTCACATGGTCGTAAATATTGATGAATTAGTTGTCATGTTTGCTGGTGTTTTTTTAATGTTATATTAATTGTCTCCTCTTCTTATTCGTCAGCATGGTATGGAAAAGAAAACAGGTTTTCTAAGAGGAAATAAAAAAGGAATCTAGTAGATATGGTGGTCTTGTGAGTTAAACCAATTGAACACCGAGCAGCATGGCAGGCAGAAACTCACTGATTCCCTGTGAAGGCAGTATGTAACTCACTGTTTGCACTGCAGTAGCTGGTTGAACACTGGCTCATTCCCCGATGCCACAGCTTCATGCAGCGGAGTTCTAAAATTGACAAAAAAAACAGAGCTGAAGCGCCATCATACTTCGCACAGTCGTCGGCCACCGCCTTCCCATAACCTCCAGAAGACAGACCTGCCCTTGCTGTTCTGCATGTTGGGATTGGCGCCAGTCTTGAGCAGGGCCTCTGCGATGCGCGCCATGCCGCTCATCACCTCCACAGAGTGCTTCTTGGGGCTGAAGGAACAGACCAGGTGAAGTGGGGTTTCCACCGCCCCCACGGTGGCTGCGTTCACCTGAGCCGAGTGGCGAATCAGGAAGATGGATGCAAATTCATCCCCTGGAGGAAGAGGAATAAAAGATTAACAGTCACGAAGGACGCATTTCTGCTTTCATGTAACATCTTGTGTTCACACTGGAAACAAGTCTGCACAAGAAAAAGACTTGAAATTAGTGTTTATGGGAGGTACATTTATAAATGAACACCTTGGCAGCCAAGCCAAATGTTTGTTTTGGACACAAGGGTGTTTTAATAGTAATGACACACCTCTCTGGATGGCCTTATGCAGGAGGCTCCAGCCACTCTGGTCCACCATGTCCACATCTGCTTTGTTGTTCACCAGAGTCGTGGCAATACTCTCCAATTTACAAGCGAGCGCCAGGTCGAGTGCCAGGTCGCCGTTGTTGTCGAGTTCATTCAACTTGCCAGGTAGCTGAAAACACCAAAAGCCAAACATAAAAGCTGTTAATAGTGCGATGGGGTATTTCGTCACGCTGGTTACACAGTAACAAAAACACTAGTTGGTGAGCAGTTGATAATAAAAAGGCCATCAGTGGGGGGGCTGACCTGCGAGTCCATCTCCATGAGATAGAGGAAGACCACATCTTCTCGCTCCACTTTGATGGCTTTGTGGAGAGGATACTCTGTTTTGGACTTGATCATCTTGTACAGTAGTGGGGCGCTCATGGTGCTGAAATCTTCTTTCCTCAGGTCATCCTGACAGAACACAAGCAACGAAACGCAACGGAGTGTCAGTGTCAAAACATAGCAACTGGCAAACAAGTGTCACCTGTTTTCTCAAAATCAAAACCTCAAAAAACAACATGAAGCTTATTCCTTGCTTCTGTGAACTGCAGCCATCCGAGCTCAAGACTGAGGGGTCAGAGGCTGGTGACAGTTAACGGCCATTTTCTAAGCCAAAGTCGTAAAGATAACCTTGACAACTGCCGAGCTGTGGCCTCTCTGGATTTATTGTATTGTAAATGATGAGATGGCTCACCCTGGTGAGGAAACATAACACTGATCTGTCAAACATGAGTTAGCGTGTGGAGCTCAACACACAGGGAAACGCGCTTCAGGCGTGGCAGATAATCACGTATTACAGACAGTTTATAGCGGTTAGCAAATTTACATTGATTGGTAACGCGTAATTTTCTGTTAAGTGCATGACTGAGAAAAAAAAATAAACACAACATACATACATCCATGCCAACGCACTCCCCCTTAGTCAGAGTTGGCCTTGTACAAACACTCACCCAGTGGCTGGCTATGATCTCCCCACAGTAGTTCATCAGGGTGGCGGCGTTTAGCTCCTCAGCTGTCTGATAGAAGCGAATGCAATTCCTGACGTTCACCGAGGACATCACGCCTTTTTCACACCTGTCTCAGCGCAGAACCAAACACATTTTTTTGGCGGCTGTTAAAGACCCAATGTCTATAATGTCATGCAACAGTAACGCACGCGGACACTAGAGCCAGATAAACGTAACTGTGGCACGCAAATTAAAAGTCTGTACATATGACTTGTGCCGACCTCTCTCTGAGCAGCTGGAGCTGGAAGCGGTTGGCCAGCTTCATCAAGTCGATATGAAAGGCGTCATCTTCCGTGAGCTCCAACTCATCCGTGTATGTCCAGCGCAGCATTGCCATGGCAACCTCCGGTTTGCAATCTGGAAATCCATCATGTCGCCACGTCAGAAATGTACACAGTGATCCATTGCAAACCTACTGTGAATTAGACAATTGAAAATATAATATAATAATAAGCAGTCATTTATTCACATTTATATAAATGGAACCTAAACTGATTATCTTACCAGGAAACAGCCAAGCGATCTGTCCAATACTGGACTTTGACAGCCTGCATGGCCTGCTCCAAAATAAATATTCTGTCATCATCTATTAACCCACAAGTATGTTGACTTACAGGGCAGCAAATGGATTTTTGGAAATGCACCGATTGCAGAATTTTGCCGATTTAGATTTTCTTTAAGTACTTTATTTGACAGGATACACAACACATTTTGCTACTTTTCTTTTATGGAATTGACATACTATTGTATGTTCACAACAAAACATTGACTATTAAATTACATTTCCTCCAGAACTGCACCAAGTTACAGGATCTTCTCTCACAGTTGCTCCAAATGTAATGCTTATTTTGAACTTGAAGTGTTTCCACACCGACAACATAATGTGTGTGTGTGTACTGAACATGGACGACCAGCTGACAACTGCCTGGTTTTGACTGGTGGCCGATCAATCGCCGCATCTCTTCATTACTGGATTTTCATTATGATTTAAGCTACTCGTTGAACACAGCGACGCCCCACCAAGGTATCTCACCAGAGAGGTCCAGCTCAGCGGTGGAGGCCATGTTGGCCAGACTCCAGACATCACTGCGAGCAGCTAACACAAACTTGTGGGCAGAGAGATTCTCCCCTGCAACTTTCACTTTCAGATCACTGCAAAAGAAAGCATTCACCTCTGAGAAACAAAGTCACAAATCATCTAAGTCTTCAATAATGCTGAAACTAATCCACACGCTCAACGGCACCTAAAAACCATGACCTCGAGTAGCAGGGTTTACAGCAACTGCAACAGATGTATCACACAACTCCACACGACTACATCGTAGCATTTTCAGGACCCCTGGGTAGGCAACATCTCAAGAAAAACCCACACTCCTGCATTCCAACCACGATCCTCACCTGTACTGTTCCTGCTGATAGAGTTCAGCCACGATGACCAGCAGACGGCTAATGAAGGTGTCTGCAGCCGTGGGGTTGGGGTTGGGGGCGGAGCCAGAGCCCGAGCCCGAGCCCTGGCTCGAGGCCTGGGCAGCGAGCACGGCACAGCGCCTCTCTGTGTCGGCCAGTTTCTGCTGCATCTTCACATACTCCTGCCTGAGCAGGGCCAGGTGCTTCTGCAGCTTGGCCACCTCCTCTGTCATGCATCAAGATACAGGAGACAAGACATAGGAGGACAAAACAAGACGCAGGGATGCAAAGAGTAGGTTAGAAAGCAAGACATTGTTTTAAGCACGTTCCCCCTTAAAGTGAAAGGTGGTTGAAAGCACAATGGTTCCAAAGTAAAATACCTAGTTACACTTCTTAGTTTTACCAAAATATTTGTTTCAAGATTATTCTGATGGCATTGACTGTTTGGCAGTGAACTGGATTTGCATCTACGTTACTAAAGCTTTGGAAAATTGTACCTGATCCATTATTTATATTCATAATACTGGTCTATTTCTTGTGACACTTTATCATGTCACCGTTCAACAACAAAAAAGAAGATTTTCAGCATCTGCCGTGTAAGACATACGTATTTGAATAATCCTTTCCCCTTTTCCTCTGAAAAAAAAAGAAGAACACTTTCCACAGAGTTTCGTCTTACAACACAGTTTATGCCTCATCCTCGAGGTCCACTGAGGCCCATTTCCTTCCTTTAAAACCAGTTAAGTTTAAGCGAGGGAAGAATGCTGAGACGGCACGTTACTTTGTCCTCCCTCGTAAACCGTTACTGGCACAGCTACTGGTCATGAGGGACAGAGGGAGAAAAAAACACCTAATCAGCTCAACACAGGAAGGGCTGTATGGAGGAGCAGCAAGCTTGGGGCCAACTGACCAGCCACTGGACACAGTCTTATACCATAATCCACTTTCCTTTTTGCAGGATTTAGCAGGCATCATTAATGCATCTGCAAAGCCTTTCTACCTGCGGCCTCGGACAGTTTGCCTTCAGACAACTATACATACTCAACATTTAAAAACAATGCACCCTCATGAAAACTAGTATAAAATGCACTCTTATTTTGTCAGGACATGACCTCATCTCTTTTTGAAGGCAATAAACCAAGGCATTGGCTGTTGATATTTCAAGCTCTACCACTCACAACAGAATATAGACATTGCGGGGGTCTTTTTTTTAATTTTTTTTTTAAAGGAGGAAAGAAGGGGCCTTCTCCATTTTTCTTGAAGTGTGAGCGCAAACAATCATTGAACATGTCCAAACAAACACGCCTTCTGCGTAGTAGTAACAGCCATAACCCCACATTAGGGAGTGTTTCTCTAGATTCAAGTCGGGAGCGTGAAGTAGCTTTCCCTCGAGGAGGAAGGAGCACGGGGCAGACGTCCCCTCGTGCCTCGGGGCTGAATACAGGTGGTGCATTTGACCACAGCACTCCTACCAGGAGTGACAAGTCACCTGTCCTGTCAAGAGTCTCATTTACCCTCCACTTCACGGGAGAAGAAGTCAAATCAACGTTATGGTTTAAAATAAAATACAATAAAATAAAAGGTCTGGTAACGGGGCGTTAACGTCCCCGTTTACTACTACCATTATAACGTTACGGCTAGTTAATAAGATAACGTAACGTTAGAGTTTAGATGCAATCATGTAGCTGGCATCTAGCTAACGTTAAACCGTAATACCAACGTCACCTGCATATTCTGTAAGTTAACATAGTGCTTTTTTCTCACGAAGCGGACCAGCAATCCGCCCAAACAAGAATTATTCTCTGCGGTCCGACCCAACAACATCTTGTCCGGTTCGGCTAACTGAAAGCTATAATAAAAATCCAGCTAGCAACGTCAACGAGAGCTAGCGGCAGAGGTTGCTCACTGGCAGGCGACGAGACAGGCAGCGCGACGCTTCATATGTTCAACCACGGCCAATGCACGGTTTATTAAACAGACAAGACACTAGTTGATTCGGGGCAACGGCTCCACAAGCGTACGGCAACAGGGAGTGTACGAAACAGTAGGAAAAAAAAACCAATCTCATACCTTCCGCCATGTTGCTCCGCGTTAGCTCCGTGGCCTGATGTTCTCTATCGCGATATGACGAAGAGCCGGATAGTGGGCAGTGGTGCTGCGTTCAAGTGGTTCTCACGGCGCGTTAGTTTATCACATGACCGTTACTATGCCACCGGAGCGGAACGTTATAGTATTACGTTGCTAGATTTACACGCGTGGTTTGATTGACAATACGACGGTGATGCTTTTCTATACCCACAGGGATAAAAGGTTGAGCAATTTTCTCAGTCACAAAAACAGCTGTCCTGGGTGTTCAACTCTTGTGATTTCATTGTCGTTGTCCACTGACGAGAGCCAAGAGGTCGGTCCAGGACGGGCCTTCAAATTGGTGACCGGTTGTCAAACTCATGTTGCCTTCAGGTGTTCCTGCTAAACTCCAATACAGGAGTACTTTGAGTGCATGTTATGCCAGAAGCTCAACAGGGACTAAGATAACAGGTGATCAAGGTAATAGTCTACCCAGTGAGTTTAGGAAAAATAAAAAAAAACCTTGTTCTTCTTGTTGATCACATTTCTCCCAAACCACTGAAGAAACACTTAGTTTAACAGTAATAAGTACTTTATGGTAGAAAGAGGACTGCTGTGATTTGTTGTCATGTTTGAAGCTCACTGTCCCCTCTGGAGCATTACATATAATTTACTTGAGCAGAAAGTGAATACAAATAAATAATAGTGTGTGTACATATATATATATATATATATATATATATATATATATATATATATATATATAGTCTGCGATACTTAAAATTATCTAACTTTCCTAGTTGACAGATGTGCTTGTGACTGGACAAGCAGAACAGTTTACGCACTATAACCCGCAATAATGTTACAGTAGCTCTGATAATTCAAATATTTGGCTGAGGTTTGCCACCAGCAACACTGGATTGCTTTTAATTCTCATCCCCAAAAAAATAAAGTCAATAAAAAAAAAAACCAGTTGACTAGCAAAGCAGACTACAGTACATGCTCTCGCTCT
Source organism: Myoxocephalus aenaeus (assembly GCA_038501785.1). NCBI lineage: Eukaryota > Metazoa > Chordata > Actinopteri > Perciformes > Cottidae > Myoxocephalus > Myoxocephalus aenaeus. Next base: position 3,840,325 of record JBAMJR010000175.1, on the reverse strand, counting down.
TAGTACAATCACCTAATCAATGATAGACCCCTCATGTGAAGAATATTATACCAAAATATAATATTTAAAGACTGATCTTGCTGAGAAAAGAAGCATAAACTAATTAAATGTTGTATTAATTGTCTAAATATCTACAATATTTAGTGAAGACTTTATCGTGGGTACTGGGAAAATAAATCAGGTAAATAAATATGATATTTTTGCAATAGCACTGTGTACATGAAAAGGTTTCTGTCGTCTTTGTCATGACCAACATGCAACACACCTGAATTAAACACACAAGTAAATATTGAAAAAAAGTCATATTTTAGAAGAACTTACTACAGGTGACGGGTTTTCTTAACATGAAAAATATACATCGGTATCTTGTCTTTGTACATTAGGCAAAACTGCAATAGTTCAGTGAGCAGAATAATCGTGAGATGGTTGAATCGGGGATAAGAGCAACAAAACAAAATGGGCACACATACTGTATACACACGCACTCGTTCGCAAACAAAATCCCAGAAACATTCAGCAAAACAAAAGTACAATAAAGCATGCATAACAATTCCTACCGAGGACAACACAGACAAGTAAAAGAGCGGCTGCTAAAATAACGGAATATAAGAGAGGACGACTTCAAATTGTATCAGGATATCAAAAATGAATATGTGTACACCTCATACTAGAGGAGTTATTGCTACACCAAATTTTACCAATAACCGAATTAGACAGATTCCCTGTGTACTGGCTATTAAATAAATTCATACATAGGTGGCACACAATTTCTCCATCTTTTTTTTTTTAAACAATTTTTTAAAAACATTTGTTCAATGCAGGGGTGAAGTGGCCAAGCATTTTATTAGGAGGCACTTTTGAAAAAAGATAAAAACTAAATTTAGCATGCACAAAAATGAAGGGGGCATGTTGCCTTTCTTGCGTCGAGAACTCAACTGAGCAAGATGTTAAGACTTCAAATCAAAGGAAAACAAATTCAGTCACGTACACATAAGATGTTGAGTTCCGAGAGTGTGAAAGAACCCGCAAGAACAGCGGTCGTGTTTCTAATATGGCGGTATTCCCTTCATCGGTCACGTCAGTCATCTCTCGCTTGGATCAGTCCGGCTCTGCACAGGTGATATTCCTCCAACAGCGTCACAATTCTCTTTCTATTTAAGACATCCTGTTCAAACAATCTGAAGAGAACTAATGCATGCTGGAGATGAGAGGGGGGAAATGGAAAAATAAATCTATCTGAACCAGCGCTATTCATTTGGTCTAAGTGTCTTGATGGAAGGAAAGGGAGCTTATATATTATCCGGTTTAGTCTGTGCTATATACATGTCTTTACAATATCTTCCTGAATGTTGAAGCAGTTCATAGACTTGGAAAATGTTTTATCATCTTCTGGGTATTTGTTTTTGTTTTGCTTTTTTGAATTGGCACTTGCTTGGCGGTTTTCTGTCAGCCATGGTAGTCACTGTTATGTTCTATTGCAGCCTACAGCAGCCAGTCTGTTGCTGCCAAAAAATAAAAGAGGACAAGCCTGGCGACAAGGTGGAAGAGTGCAGGAAATAGTGCCATGTTGATTTTCAATTGGAGACCTGTAGGGAAGCACACGATAAATAACAGAAGAGTTGTGAGGAAGCGTCGAGACCAATTGCACAAGTCAACAACAACAACGCATGCAAATATGAAATGATTCAATGAATGATCAAGTGATCAAAATGGCAGCAAAAGACTTGAAGCACCTTCAACCAGCTGGATGTGTGTGTGTGTGTGTGTGTGTGTGTGTGTGTGTGTGTGTGTTTTATTCAAAGTTAAGGTGTAAAGTCGATAATCCGTTACTTTTAATCTAGTTAGTTTGACAGCTGTTGCACCACGTGGTCAGATGACAGTGTGAGGCAAGCCATACTGTATAACAAGTAGGACATGTCCGCTCCTTGAAGCCAAATCATCTTGACCGCCCCCTGGTGGCTGGCAGCAGTACAGGTCAGAAACCCAAATAATCAAGGAAACGTCAAATACATTTTTCACAAAAACGATTCCTGGCACTTTATGTAGTTATTATTGCGCTGATGTATGTTCACATAACCATTTTTTCTAGTTCGAACTAGTTATTTAATGCTATAAAACAGGGGCGGGACATAATGATGGACAGCTGTGACTCTCACGATAAACGAGCTGCGGCCGTGCATCGCTCGCGATTGGTTTCACCCTCGTACAGTGGGAGGAAGTGGAGATGCGTCGTCTACGATACAAGCCCATTCATCATGACTGGCCAGTTACACTGTGACTAAATGTCTTTGTTATGACCCACTCAAGTGGATATCACCTAACTTAGTTAAAAGAAACAATTCAGAAACATCAAAGATTTACTTGTTATGCAGCAGTAGTGAGTATAAAAGCACCACCGTTTCCAACTGTGAAGCTTATTATGTAAAAACATTTAAATGGTGTAATCAAACTTAATGGTAATTGCGGCGCGAAGTTCACAGTGCTTTAGAGAGAGGCTTGCAGTTTCTGGCGTTGTTTAACTAAACTGCGTTATACAGACACGTGTTTCTATTGTTTTGTCCACCCAATTTATAACGATGCGGGTCGGCTGAACAGCAGAACCATCCTCTCTGTATAACGCTTTACAGTTCGACTTGAATCGACCTGATGCAACAAGCAGCCACTTCAGAACTGCTGAGGTCAGTTGTGATCTGTGAACCAAAAGGTTTTAGAAAAAAAGGTTAAAGTCGAAAATACTTGCCCTGAAAACATGAAGCTCGATCCCTGCTGAACATCACTCAAACGCAGTCTCTTGGCTTTTTCGTACACAACGTGCAACTTTCCTTTTGAATGCGCCGTGTCTGTCCTCCCGCCACTCTTTCTGCAGGGGGGAGGAATAGAAATAGAAAAGTACAGTAATTGTATTCAGATACCATTTCTGTTTAAACTTATTTTTCAACAAGTAGACTTACTGCAGCATCCACGTTGGCTGGTGAGTCACCATTTGGGTCTGCCAACATAGAGATAACACTAATCATGATGGTTTCCACTGTGTGGATCGGCAGCCAGCGCTCCTCTGGTTTCTCATAGCCGTACTTGTCCTCCCCAGGCTCGTGCAAAATAGAAATACAGACATCTCCATTCTTGTCAACTGGAAATAAAAACAAACAGAATACAATTTATGAAGCAGGAAATGCCATGTTCCTATGGTAAAAAGATGTTTGTAATACTCATAAACATAGAATATGTAGCCCTTCAGCTACCAACCCGATTAATAATACTGTTTATATACAGTGCCTATGAAAAATATTTGCCTCTACTTTTAAATCAATATTTATGCCTATCAGCGTTGCACATGTGCACATATTTTTAAACAGTCCGCAGGCCTCTACACACCGGGGGGCGTGACGAATAGAAAAATAAAAGAGAAATACTCTGCAGCGAATATATTTCGCAGAAGAACTATTCATACCTGCAGCGATGCAAATTTGTGACACAATAGATTTGTCTGTTGTAAAGCCTAAGCCACTGAATGCTATTTTATAGAGTATCCTTTTAGCGAAATGATTTCTCTCCTTGTAAACAATAAATTCAAACCGTGTTCAATAGTATGTTGGAACCGTTTGAAGTTGACTCTGCTAGACTCTTACTGAACTTGCTGGGGAAAGTATTTCTCCGAATGTTTCTTAATTCAAAAAAGGTAATTTGAATGTATGAACTAATGCAATGAATGAGCATGGAATTCTATTTCATGAATTGCGTGTCGATATTCCTTGGTAATAAAACTCCTAAACAGGTCTAAAAATGGAACTACGTACGGGTCTTGCTACGAACAAAAGCAAAATCATTCAGTGTGCTACACCTGTACCTACCATTAGGGTGCCAAATATCTGTGATAAATTTCATTTTTGGTGGCCTGAGAGGGTAGTCTTTGGGAAATGTCAGATGAGCTTTAAACACGCCACCTTCACTGTGAACAAAAAAAAAACATAATAGGTGAATTTTGATCACGTTTCAAAGCATCCAAAGCAAAAGAGGCAATAAGAGTTGTTACACAACATAACACAGCTCTCCTAATATATCTCATCTTAAGACAGTGATATACTTACTACAGTGTATCTGGAGGACCGATGATGAGGACTTCCCATCTGTAGAGATCATTATCCTCGATCAGTCCTGCTGAGAACCCTTCCACTGGGTTTTTGTTCAGCTCTAGATATAAAAAAAAAAAGAAAAAAAAAGCCCAAGTCAGACAACCATTAGTTTGTATGATAAAGCCTCCAGTATGATGGTTGACTGATGTTTTGCTTTCTGAAGACTGCTGAGGAGACAACATATCCCACTTGACTTAGGAGACCTGCCGGGGGTTTGAATAAGAAGCAGCATGTTGGTGAAAGCACACACCACCACCATAGTGGTCCACAGCCAGCTCAAAGAGAATTTAAATCAGAATCTGTTTATTAGCCAGGAATGTTTTCACAAACGAGGAATATTTTGACACCACAACTCCTCACATTTCACTCAGTCTTCATCCGATTTGGCAGATTTCGATAACCCCCCAAAAAGCAGGTAATTTGTGCCAATCCCTGCCATTTTGCTGAACATTTTCATGGAAACAGACAATTTTCTTTTTCCTTCCGATTTCAACTCAAAATGGCAGTTGGCACTGCAGAAGCAATAACGTCCGTAGCTCAGTGGTCACGAGTCGGATTTAAGTGGACATTTTGCACAATAAATTATGTATGTATTGGTAAAGCTTGGAACAGGTACAGTATGTGCTCTATGAAGGCACAGGAACATTTCTGCATGTCCACTTACAATAGCTGCCTCTGTGTTTCAAGTCTGATACTTTGCGTAGCACCACTGCGTTTACTACAGACTTAAGTGAGTTTCAACAAAACTTCAGATTCAATAAGTGTATGTCTAAAACAAAGAACACGTATCTGTCAATGACAATGTAGTTATTCCATTATTAAACTGACTCGGCAACAGATCCAGGTATGGATAAGGAGGAAACTTAAACATTATTTGTTCATTTCAATCAAAGCCCACTCAAAATGTTCAGGTCCATTACCAACCAACTATGGAGAAAATATCTGAAAACTACAAAAGAGTACATTATGGCCCTGAAAGGTTTCTGATGGAAAACACAATCTTAGTAAAAACAGGTAACATTAACGTGCTATAAGCCAAAAACATTAAACAACGTGGGTTTAATACTGTTTTCGTAAAGATGCCAATATTAGGGTTTCTAAATGAAAATCGCGAATAACGTCAGATTGCGAGATTAACGTTAGCTCGTTAGCTTGACGTGTCGAAGCTAACAACAGTAACAGCAGCTAACTTTAGCATACAGATGTAGCGAGTTGGCTAAATATGTAAATAATTATGTATGTTAGCAAGATAAATACGGTCAACTAGGAAGAAAATAACTTAATCGTGTGCAGAAATATAACAATCAACATCACGTCGATCACATAACTAGCAAACACCATTTCTAAAAATACAAAACCCCACTTGTTATGTCGCATAAAATAGATGTAAACACATCGAGCCAGCTCGAGGCTAACGTTAGGCTAACCGCTGTTAGCTAGCCCGAAACCAGTTGGGACTTCTGACAGCGGCTTTCAACCTAGATCAGTCCGCGGCGTCGAAACCAGTTGGTCTCCCAACACACTGGGGGAGTTTACTTGTTAAGAGTGGAATGGGCCTGTCGACAACTACTGGGATAATCTAAACGCAGTTCATTTGTCGCGGGACAGTGAGGGTGGCGTGGGGAGATTCAAGAAAGCAGTTTGCCCCGCCAGGTTCGTTTGACTCCCGGCTAACGGTAGTGTTCGGTCCGCCGCTAGCTCGGCGTCAGTTAACACTAAGGTTTAATTACCTGCAAGCTGTCTCTTGAGTAACAGCACTGACTGCGGCTCTGTCATAGCGTAGCAAATATGATGCAGCAATGTTCAATGGTAATATTTTGAGGTAACAGCGTTAATTTAACGTTCACCAAACTGTACTTCGTCCCCTCTATTTTCCGTTTAGTATTCTCGTCATTCTTCTTCTTCGGCGTCTTCTTCTGCAGCTGCTGCTGCTTCTTTTTCCTTCTTCTTCGGGTTTTTACAGAAGCCGGCATCCCGAGTGACGCACCACTGCCACCTTGTGGATATAGCTTCGATTTAAATCCTTTCACAGAATTACCGCACCAATCATATCCTTCACGAAGAATAACAATCAATTACGCAATTTGGTCTTGAAATTACAGTTTCCGATCCTTAATCTAGTCATTATGATCTACTATTTTCACCCTCCACTATTCCACTATATATAATACTGTAAATATAGAGGTGTGTCAGTCTTTACTGTCTTATTCCTAGCATTGCTCTCTGATTAGCTTCCAGCTGGACTATGACCAAACAGGCAAATAAATATACCAATGTCAATTAAGTAATGTAGGAATGATGCATTTCTTGTGGAAAATTATGGCAAGTATCTTAATGTTTTAAAATAAGAAATGAAGTTAAACTAGGGTGACCAGATTTGAGTTTGTGAAAAAGAGGACACTTCGTTCCGGGGCGGGGAGGAGAGAGAGAGGGAGGAGGAGGAGGACACTTCGTCGCGGCGGGGGTAGGGTAGCAGTGTAGCATGCCGTGAACTTACATTTACGTTGAGATCGGTCGACCAATGACAGTTCTCTCTACAGTCAGAGCTTGCGCAAGAAGGTGGAACGTGAGGGAGATACCATTTCCAAAACTTGTAAGGGGGTAATAACTATTTTCCCGCACGTAGCAAAATCCCGGACGTTTTTGGAATCCCTGCCGGACGCTTTTTTTAGGTCTCGAAAAGAGGACATGTCCGGGAAAAAGAGGACGTCTGGTCACCCTAGTTAAACACCTGTGGCCTCTGCTGTTAAAAATATCAGTTGGACATTGAACATCTTTGAGATAGAAATTGTGAGCCCTTTGGATCCTTTCTCTGTAGAACATACCTGGTACCAGAACACCTTAGGCCGGTGATCAATAATCGACTTTGTAACCGTATCATCTGATCTGCGGCCGTATGTTTTGGAGACGCCAGTGAAGAGAGGAGCAGAGCTGTCAACTGATCACCACCTGGTGGTGAGTTGGATCAGATGGTGGGGGAGCCGGCTTTCTCACACATCCCGAAGGGAGGTTGGGGACTTGGAATCCGAGTGGACCATGTTCAAAGCCTCTATTGTGAACGCGGCCACTAGGAGCTGTGGTCGGAAGGTCATCCTGTTGTGGCGGCAACCCGAGAACCCGGTGGTGGACACCGGGGGTGAGGGAAGCCGTCAACCTTAAGAAGGAGGCCTTTCAGGTCTGGTTGGCCCAGGGGTCTCCTGAAACAGCTGACGGGTACCGGCAGGGCTGCAGCTGCGGTGGTCGCGGATGCTAAAACTCGGGCATGGGAGGAGTTCGGGGATGCCATGGAGAAGGACTTTCGGTTGGCCTAAAGGAAATTCTGGCAAACCATCCGACGGCTCAGGAAGGGAAAGCAGGGCCTACCCTAGGCTGTTCCCAGTGGGCCGGCGGTGGATGAGATCCACCCTGAGATGCTGAAAGCGATGGACATTGTTGGGCTGTCTTGGCTGACACGCCTTTTCAATGTCGCATGGGGGTCGGGAACACTGCCCCCCCACTGCAGACCAGGGTGGTGGTTCCCATCTTCAAGAAGGGGGACCGGAGAGTGTGCTCGAACTATCGTGGTATCACACTACTCAGCCTCAGGGGGAAAGCTTATGCCAGGGTGCTGGAAAGGAGGCTGTGACCGTTTGTCAAACCTCAGATTCAAGACAAGCCATGTGGATTCCGTCCCGGTCGTGAAACAGTGGACCGGTTCTTTAACCTTGCAAGACTACTGCAGGGGTCCTGGGAGTTTTCCCTACAAGTCTACATGTGCTTTGTGGACTTGGAGAAGGCTTTCAACCGGGTTCCTCAGCGGTTTTTGTTGGGCGTGCTGCGAGAGTATGAGGTGCCGGACTCGTTGCAACGGACCATCTGGTCTCTGTACGCCTGCAGTAGGAGCTGTGTTCGTATTCTCAGCATTAAGCCCGACATGTTCCCAGTGGGTGTTGGCCTCCACCAAGGCTGCCCTTGATCACCGGTCCCGTTCGTGACTTTCATGGACAGGATATCTAGGCGTAGCGGGTTTTTTTTTTTTTTTTTTTTTTTTTTTTAGCAAGATGGCGCCTTTTTCTGTTTTTGGTTGTTTGTCTCGTCTCCAGCTTTCCCTCTCTGATTACATTCAGCAGCGACGAACTTTTAAACTTCCGTGAAACCACTGGACAATTTCTTTTCACCGGTTTTCATTGAACCGGAATACTTTACTGAGTATTCGCCAGAGACGCAGACGGGGGGAAGCGCGCAGGAGCGCTTGTTAAAGTGCGCCAGCGAGGATTTCGAAATGCGCTCCCGTCAATTCATCTGGCGAACGTCCGCTCTCTGGCGAACAAGATCGATGAACTGCTGCTCCTGAACAAAACTAATAGGGACTTTAGCAGATCTGCTGCCCTCTGCTTCACCGAAACCTGGCTCGGTGCGCACATCCCGGACAGCGCACTACATCTGCTGGGCTTCCAACTCCACCGAGCACCTCTGTCGGGGAAAACGAGGGGAGGCGGGATCTGTTTTTATATTGATGAAGGTTGGTGCACAGATGTCACGGTGTTAAAGGAATCATGCAGCCCGCACCTAGAAACAATTTTAATAGACTGCAAACCATTTTATTCACCGCGGGAGTTTTCCTCATTCATCCTGGTCGGTGTGTACATCCCACCTCAGGCCTGTGTGAGTGAGGCACTCCAACACCTGGCAGAGCAGATCACCACCATGGAGCACAAACACCCAGACTCCCTGCTCATTGTTCTTGGGGACTTTAATAGAGCAAACCTCAGCAAAGAACTGCCAACATACAGACAGCATATTAAGTGTAGCACCAGGGACAAAAACACACTGGACCACTGCTACACTGTACTAAAGGATGCATATCGCTCAGTCCCTCGTGCAGCTTTGGGACTCTCTGATCACTGTCTGGTTCATCTTCTCCCGTCCTACAGGCAGAAACTAAAATCTGCAAAGCCTGTGGTGAAGACTGTGAAGAGATGGACCAACGAGGCCAAGCTGGAGCTACAGTCCTGCTTTGCCTCCACTGATTGGAGTGTTTTTGAGGCTGCTGCTACAGACCTGGATGAGCTAACTGACACTGTGACGTCATATATCAGCTTTTGTGAGGACATGTGTGTGCCGACAAAAACCTTCTGCACATACAACAACAATAAACCCTGGTTCACTGCAAAACTCAGGCAGCTTCATCGGGCTAAAGAGGAGGCCTACAGAGGGGGGGGGACAGGATTCTGTACAACAAGGCCAGGAACACACTAACGAGGGAGATCAAGGTAGCTAAGAAGAGCTACACTGATAAGCTGGAAAAAAAGTTTTCAGCCAACGAAGAGCAAGTGAAACCGGAGTCAAATTCCATGTATGTGCAAATTTACATTTACAATTTACAAAGCTGATTCTGATTCTGGAACCAGCCGTAAGCGCGACAGACCCAAGTGAAGCCGACGATCCTTCAGAGAGATTGGTGCCGCTGCAGCACACCTGACTAAATAGACTGGCCTGGGGAATTGGACTGTGCCATGCTACCTCAGCCAGAGGGGTGTCCTCAGGAGCCAGTCTATTCTACACCACTAAGGAGAGAGATCATCTCCCCCCTTCCAATTAACCATGGACTCACTGACAGCTATATATCCTGCAGTGGAAGATGGCTCGGGAGTGTCTCCTTTTTCATGGAGATCTCATTATGTTGTTATGTCTTAAATTCTAGTTAATGGGTTTTGTAAACCTTGACTAAATTATGTTGAATTATTTATTCTTATTTGTCTCTTTGTTCAGATTTTGTTCCCCATCATAATCCTTGTACATATATTGTGTGAATAAAATCCTTATTTTTCCCACCTTTACCTGCCCTCCCAGTTTCATGCGTACCCTGGTCCTTCACATGGGGGATGGAGAACGTCCGGTTCGTGGGTCTCGGGATCACCTCTCTGATGTGGTCCTCTTGGCCTCCTCGGACCGTGACCTCCAGTATTCACTCGGGGGTTTTGCAGCCGAGTGTGAAGCGGCGGGGATGAGAGTTAGCACCAATCTGAGGCCACGGTGCTCTGCCGGAAACCGGTGGATTGCTCCCTCCAGGTGGGGACAGAGAGCCTACCGCAAGCGAAGGTGTTTAAGTATCTCGGGGTCTTGTTCACCAGTGAGGGTAAGGTGGAGCGAGAGATTGACAGGAGGATCGTTGCGGCTGCAGCAGTAAAACGGGCGCTGGACTGGTCTTGGTGAAGACAATTTACTGGTCGGTATACGTTGCAACCCTCACCTATGGTCATGAACTCTGGGTCGTGACCGAAAGAACGAGGTCGCCGATACAAGCGGCCAAAATGAGTTTCCTCCATAGGGTGGCCGGGATCAGCCTTAGAGATAGGGTAAGTAGCTCAGACATCAGGAGGGAACTTGGAGTTGAGGCGCTGCTCCTTCGTGTCGAAAGGAGTCAGCTGAGGTGGTTCGGGCTTCTCCTCAGGATGACTCCTGGACGCCTCCCATTGGAGGTTTTCCAGGCACTTCCAACTAGTAGGAGACCCCGTGGAAGATCCAGAACACATCTCTCAGCTTTCCTGGGAACGCCTCGGGATCCCCAAGAATGAGTGAGAGGGAAGCCTGGGTCAGCCTGATGAGCCTGCTGCCACCGCGACCCGACACCGGACAAGCGGATGAAACTGGATGGATGGATGGATTCATGTAATGTCAAATATAACACAACTTCCTAGCGCAGTGTCAACAAAGTTTGCACAGGACCAACCCAGAGAGGGCTGGTCCCTTCACAACCTAATATGTGGCCCCTGTTAGCTTCTTCAAGCCTCAAGGGCAAACCGTCCTCTGACAACTGCAAATATGGAATGCAGTGAGAAAATAACGAGATAATACCAACAAGCAGGTGGGTATATATTTGTATGTATACAGAAAGTACATTCCCAATCACGATCAGCGCCCACACCACAAAATGGCCGCTGTGGTCGACAATACATCTCCCAGACTACCTCATCACTCACCCAGCTGCAGGTGCTTAGGGCACCTAATTGAGGCAGTGCTGGGAAGCTTGATCAAGGGCAGATGGGAGAGCACATGGCGAGGAGCTGGACAAGCAGTGGGAGACGGATATTAATACATCAACAAAGGACGAGATGAGGTGGACTTTGTGTTTACATCATGATGCATGGTGCTCAAACAGTCAGAGTTGATCAACAACGCCCAGAGAAGAGTTCTTGTTGCTGCTCTTTACATTCCTTGTGATGCAAAACATTTTTAAACGGCACCATAGGAATGTATTACTGTTTTCGTTATTACAAAAAGGGCGGAAAGGGAATTTTGTTGACAATAAATGATCCTTGAATCCTTGAACATTCTCCAATTCCCAGGTGAAGAAAGAGCTGCTCACTATGGAGCCAAAAGAGGGGCCGATGCCTCGATGGAGTCTGGGGTCCGGCTCCGGTCTACGTTACGGCTCTTTCGTGAACAGCCTTTCATCGCTCGCACCAAAGCCAGAGGAAAAGGAGAAACCGGCCATATCACAGAGACGCGCCTACGTAGCTGTAGCCGTACTTTGTTACATCAACCTGCTCAACTACACAGAACGGTACACAATAGCAGGTGAGAAGACCTCTTGTACATCAACAAACACCCGTGACTGTTTCTGATGTGGTGAGCTCACACGTGACTTGTTTCTTATTGTCATACAGGTGTCCTTCCCAATATTCAGAAATTCTTTAACGTAAGGGACAGTACGGCTGCACTTGTACAAACAGGTATGATGATGCGGAAAACACACTCTGACATTGCAGCTGCTTTAGTTAGAAGGGTTTCATGAGTGGGTTTCCTTCATTCATTATAAAATAAGGAGTCAATGTGTAACATTGTGATGAAGGAATTAATTCTCATCAATGCACTTCCAGTTTTCATCAGCAGTTTCCTGCTTTTGGCCCCTCTCTTTGGTTACCTTGGGGACCGCTACAACCGCAAATACATCATGATTGGTGGTTTGAGCGTGTGGCTTGTGACTGCAGCCGGCAGCTCTTTGGTCACAGAGTCGGTGAGTGAGAAATGGATGTGTTTACACTTTACATGAAAAATGAGATGCGACCAGAGCAGATGTCACTTCCTGCTTCTAGTGGTTTGTCTTCTATCATTCGAACTGATCATGCATTTACTGCTCAAACGGAAAACTGAATGCCGATGCAGTCAGCATCTCTTGTTTGTTGGTTTGTGGTCTAAGAAACATACAAGTCTCATGGACGCTTAAGCAAACATCACAGGAGTCCAAAAACAACAACTGCCAAACAGTTTTTTGTAAATTTTTTCTGTGTACAACATGAACCTCAACAGAAAAAGGAAGGTCATATATTAAACAGGATCTTTGTGGCATTTGGACTGAATGTTGTTGAACTGCCTCTGCTGTTTCTCTGGCGCAATATCTTTAGTACTTCTGGCTTCTGATGCTGTTGCGGGCCATGGTCGGGATAGGAGAGGCCAGCTACTCCACCATTGCTCCCACCATCATTGGTGACCTCTTTGTTGGGACTCGACGGAGCGTCATGATCTGTCTCTTCTACATCTTTATCCCTGTAGGAAGGTGAGCAACAAACTCGTGCGTGTAAATAATTGTGTAACGTTATTTTGAAATGCAATTGTGTGGCGGTGCATTCCGCAATGAATGGGGGAAACTCCAGCATTTGATTTACAAATCATGCTGCTGGAAAATCAGAAAGATGAACAATTAACCGCCATGTAAAAAGGATGTTATGAATTGTGTGGCTTTGTCCCGAATGCATCAGTCTCACAGTCTCTTGCAGCACTTAAAGGGACCGGTCACCCCGAAATCAAAGACACACCTGTTGTGCTATTTATTACCTTGTTTTGGTGTGAATTGCCTATTTTTGGAGGGGTCAGCCGTAGTGATGTCTGCCGTCGCTCCAATATAATGGGACTGAATGGTTCTTGGCTTGTGGTGCTCAAAGCATGAGCCTGTTGCTCAAGATGATCAACAGACTAAATCCTTTGAAACAGTTTAAAGTCAAATCAACGATGCAAAGGCATGACCTTGTCTAGTTTATGTCCTTGTGATCACTCGACTGGTTTGACCTTTCTGTGTATTTTCAGCGGTCTTGGATACATAACAGGGGCAGGGGTTGCTAATCTAACAGGAGACTGGCGCTGGGCTCTCAGGGTGAGAACAGTTTAATTAACAGACTTGTAAATCTGAGCCGCATACTGATCAATATTACAAAATGTTTCTGTTATCAGATCACTCCCATCTTGGGTGTAGTGGGACTTGTCCTGCTGCTCTTCTTATGCCCTAACCCACCCAGAGGTGCTGCAGAAACCCACGGAGAGGGAGTTACAGGGGAGAGCTCTTACCGGGAGGACGTCAAGTATCTTCTGAAAAAGTAGGACGCACAAACTAATACTAGATTAACACTGTAGTCTGGCTCATACTGGATTCATGAGGCCAATACAGGTATTGATTAAGAGTGTAAAATATATCAGCTGATATATCTTTGACATAAAAACTGATTTATTGACCAGGCTCTACTTAATACTGTGCTACTTTGTATTAGTCCCTAAAGTACACCGAGATGTAATATGTGACTCGTATTGAAAATCTCCTTTTATTTGTTCCTCTGACCTTTAGTAAAAGTTATGTGTGGTCATCGTTGGCAGTGACCGCTACCTCCTTCCTCACTGGAGCCCTGGCTTTCTGGACGCCTACTTTTCTGTCCAGAGCTCAGGTCAGTCAGGGACTCCGACCGCCGCTCGTCAAAGAGCCCTGCAACCCTACAGACAGGTGAAGCATGACCTTTGACCCGCATAACCCTTCATTTACCTCATTTTTTGTTTTAACAGTGCTGTCTGCTTTTGCTCCCAGTACAGTTACATCTTCGGTGCTGTGACGGTGGTGACGGGCATTCTGGGAGTGTGTCTCGGCAGTGGTTTATCTAGATGGTTTGTTGACAGGGTCCCAAATGTGGACCCACTCATCTGCGCAGTAGGCCTGCTGGGATCGGTCCCTTGCCTCTTTTTCACCATCTTTGCGGCATCAGCAAGCATTCCCACAACTTATGTAAGAGACAAACACCTGTTTACTGGTGTCCTTTGTGGTGGATTTTGGTTTTTGGTTTATGACCAAATACTGGCAACAACTATTTACATTTCCCTCGATTGTACTTTGTGTTTAGCGCTAATTGGCACATGTTAACATGCTAATAAACTAACTTAACTTAAGTGTGTATGTGTGTGAGCAATGCTTCTTGGCAATACATTGTATAACTGTTGGAAAGCCTGTTTATTTCCCTTTTTTAAATGGTGACCCATTTGTGAGGAACATGCATTTCTTAGATGAGCAGCACAGCGGAGTATGTGGGTTGCGCCGATGAAAAATATGCCAAATCTTCTCTGCCAATGCCGAACAGCTTATTCTGCTGTTTCTAGTGAGTCTTGTTTGGTGGATGATTGAAGTCTATCAGTGACGAGGAAGAAACAAGACACATTGTTTAAATGAATAAATCATTAAATTGGCAAAGTCAGGAGCCTCAGTAGTGTAACCATATGTAGCAGAAGGGAGCTTTATTTGCTGGGTCTCGGCGCAGCCCGTTGACTACAAGCCTATAAAGGTGACAGGGATTCAGTTGGTTCCCTCCCTGAAGTCAAACGCGTGTTCCGGTGCTGGACTTCCGCCATGGTCATAGACGCTCTTGGGCTCCCCTCCTCCTGCAGATCGGTGTTGGTGAGTTCAGAGTAACTCCTGATTTTTTTTATAGTCTCATGGTGACATGTTCGTAATTCGTCCTGATTTTGTAGTCTCATGGTGACATGTTTGTAACTCGTCTTTCTTGTATAGCCGGCGATGACATCATCATATGGCCGCTTGCCTCCTTCCGGAGCGGATTGAAATTCTTGCCTGATCGGTAGGTGACTTCCTTGTGCTAAGTCAGGTAATTTAGGGGTTAATTATTATTATATTTGATTTGATGTCATCCCTGATCATAGGGGATGGTTGGCTGGGTTCGGGCGGAACGCTGCCACCAAGGGTGTACCGCTAGCCGGCTCAACTCAGAAGCACTGCTGTTTTGCCTACGGCGGCTTTCGCCTACGCCGTGTTTACGTACAAGGAACCTGAGTGTCCTCCTAGTCTGGAAGACTGTGGGCACAAACCTAATCTTGCCACACATACACAGCCACAGCAGCCTGGCACCTCCAGCCGAATGACCACTCCTTGAGCAGGATTTGTCACAAGTCAGCCAACGTGGTTGTGTTGGTCACTCTAGCACGAACATGACATCTTGGAGGATGGAGTTCAATCCCAGACTGTGGAGCAATGGGATTGCGGCTGGTTGCACAATCTCATCTCTATATTTCACTGCATTGAGATTGCCTCCAATGAAGCACCTTTGGGGTACCGGAAGCTCAAAACAAGAGTCACTAGCACTCTTTTTGGCAAATTCTTCACGGGCGCAACCCACATACTCAGCTGTGCTGCTCCTTCCAGAAAAGCATGTTCTTTGCAAATGGGGCACCAGTTAAAAGGGAAATAAACAGGCTTTCCAACGGTATACAATTTATTGCCAAGAAGCATTGTTACATTAGAGAAATAATCTACCAAACACAAATTTCCATGTGTGTGTGTGTGTGTGTGTGTCTGTGTGTCTGTCTATCTGTGTCTGTCTCTCTCTCATTTCAGGTATTCATTTTCATTGGTGAAGTTTTGGTATCACTTAACTGGGCTGTCATGGCTGACATAACGCTGGTGAGTTTTAAAATCTGTGTGAAAATAAAAATATGAAACAGTCTGCTGAAATGTGAAGCCTACTTTTCTTCTTTTTTTTTTACTTCAGTATATTGTCATACCAACCAGAAGGTCCACAGCTAAGGCCCTCCAGATTTCTGTCTGTCATCTCCTGGGGGATGCTGGGAGTCCTTACTTAGTAGGCGTGGTGAGAAAGAGTTCAATGTTCCCACTTCCTTTTTAACTGTAACGTTTCATCAATAGTACCTCTGCGAGCTCGAGTAAACCATATTTTCTGCGTATCATAAAGCTGTCTTCACACCTTTGCCAATAGATCTCTGATGCTATCCGCAAATCTAAACCTGCAACTCAGGATTGGAGCTTCCGTAGTCTGAAGTACAGCCTCCTGGTCTGCCCATTTTTTGGTATCCTGGGCGGACTGTTTTTCCTCATGACTTCCATCTACATTACTGAAGACAGGAAGGCAGCTGCACAATTGGTTGAAGGTACTGTAAATCAGAAACTGTTTATTACCAGGTATGTTTCACATACGAGGCATTTGTCTTTGCGGGTGGTGCATACATTAGACAAACAGCAGTCGACACAGTGCAAGAAATATATTAAATGTACAATAGAATATCAAATAAAGTGCACAGATGACAGAACTTTAAACAAGTGTGAAAGTGACAAGTGTATTTAAGTGTGAAGGGATGTGCAGGGGAGTGACCGGTAGGAAATTGTCCTGGGGATGAGCCCAACTGCCGACGGGAAAAAACTGTTTGTGTGGCGTGAGGTCTTGGTCCTGATTGAAAGGACACGAACAGTTTATGTCCCGAGTGAGAGCGGTCTGCTACAATCTTTCTAGCTCGTTTCAGGGTCCTTGAAGCGAACAAGTCCTGGAGGGACAGCAGATTGCAGTCAATCACCTCTCAGCAGAGCGACTGATGCGCTGCAGCCTGCCCTTGTACTTGGCAGTGGCTGCAGAGTACCAGACAGTGATGGAGGAGCAGAGGATGGACTCAATGATGACGGTGTAGAAGTGCACCATCATTGTCTTTGGCAGGTTGGATTTCTTCAGCTACCTCAGGAAGCACATCTACATCCTCTGCTGAGCCTTTTTAGTAATGGAGCTGATGTTCAGCTCCCACTTGAGGTCCTGGGTTAGGGTGGAGCCCAGTAAACGGAAGGACTCCACAGCTTTCGACAGGGGAGTCACACAGGGTGATAGGGGCTTCAGGAGGTGACTGACTGGAGGTGCAGCTGTTGGTGTACAGGGAGAAGAGCGAAAGGGGAAAGAACACAGCCTTGGGGGGGAGGGGGTGAACCGGTGATGATGGACCGAGAGGCTGAGACCTGTTTCCCCAGCCTCATGTGCTGCTTCCTGTCAGACAGGAAGTCTGTGATCCACTTGCAGGTGGAGTCGGGCACATGCAGTTGAGAGCTTGTCATGCAGCAGAGACGGGATTATAGTATTGAAGGTAGAGCTGAAGTCCACAAACAGGATCCTGGTGTAGGTTCCTGGGGAGTCCAGATGATGGAGGATGAAGTGGATGACCATGTTGACAGTGTCATCTACAGACCTGTAGGTGACCAGGAGGGGGTCAGTGAGGGTTTTGAGGTTGGACAGGACTAGGCGTTCAAAGGACTTCATGACCACATAGGGCAGGGCGGCAGGCCTGTAGTCATTGAGTCCTGGTACAGAGACATGAACCCCTGCTGGGCTGGGGAAAGGGGGGCTGGTGGTCCGGGGCTGGTTGACGGCGCTGTGGGGGATGGAGTCGGGACTGTCCCATTGTCTTTCAAATCTACAGTAGAACTCATTCAGCTCGTCTGCCAGGCGGAGGTATTTCTGTGGGGATGACACACTGGCACATTAATAAGTCCTCACCATTGTGTTTGCTTGTTAATGTCACTGTCACACACGTTGGAGAGAAAAAGCATTATTCCTGGCAGAAACACAGGCAAACAGTCTAGGATCAGACCGAGGGTAAGCGCTGGAAAGTCATACAGTGGAGAACGATCTGGCAGTGAATGTGTGTGAGAAGCTGGGGCTTAAATACTGAAGGAGTAGGTGCAGTAGAGTGGGCAGGTGAGAGTGATTGAACTGATGAGGGTGTGACTAACATATGCACATAATAAGCTGATAGGTAAGTGAGAGAGTGGCAGGAGAGAAGGGAAGTTGAACTGTGACAGACAGACTTTTTATCATATTCTGAGCACACATTTGTTTAAATCCATGGAAGTGCGGATTAATCCTTTGCTCACTTTATCCATCCACCAGACAAGATGCTGATTAAACTACATGAGTATTACACCAGTGTGCCTTGGTCACAATAAAAGGCCACTCTAAGACGTGCCTATTTATCTTGGGAAAAAACATTAATTCTGCCGGACGCCATGGGAGTTGAGCATTTGCCCACTGTGAAAAAGGAAAACCTGTGCTGTGTTTATATTTTTGTTCAATACAAATAAGCACTTCTCCTTATGCAGTTAAGACAAACATCTCCTTATCTGCACACATGCTCCAGCAACACATTGACCGTTTAGTTTTTCTCTTGACTCAGAAATAGAGAGGGAACAAACTTGATAAAGACGGCTTTGTCTTTAGTTTGTATCAGAGTTGACCTCAGCATATAAGAGCTGGTTCCCTCCTAACATTAGGCTGGTTCGAGATGAGCCAGTTCTGTGCAGAATCGATCGCCGGCGATCAACGCACAATGCATGCCGGTTAGATTTGTATCCGACTTGATCCCGACTTGCTCTGATGTCATGCACACGTGGTCAACGATAATCTCACGAGAGCAAGGCGGCCGCCGATTTTAGAGCCAGGCGCCGCAGTAGCCCTCCACCGACTGCGTGGCCCAGTGCATGATGGGAAACGCCTGGCTAACGCCACATCAGAGAGCTGATTTGCTCTTAGATCTGACAGCAAACACCACGTGTTGTAGAAAATCCTTATTTTATGTGTAGTTGTAATACTAACGCTGGATTGTTGACTATAAATCTCAGGTTTAATCTAAAAACATATCTTGTGTGGTTGATAATCCAACATCTTATTTATACAACACATCAAAACCAGTAATGTACTTCACAGGCAGACATAAAAAGAACAAAGGATACAGCTACACGCACATTTCTACATAAATATATATTTATAAATGCGTATGAATAAATCCAAACGTGATCTGTAAACTAAAGTTCGGAACTAACAGGAAGTCATTTTTTCTTTGACCTGTGTATACTTTGAAGGCAGCTGAAAACTGTCCGACTTGACCGCAGTTTTTTGTCAACGCCTCCTGCTGCTGCCGCCTGCTCTTGTCTGGATCCCAGGCGAGGTGCAGCTCTAACGAACAAGCCTAATGTGTGTGTGTGTGTGTGTGTGTGTGTGTGTAGATCCTCAATCACAGCAGGGTCCTGCGTCTGAGCCCCCAATGGAATCGAGAAACGAGGGAATTGAGTGACGCCGGCAAAAGTAACCATGTAATGTCTTCATCTATAAACGTTTCAAGTTGAGTTAAAAACTACTGTTGACAACAGGATATTGGAGTTGACTTGAAAGGATCCCTTTGTGCCACTTCACAGCCACACAAATGGAAGAGAAAAACCTGTTAATCCGACAATCAACAGTTGGTGTGTTCACTAAGGCTGCAGCCTGCAACACCCTCTCTCCTTAGACTTTCACTTCAGATAAAGAAAAGCTCCCCCCAAAATGAGAGAAACTGACATTTTACAGTACTTTAAAAACAACTGGTTGTCTCCTGACAAGTGTTATTTCAATATTTCCTCCCATTCAGCAGCACTGCAAAATGTCTATCAGATTTTTTTTTTTTTAAAGGCTGCGATCAGTGTATAACTATCATCGACTTGTTTTTCTTTTCTTAATGACTCACCGGAATTTTGCCGAAACCATCGACACTCGTTCCAGACTCAGATTACTCTACAATGCCTTGGCAGAATAGGATGAATTTGTCCCAGCATCCATGTTGAGGATCATCAGATTAACCTCTCCATCTCTGGATGTCCCAGTCAGCATGCAGCTGCTGCCTCCTAATGAGAACCAGAGGGACCCTCAGGCTGGACCACAACATATGCACATAATGGAGTTAAAGATGGAGGGTTTCATTCTCTACTCGCTGTATTTATTGTAACAGTTGCTGGAAATCCATCTCATAATTTCAGTTCAGTGAATCAGGACGCGTCTCAAAACCCTGTATGTTGTCCGTACACTGTAGGAAATGTAAATGTATGTCTATTCAAACAACGCATAAGTAGATAAATGGATGAATTCTGTCAATTGTCTCCTCAGTGTATTTTAAAAGTCTCCACTAGATGGCACAGCTGCACTACTGTGAAACATGCCATCATGAGGATCCCAGTTGTCTTCCATTGAGCTACAATGGATTCGACAGCGGTTCACTGGCATATCCAGTAGAACTGCTATAAAAATGTCTAAGGTATCATGTGCAGGAAGTGTTGATTTACTGTAGGGCTGCACCATCTTAGTTCACTAATCGTTTGTTTTAGTCTTAGTCGACTAACTTTTTATGCTTTTTTTTTTATATGCTTTTTTTAATGCAGAATAATTAATTTCCGAGAAACTTGGGAGAACGTCTCTGGTAAACATGATGATTTAAAGTGGTGCTTTTTTGCAGTTCTTTGTGGAGAAACTTTTTCAGATCTGTCAATCAAATCAACACATCGAGAAGTCGTCAAAATTGTCGTGTAAATTGGCTGCGAGCTTCTTTGGTCGAGGACATTTATAACGGCTGCCTTTGTGCTCCAAGTGACGTCAGACGTTGCGTATAGCTTGTACATGTCACACCACTGCTTTGGGTACAGGCGACTTAAACAACCCAGAAGTGTTAATGACTTCAACAAAGGACATGTATTTGTTGTTAATGTACCAAGTTAATTTTTAACACCCTCTGCGACAGATCCAGGTATGTGTAAGAAGGCAACTTAAAGATTCTGATATTAGGTTAGCAAACTCATTTCAATCAAATCCCAATCAAAATGTTCAGGTCCATTACCAATCACTATGGAGAGAGTACCTGAAAACTACAAAGGAGTACAATATGGCCCTGAAAGGTTGCTGATGGAAAACACAATGTTAACCAAAACCTGAAATGTTAATGTTGGACCATTGATGTTTTGTTTACATTGTTGATATTGGAGCTTAGTGTTGACTGTAATGCTCACAGTAGATACTAGATGGCGACAACTGAAATTTACTTTGGATGTACTTAGTATTACCAGAGGCCTACTTCTTCTTCATATAAAAACATTAATAATAATAATGACAAATAGCAAATATGTGGAAAAATCACCACAAAAACAAAGTTTTGTTAAAGGATAAAACGGAAAGAAAATAAATGAAAGAACAGCATTAAAATGCGTCGTGTCATTTAATACACAATTGTTTCTGTCATTTTATTTTTGGGCTTACACATTTAACATCACGGGTTATTTCTTCATCTGAAGGTGAGAAATGATCTGATGCTCATGGCCGCCATGAATGAGGAAGTCCATTCTTGCAGTATATCGTGATTGCAAGTTCTTGTGGGGCGGTGACCACACTGAGCCGTGTTGGTGGTGGATGAGCCGGGAAACTATCTGACACTATCTGACACAGTTGTGCTAAAGGGTCGGTTAAATAAGTATGAATGTCCAAGTTAAATAGTATTGTTTATCGTACAGCTGAACCAAGACTTCAGGTTTTATGGCCATTAAGTGTTTTCTTGAGAGGGCCATCAAGAGATGTCTGTGTGTCTTAGTGATTTTTCAAACCTGCTGACAAAAACATCAATTTTGGGGGATGGAGGAATGGATTTCCCAATGTTGAAGCATTGCTCTCTAACTGTTCTAAAGATCACTTTGGAGAGCTGGAAATGGTGAAGGACATGTTGACAATAATGCTGTTCAGAATAAAGAAAAAACTCCTGCTCAGTTGGCAGAATGATCAGTGATCACTTATAGACATACACCTTTCATAGAGACCTTTTCATTAGTCCAAGTTGACTTCCGGTCAGCTCCTGCACTGACAAACAATGCAACAGGAATAGTCTATAAAGGTCTACGGCAGACTAATATCACTTCTCACTACTCATCAGTCAAGACTGTTCAGCATTATAATATGTCTACATTATTTTATACATAAGAATGTATAATCAAATATAACACAAACTACCAGAGTGGTGTCACCAATTAAACAGCTGCATGGGTTTCGGAAACCCATGCATGGAAAAGGAGGGAGCAGCTTTCTAGGTTCCAAGAACGAAAGATTCAAATGCTTTTCAGGGCACACACTTCTCAGAATTCGAGGACAGAAGTCACAAGTTACTGTGGGTGATGGGCAGTATCACCCTTTAATTATCAGTCACACAATAAGATGTATATCTGGACTGACCATACCATACCATAATGTGTACCAGAGGCAATATCACCCTTTCAAAATCCAAATACATAAACAATTCCTGCTTCAATGACAGAACTGCAACTGCTGGTGAAAGTCATGACACATCTGAACAACTGACACCCACATGCACGTTCATCGCTTTTTTTATTCTGGAGTTTGAGCGGTGTATCAAAGGCTGGTAAGACTCTTCAATGAACCAGTTTCTTACTTACTACGAGAAAGAATGAAAAATCAAAAGGAAGTCCAGAGGTGCATGAAACTATGTGGCTTGTTTACAGCGTTGCGTCACAGTGAGGATCTGTGTGAAAGCATAGGACCAACCCAGAGAGGGCTGGTCCCTTCACTAACCTAATATCTCTCCAGGCATGTTTCAGCTGAGGCCCTTGTGAGCTTCTTCAAGCCGTCCTCTGACAACTGCAAATATGGAATGAACTGAGAAAGTACTGAGATAATATCAACAAGCAGGTAAGTCTATACATTATTTTTATCTGAAGGTTTACATCAACAGTATCGGAATAAAAAAGAGCCAGGTCTTTAGGAGTGCAACTAGTCCACTATGTTGGTGAAGAAAACATGTTCTGCACAATAGTGTCATTGTTGACACTGCATTAACTCGAACCAGGGCAGAATGCATCGGTGCTGAAATGCTTTTATTTACAATATTAGGTCTTTTACATGTCTTATCTTGTTACTTTCTGCCCTATGCATGCTTTTATACAGTAGTTTTTTTTAATTGTACAGTATTTGATAGGATTGCACACCAGTAGTTTTGACTATTTTTCTTAAATTTACAACGAGCTGTGAACTCTGACCACAATGACATCCTCTTCTGTTCTATGGTGTTGTAAGAACCGTGAAGCAGCTGAAATAAAGCTCAACCGAAAACGCTCCTTCTCCTTCCTCTGACTCTTTGACATAGTTGCAACGCTGTGTTCCTCCACAGTGGTGTAATTGCATTTCGTGTCATAAAGGACTCATTTGAAAGTGTCTCCACAAACCACACTAACGGACTTCACCACACAACTACGTTACTCGTTGGGCACACTGCAGCATTATCATCTTTGGTGAGAACGCAGAGGGTCAAGGATTTCTCTGAAACTAGGTCACACGTTCACATTCCCAGGTGAAGAAAGCGCTGCTCACTATGGAGGCAAAAGAGGGGCCGATGCCTCGATGGAGTCTGGGGTCCGGCTCCAGTCTACGTTACGGCTCTTTCGTGAACAGCCTTTCATCGCTCACACCAAAGTCAGAGGAAAGAGAAAAGGAGAAACCGGCCATATCACAGAGACGCGCCTACGTAGCTGTAGCCGTACTTTGTTACATCAACCTGCTCAACTACGCAGAACGGTACACAATAGCAGGTGAGAAGACCTCTTGTGCATCAACAAACACCCGTGACTGTTTCTGATGTGGTGAGCTCACACATGACTTGTTTCTTATTGTCATACAGGTATCCTTCCCAACATTCAGAAATTCTTTGACATAAGTGACAGTACGGCTGCACTTATACAAACAGGTATGATGATGCAGAAATCACACTCTTACACAAACACACATATTTTGAAAGTCTGCATTTCACCCTGTATTACTTCAGATGAAGTTATGCAACATGTGCTGCAAGTAAATTGCAGAGAACCGTTGGTCATTGCACGACAGAAACATCAAAAATAAACCCGGGGCATGTTCTGGTTCTAAATTAGAGAGCTATAGGTTGATCCCCCACCTTCTTGCAGCTGCTTTAGTTAGAAAAGTATCCTTCATTCATCATAAAATAAGGAATTAATGTGTCACAATCTGTTGAAGGAATTAATTCTCATCAATGCACTTCCAGTTTTCATCAGCAGTTTCCTGCTTTTGGCCCCTCTCTTTGGTTACCTTGGGGACCGCTACAACCGCAAATACATCATGATTGGTGGTTTGATCGTGTGGCTTGTGACTTCAGCCGGCAGCTCTTTGGTCACAGAGTCGGTGAGTGAGAAATGGATGTGTTCACACTTTACATGAAAAATGAGACTCGACCAGAGCAGATGTCACTTCCTGCTTCTAGTGGTTTGTCTTCTATCATTCGACCTGATCATGCATTTACTGCTCAAACGGAAATTGATTTGCAGTGCATTGAGTTTGTGGTCCAGGAAACTTAGCATTTGGGCAACATACAAGCAAAGCAAATATTCAGTGTGCAAATATTACAGAAGATTTAAAAAAAATATTTCAAGCGTTTTTTTTTGTAAAATTGTTCAGTGTGCAACATGGACCTCAACCGAAAAAAGTAATGTCATATGTTAAACCGAGGATCTTTGTGGCATTTGAACTGAATGTTGTTGAACTGCCTCTCTGCTGTTGTCTTGATTTCTTTAGTACTTCTGGCTTCTGATGCTGTTGCGGGCCATGGTCGGGATAGGAGAGGCCAGCTACTCCACCATTGCTCCCACCATCATTGGTGACCTCTTTGTTGGGACTCGGCGGAGCGCCATGATCTGTCTCTTCTACATCTTTATCCCTGTAGGAAGGTGAGCAACAAACTCAAATCCAAGTCAATAACTGTGTGTTTTTATCTTTTGTTGTTGCTGCATATTTCAAAACATGTAGGTAGAGCAAGGCAAGTTTATTTGTATAGCACATTTCAACAACAAGGCGATTCAAAGTGCTTCACATAAAACGATTAAAAGCATTAAAAACATAATGCAGAAGAAAACAAGATTTTAAAACAATTAAGAACATTCATTTTAAAACATTAAAAAACAGTCAAAAAGCTAAATAAATGCATGGACAAGTTTCTACAAAATCCTGTTGAGACATAAGTCCTCTAACCCTTGATATATTCTTCAGGTGATAGTAGGCTGATTTTGTAATTGTCTTGATATGGCTGTTCAGGTTGAGGTCTGAATCCATAACTACACCTAGATTTCTGGCTTGATTTGTTGTTTTTAACATCAGTGATTGAAGCTGAGCGCTGACTTTCAATCGTTCGTCCTTGGGACCAAAAACAATTACTTCTGTTTTATCTTTATTTAATTGAAGACAATTCTGGCATATCCAGTTGTTAATTTCTTCAATGCATTTAGCCAGCCCTTGTATGAGATTATAGTCCCCCGGTGATATAGTTATGTAGATTTGTGTGTCGTCTGCATAATTATGATAACACACTTTGTTGTTGTTCATAATCTGAGCCAGTGGAAGCATGTAGATGTTGAACAGAAGAGGCCCCAGTATTGAGCCTTGGGGAACACCACACGTCATCCTAGTCAGCTCTGATGTGTAATTAGCTACCGACACAAAGTATTGTCGGTCCTTCAAGTAGGATTCAAACCAGTTAAGTGCTGCGCCAGAGAGTCCTACCCAGACTTTCAGTCTGTCTAGTAGTATATCATGATCGACCGTGTCGAATGCAGCACTGAGATTCAGTAATACTAAGACTGAAGTTCTGCCACTGCCTGTGTTTAAGTGGATGTCGTTGAAAACCTTAACAAGAGCAGTTTCAGTACTGTGGTGCTGACGAAAGCCGGACCGGAAGACATCAAAACAGTTATTTTCGGCCCAAAAGTTGTTCAGCTGTTGAAAAACCACTTTTTCCATTATTTTACTTAGAAATGGGAGGTTCGATATTGGCCTATAATCTTTCATCATTTTCGGGGTCTAAACTAGCCTTCTTTAGGAGTGGTTTAATAACTTCAGTTTTTAGGGCTTGTGGGAAGACACCTGAGAGAAGGGATGTGTTTACAATTTGTAAAAGATCAGCGGTCATGCAGTGTGAAATATTTTTGAAAAAATGTGTTGGTAGAATATCCAGGCAGCAGGAGGATGTTTTCAGATGTGGTATAATGTCTTCTAGGCTTCTTTGGTTGCTTGAATGAAATTGTGTCATGATATTTAAATGGATGTTATTTAAAAATGGGGACAACACATATCCTGTGGTTGGTGTGAAGCCACCAACTGCTTGTCTAATTTTCTGAATTTTGTCAGCAAAAAAGGAGGCAAATTGATTGCATGCCCAGGTGGATTGGAGCGTAGCAGTTACCGACACCGGAGGGTTTGTTAGCCTGTCCACGGTAGCAAATAAGGCGCGTGTATTGTTATTGTTTTTGGTTATGATGTCAGAGAAGAAGGACTGCCTTGCACTTCTAAGTTCCAAATTATAGTTGCGAAGTCTCTCTTTATAGATAACACAATGAACCTGGAGATTAGTTTTTCGCCACCTGCGCTCAGCTTTCCGACACTCTCTTTTCTCTATTCGGGCCGGCTTAGCATTTCTCCAAGGGGATCTTTTCTAACCCGAGACAACCTTCACCTTAGTGGATGCAATGGCATCAATAACATTGTTTTATTTAGAATTGAAGCCATCCACAAGCTCATTGACTGAGATGCAAGAAAGCGCTGGTGTGGAGGAGAACTTCTGAATAAATAATTCACTGGTGTTTTCAGTGATGTAACGCTTTGTCACAACCTTGGTTTGGACATTTGTGTGCAGGGAGATTGCACTCTCAAAGAAATCACAGAAATGATTGGAGAATGCAACATCAGTCACAGCAACCTTGGAAATGTTCCGACCTTTGGGTGGGAGTGAAATTGAACGCATTAATTGTTTCCGACACATCATGCACGGTGCGAAAAAGTCGTCCTGTCCGCTGGAACGCTGCAGAGCTCTTAGTTTGAAATGGATACAGGAAGATTTTGTAGAAAGTTCAGTGACTGGCACGATTCGCATCCGTACTTCAAATGTAGCCACTGCCATCTAGTGGCACTTGCACGGCTCTACAAATGACAGTTTGGCTGGGACCTTAACGTGTATTGTATATCGACAGTGACTGAAACAGAAGTACAAACAAATACAAAAGTATTGTTTGTTTTAACAATATAATGCCGTAATACAGATTTAACAAGGCAAACAGCCTTACATTGTAAGAGAATGAAGCATTATTCTAAAATATGATGACATGTATTTTCTAAACTGAGTGAATTAGAGATAAAGGCCTGTTTCCAAGATACAACTTCTTCAAATAAAGCTGGTACTTTGCAGTTGAGGGGAATAGGGCCCTGGTCACTATTTGAGAATTGACGGTAATATAGTTCTTTGAACAAAGCTACAAAGGCACACCCACAGCCTAACTGCACCTACAGGGTGAACACATAGACACATGCACCCACGGTGGCTGGTTGTAACATTTTTAAATGTCTCCCAACCCCACTTAATAGATCGATGATGTAACGTCCTTCATTCAAACTAATGGTGTAATTTCACTTGCTCACTCAGAAACAGACTTTTGAGTGGCTAGAATAACAATGCTGCTGGGAAATAAAATGAGAAGGATGAACGACGTTGTGAAAAGGATGATGTGAAACAAAATCAAGTCTAACTCAGCAAGAACATCCAGATCATGTCCTTGAAACAGTTGAAAGTCAAATCAAAGACATGACTTGTTAATCTGTGAATTCCACAGGACAGGTGTACCCTACTGTTTGACTTGTTTATGTCCTCGTAATCACTCGACTGGTTTGACCTTTCTGTGTATTTTCAGCGGTCTTGGATACATAACAGGGGCAGGGGTTGCTAATCTAACAGGAGACTGGCGCTGGGCTCTCAGGGTGAGAACAGTTTCATTAACAGACTTGTAAATCTGAGCTGAACACCGATTGATATTACAAAATGTTTCTGTTATCAGATCACTCCCATCTTGGGTGTAGTGGGACTTGTCCTGCTGGTCTTCTTATGCCCTAACCCACCCAGAGGTGCTGCAGAAACCCACGGAGAGGGAGTTACAGGGGAGAGCTCTTACCGGGAGGACGTCAAGTATCTTCTGAAAAAGTAGGACGCACAAACTAATACTAGATTAACACTGTAGTTCGGCTCATACTGGATTCATGAGGCCAATACAGGTATTGATTAAGAGTGTAAAATATATCAGCTGATATCTTTGACATAAAAACTGATTTATTGTCCAGGCTCAACTTAATACTGTGATGCTTTGCATTAGTCCCTAAAGTACACTGATATAAAATGTGTGATTCATATTTCAAATCTCCTTGATTTGTTCCTCTGACCTTAGTAAAAGTTATGTGTGGTCAACGTTGGGAGTGACGGCTACGGCCTTCCTCACTGGAGCCCTGGCTTTCTGGACGCCTACTTTTCTGTCCAGAGCTCAGGTCAGTCAGGGACTCCGACCTCCGTGCGTCAAAGAGCCCTGCAACCCCATAGACAGGTGAAGCATGACCTTTGACCCTCATAACCCTTTATTTACCTCATTTCATTAAAAATTGCAAAGGACTTTTAACAATGTTGTGTGCTTCCTCGCCCGTACAGTTACATCTTCGGTGCTGTGACGGTGGTGACGGGCATTCTGGGAGCGTGTCTCGGCAGTGGTTTATCTAGATGGTTTGGGAAAACGGTCCCAAATGTGGACCCACTCATCTGCGCAGTCGGCCTGCTGGGATCCGCCCCCTGCCTCTTTGTCACCATCTTTGCGGCATCAACAAGCATTCCCACAACTTATGTAAGAGACAAACACCTGGAATGATAACTTTGATGTATGGCTCTAGAGATTCCTGTCCGTAATTCTATTTCAGACTGAAATATCTCAACAACTATTGGATGGATATTTAGTTTAATGTCTTGAAAACTGGCGGATTGCAATACAATTTGGTACATACACTCACGCCCCACTCAAACGTTGATGATCACACTGCTCAGCCTCCCTGGAAAGAATATTCCAAGGTGCTGTAAAGAAGTCTCTGACCGATTGTCAAATCTCATATCCAGGAGGAACAATGCAGATTCAGTCCTGGCTGTGGAACAATGGACCAGTCATTTACCCTTGCAGGGCTATTGGAGGGGTCATGGAAGTTTGCCCATTGAGTCGACATGTGTTTTGTGGACTTAGAGAAAGCGTACAATCGAGTTCCTCGGGGAGTTGAGACCTTGGTACTCTGCAGGAAAACTCTCTCATTTTTTTGTCAATTTATGAATCCCTTGCTCTCTGTCTTGAATGTCTCATTTCAGGTATTCATTTTCCTTGCTGAAGTTTTGATATCACTGAACTGGGCTGTCATGGCTGACATACTGCTGGTGAGTTTAAAATATGTGTGTGAAAATAAAAATGCTGAAACGTGAAGCCAACTCGTTGTTTTGTGCTTTTCTTTTTACTTCAGTATATTATCGTACCAACCAGAAGGGCCACAGCTGAGGCCCTCCAGATTTCCTTCCTTCATCTCCTTGGGGATGCTGGGAGTCCTTACTTAGTAGGCGTGGTGAGAAAGAGTTCAATGTTCCCACTTCCCTTTAACTGTACTGTTTAATCAATAGTACCTCTGCGAGCTCGAGTAAATCATATTTTCTGCATATCATAAAGCTGTCTTCACACCTTTGCCAATAGATCTCTGATGCTATCCGCAAATCTAAACCTGCGACTCAGGATTGGAGCTTCCGTAGTCTGAAGTACAGCCTCCTGGTCTGTCCATTTGTTGGGATCTTGGGCGGACTGTTTTTCTTCATGGCGTCCATCTACATTACTGAAGACAGGAAGGCTGCTGCACAATTGGTTGAAGGTACTGTAAATGGGTCATTATTGCCCTTTTATTCTTTATAAATGGTGATACAGTATGACCATGACTCAAACAAAACAACTCTGTTCTTTTCAGCTTTGGTTACTTAAAATCAACATATTCTGAGAATGTTTAATTTTGTATTTCTTCGCAGGAGTTCTGTGGGGATGACCCATGGCACATGATTAAGTCCTCACCATTGAGTTTACTTGTTAATGTCACTGTCACACATGCTGGAGAGCCCTTCCTGAACAATCGCCCTCTACTCACTTACTACAAAATAGCACTCCTCCTTATGCAATTAAGACCAAATTCTCCTTATCTGCACACCTGCCCCTGTAACACACTGGCAGTCTAGTTTTTCTCTTGACTGAGAAACAAAGAAAAAAGAAAAACAGTATCGTCTTTGTAGTTTGGATCAGAGTTTAGCTCATTATCTCCATTATATTAGATTGTTAATAAATGACAATTACTAGTTTGTGAGGCAGCGGTGATGCCGACATAGCTGATTCCCACCGAACGCCCTGATCACACCGAGACGCATGGCTAGAAACGCATGGCCCTCCAAACCATTGTTCTCCTGGCGCGCGATCCCCTCTTGTGCCGCGTGTTATGTTTTTTTAGCAGCTTTCTGGACACACACACACACACACACACACACACACACACACACACACACACACACACACACACACACACACACACACACACACACACACACACACACACTTTTCAATATTCTAAACTTTTCAGCACCAGGTGCCTGGTTACACAGTTAGCTTCTCTCCTTCTCTACTGTTTTGATGCAGGTAGATGTGGTAGGGCTAGCTAGCTAGTTAGCTGTTGGATTGTTAGTGAACTACAGAGTTTTATGCAGCCTATGAGTGAGCGAGTGAGTTATCCATTTTCTGTGAATCACATATGATCGGTTGAGCAAGCAGTCCCACTCCACAGGGCTCCATACGGTTTTGCCTGACCGTCTGAGGCATTTTTGAAGCGGTCACGCCTGCAGCAATGCATGTTAGCGTGATCGCTAACGTGGTCTGATGCTGGACCAACTAGTGTACGCCTGGTCACTTAGTTATGAGTGCTCTGTTCTTCATTTTCAAATGTTTAAACGTATATATGTGTGTGTGTGTGTGTGTGTGTGTGTGTGTGTGTGTGTGTGTGTGTGTGTGTGTGTGTGTGTGTGTGTGTGTGTGTGTGTGTGTGTGTGTGTGTGTGTTTCTAGGAGCTTCCCAACCACAGCAGGGTGCTAATGCTGAGCCCCCTATAGAACTGAGCAACGCGGACAAAAGCAACAATACAAATCATGTATCTGTAAATACCATAAGCTAAGTTAAAAACTACTTTTGACAACAGGATGTTGAAGTTGACTTGAAAGGATCCCTTTTTTATCATGATACAACCACACACTGATGACAGATGCAAATACTTGGTAATCGTAAGACCATCATATGTCTTTTAAAAAAAGGCTTGTTTGTTTACCCAGGCTTCAATTGTATATTCCACAAGTTTTTTTGCGATATTACCTCCAACTCAGGGTGTTTTCTGCTTAACTTAAAAAGTACATGCTTATGATTTCTTGATGGAAATATTGTTTTTCAATACATTTGCAAGTGAAACTGTTATTGTGCATTTCCCTCCTTCCAACCTTGGAGAACTTTCTCCTGTTCTTCTTTCTGTCTATCCGTACATCCCTCCCACCCTCTCTGGCTAATGTTATATATTCCCTCATCAATCAAAATTGACTGCTGGGATGTTTATTCATGGGAAGATGTTTTCAACTATTTTACAGTACACCTTTTTTACTGAATACATCCACTTACAGTAACAGGCCACCACAGACTCTTTCAAAACAGTCAATGAGTTGATGCTCCATCATCACAAAAGTCATATTTCCCTATTACATTCTAAAAAAAAAAAAGATACGGTGGTCGGGCCTTTAAGCTTTTTGCAAGTAACAGCCGCTGGGCCCCAAGACCATTGTTTTGCTGACACCAGAATTTTAAAATGGCTGCGATCAGTTGTGTATAACTATTATACTTGTTTTTCTTTTCTTAATGATTCACCTGAATTTTTTGCTGACAACCATCTTCAGTTTGGCCAGTTTAAGCTCCAGCTCAGATTACTCCACAATGCCTTGGCAGAATAAGATGAATTTGTCCCAGCATCCATGTTGAGGATCATCAGATTAACCTCTCCATCTCTGGATGTCCCAGTCAGCATGCAGCTGCAGCCTCCTAATGAGAACCAGAGGGGCCCTCAGGCTGGACCACAACATATGCACATAATGGAGTTAAAGATGGAGGGTTTCATTCTCTACTCGCTGTATTTACTGTAACAGTTGCTGGAAATTCATCACATAATTCCACTTTCACGACTCACTTCAGTGGATCTACTTGAGAGATGACTTAAAACTCCATATGTT
The DNA here is from genome assembly GCA_038501785.1 of Myoxocephalus aenaeus. Lineage (NCBI taxonomy): Eukaryota > Metazoa > Chordata > Actinopteri > Perciformes > Cottidae > Myoxocephalus > Myoxocephalus aenaeus. The sequence goes on along the minus strand of JBAMJR010000175.1, from coordinate 3,808,121 downwards.
GTTCATGCGCAGTGAGAAAATGTATTCTATTTCATAACAAATAAATGGAGTATTTTTTGTTTCTTCAGCTTATTGTGAGTGTGTCCACTAGATGGCAGAGCTGCACTACTGTAAAACATACTATTATGCGGATCCCGTTGTCATCCATTGATGAGCTGCAATTGATGAGCTGCATTTGCCAGATGTGAAGACAATGTACACCCAGCCTGGCAAACAATCTTTTTTTTTTTTACAAATATTGTTGTAAAATATATACATATACTCCAACACATACATATACATATGTATGTGCTGATGTGTGGACAATACACCCATCTCAGGCCTCCACACGGCGAGGACACAAACCCAATGTTAGCTTTGCTGTGGCTGAAACCAACCCGACCATATCAATGAGAGTGTAAAGGCGTGGTCACAATATAAACCCTGGTGTGACAAATGCTTGTCACCTACTGGATATAGCATACTCAAATCAATGTTCAGTATTACATATACATAAATTCACTGAGTTTCTAACCACAATCTGCCCCTGGACATTACCTTGAGCAAATGTATTCTTCAAAACTAAATACAAGGTAAGTCAACAAACTGAAAATCAGTATGTTGCCCAGTCCTAAAGCATTTACAATACGCAAACAAACATATGGCAAACAGATATTGAACACCCTCATATTCAGTAAGGAACTACATTTCACAGGTGTTAGTCCCTACAATATTTATATAGTTGGTTATTTTTCTTTCGAGTATTATCAGTTTTCGAATCGTTTGGTAAAGGCAGGTGTGATATTAAATGGGTCAAGGTGACAGGAATTTAACACGAGCACAGCACAGACCAAAACCCAGCATTTTGGACTTTTGCACGAAGCATGAACCCTGCAACACTCATTAACCATTCCTCTCAGATGTCAGAGGATCTCCTCATCAGTAAAACTCACACGGAGGCCTCCGTCGGTTGTCCGTGTGATGTGTTGCCAACCATACGAGTGTCTACCTCTGACACTTGCACTCCGTTTGAGTGTTTACTTTTGATATTCCCTGAACCCGAAACTGTGAGCGTACGTCCGTGACCTCTGCCGAGTTTGTGGAACATGAGAGGTGCTAACGTTCATCGCCGTGAGCCTGGCTGTGCTTGTAAAAGACGAGCACAGACTAGACAAACAGGACATCTTTACATACCCGAGTATGACAGCTGCTTGTCACTCAACTTCTCAACCCTTCATGCTGCTGCTGCAGACGTGTCTATCGTCCCCTGGCAAATCCTAACAGCTGCATGTCGATGCCTGTCCCCATTGTTTTTAACTGGGGTGGACCATGCAGGGAGGTCAAAGGTCATTGTCTCTCTCGGGTACGAGGTCATGCAATAATTGGGCTGCATTGCCATCATGTTAAACACCCTTATGCAGTCGACATCGTCAAAAACACGCAGCCAACGAGATAAATGAGCAATCTTTAAAAAGGTGCAGTGCAGAGGATCTGGTGCCACCTAGTGGTGAGCTTATAACCAGCTGAAACATCTCCCGAAAACACAAATATTCTTACTTTCAAGTGATTTTACGCTGAAGAAAACATACTTATTATTATACTCCATCTCTGCCGCTAGATCCCCGTAAATGCTCCACAATTAAAACTGCGAACAGCATTAAAATGTCTCGTTGTTGAAAGTTCGGTTGTCAGAATCAATATTCCAACCAGAATTCAGACGGGATCACAACCGTTTCAGAGCAGCAGGTGTTTCAGTTTAACCAGTGAACGTGTTAACTGGTGACTTTCAGCCCAATGTGTCCGTGGTTTCTCGTCGTCACAGTTGGTGTAGATGATAAACACAGATGAGTATATCAAATTGATTGAGGCTTTTACAAACACTCTTAGATCTTTCGTCTCTACGAGCAACCCCAGATGCTTTTAGATGAGAGTCACCAGCCAGCAGCTTCTATGGCTGCCAGCTATTAAACATGTTGAGTACCATTTGACTAATCAACAATACTGGTGTTTGTGGCGGCCATTTTCAAACTCAATGAATTCCAAACTCAGAGTTTGGTGTTTGATGTTCTGTACATGACCAGAGATAACGGAGTTTGGAAGCATCTGCTGTCTTGTGTGTTGGTCATTTCTTGTTGCACACTCGGTTTCTCAACCAGCTACTTGTATATGTGAGGCACTAAGTATTGGGCCACTTGCTCATGTATTCTATCCACTCACTATTGGCACACAGATCTGGAAAATAAATTAGTTTTGGTTGCATTCGCCACCGTTGGTGGTTAATGCCCTTGCACGACAACTCGTCTGAAGTGGAATCGTTTAGGGGAAATTGTTTGCTGATTAATGTAATTTCTAGCCAAATGTCAAATATTTCTTATTGTTGAATCCTAAGTGTTGAAACTGTTCACTGAACGTGACATTCACAGATGAATGAAGGCTGTAGTCCAAGGCCGCCAGGCCATTGTTAAAGGTTTCATTGCTTTGTTGTGGAATTCACTGGTATTTCCTTTTGTTTTTGAACATTTCAGCCTGACGCGTGTGATTTTCCAGAAGTCATGATTCCTCAGTATGCTGAGGGAATAGATTGGGCAGCAGGACGTCTACGTGGAATAACAAGCAAGCACACACGCACACTGAAAGGTATGTGGCAAACATTCAAGAGGTAACAGTTCAACCTTCAATTAAAAACACAATAGGTATTGTGCGCCATGTTTCGGAGCACTTTATCTGCATACCTCTCCGTTTCCCCTGTCGACCCTGGCCGTACAGGAAACTGTCACAATGGCTAATAAATTGTCCAGGCCGATCAATGAGGGAGCCGGGACGGAGCAGATACAGTCAGTGTTTACCCAGGGATGGGGAGCCTGAAAAACAACATGCTGATACATACAATATGGGAGCAATCAGAATGCTGTCATGATATCAACAATAACCAGAGAGTGTCTCGTGTGCATCACACATATTTACTCTGACAGAAGAGACAAGCTTATCTCTTCCATGTTTGTGTTATTCTCACCCTTCCAGGACAATGATAAGAGACGTCAAACCACATTTGTGGATGTGAAGTCGCTCTCTTTTCCTTATCACCAGCAAACTGCTGCAGTGACATGACATCATGGAGAGGAAGAGCCCTCTCCGCCCTCAGCGCTGCCCCTTATTTGGACAATTACATCATATGGGCCTTCCTGTCTATACACCGCAGCTTGCAGGGACACATATGCATATCCTATTTTACTGTAAAGTGTCAGAACAAAAAGAACAGCAGGGTTGGTGACGCACACAAAAAGAACCAGAGAAATCAAAGGATCGTTATTTCAAGGCTGAGACTGGGGTGGGAGGGATACTTCTGTAACAATGTACAGCTCTGTGTGTCTGGTGATGAAGAGGAGGGGGATTCACACAGGCATACGCACACATTTTTAATTGTTGAGTTGTTAGCATAAATTAACACAGAGGTTTGGTGATTGGTCTGTTCAGCTTGATTTGGTTATATCAACAATATGAATTGCTTATTCATGTTTGTGTACGATTGCGTTTTTGATTCAAGGTTCCATAGCACATCAATCAAGCCTTTTCTCGTTGTCATGCAAATTACTTTGAGAGTACAAATGTGGACTGCAACGGAAATGCAGCCAAATCTGAGGTTTTCCCCATAATGGCATACGCACATTCTGGTCCTATGTATTTAGCATTCCTGTTTCATAGGCGCGCTGGCCACTGGGCTGAGGAGAGCTGATTCCCAGACACAGTCGCAGCAATGGGGTAATTACAAAGACCCGTCTATAAATATGAGCCACAGCACCACACAGATCTGGTCTCACTGCAAGTTAACTTCAGGCACATAAGCAGCTCAAATTTCCCCAAAAAGGCAGAGCTTGATAACTTGTTTTCCTTGCATTAAGAATGCAATCGGTGAAGAATGACTCGAATAAGGGAGATCAACATGATGATATTAATCTTGAACCCAGGTGGGCCCGCTACCTGGGGGGCAGATGCACACATGTAGCAAACACAAGGTAAGGACCCAGTAAACATGCAGCAACATATTCTTCCTGCATACCCACATATTGGGGAGAGGTTCGACTCATGATGACTATTTTGAACAAAACGAAACTCAATTCCAACACCAAGGAACTACATGAGAACATAGCAAACAATGCTAACGCCCAAAGCAGCTCACGGTGCATGCCATCTGTCATTATGAAAGCACACCAGACACCAGATTCCAATGCTGTGTCTAATCACTCTACAGACCAAACTCAAGAAAGAATATACTTCATTTTATATAGCCATAACCATAAAATGATGTCTTTGCTGTTTTGTGATCGAAATTTGCGTTCAAGTGCATATCAACGCAGCTAATGGCTACTCCAACGTCTCTGGAACATGTCTGAATCGATTACAGTCGACTGTTTTCATTTGCGTGGCATGGAGGAGCACTTGCGCACGGCCTCCTTCCAGCATCGAACAGCCGAACCGCAGCCTTGCATGTGTCTATGTCTCTGACTGGTGGATTAATCGTGGTACTGCACTCTTCCTAAAGGCATTCACATTCAATACAAACATGAGCTGGTTAAATAGACCAATTGGTTATGGTGTTCTTTAAATGGGAGCATGTATAGAGATCTGATTGATTTTTTTTTTCAAAACAAAACCAAAATGAGTTGCATTTAGATGGAATGAATGCATACAGTGACGTGTAAAATGAAATGGGTTTTGCAGTTACCTGAGAAAGTGTCAAATGGCCCAGGTGGTACCCAAATGGCGAATTTGAAGATTCTATCTCGACATGCCTCTACTAAAACCTCTCCAACTTTGCCCTGCTTCACTTTATTAACATCGGTATGTGGGACAGGTGATGTCCAGATGTGGTTTTGTGAGAGGTTTTGGGCTGCAACTGCATCATTACATGGAAATATTCTCTCTAAAAGTGAACCGTTTTGTTGGGGAGAAATGAACTCCTTTATTCATGCTGTGTTCCATCTTCATTTACATATACCCAGCAACAAACCGATGATGACATATATCTCATCAGTGTAACCTTTATTATGATACGAAGATTATTCAGATAGACCTTGTAAGATACACTCTACTCATTTAGGGCATGTCACCTTGGAGCAGCAGCCTGAGCCAGAGACCAGGGTTTATTAAGTTTACCTCCCAGACAGACCAACTGAGACTGATGACCCACGACCAAGGAGTCCAGCTTGGATGGAGCTGTCCTCTAAATAATTAAATGAGCAGCTAAAAGACTCCGTCGCTGCTCCTGAACACTATATTTAGTCCCTGCTGTCTCTTTGCCCCCCGCTGCTGCAGCACTGCACAGTGTGGCCCCCAGATCAGACTTCGGAGGAGAGGAGACATCAGATCTATTCAAATCCTCAGCTGCTCTGCCTCCAGACACTCCGTTGCTCAAGTGTGGCAGTGCATGGCAGAATGGGGTGGCTGCAGCGAGCTACTGTCAGGCACAGGCGGTCAAGCGGACAGGAGGTCACAGCGGACGAGAGAGAGGTCGGAATGGTAGAGCCCACACCTCAAGAGGGACCCCAGACGGCTCCGGCTCCAAAAACAAATGTATGTGACGAGATGGGAAGTGGGGTGGTCCACTGCCACCAGACATCATGTGCTTGTCTTACCGAATGTCCCTTTAGTCCCCTGCTGGGCACGTGAAAGTATTCTGGCAATATTAGGGTTGAAGCTGGCCTATGTTAGTGCTGTCAGCTGAAAGAATGGAGCAAGATCTCCCACTGTCCCTTCTGCTCACTGGCCTGTGTGAAATGCAGTTAGATGCTTCATTACGTGATCATAACCATTTCTATCACTTGTACGGATTGGCGACATGGGTCAAATAGAAATAGAACAAGTTAATTTCTTTCACAAGAATAGAACAATTGCAGAAGATTAAATAATGTGTGAGTCAGTGAGTTGAACTGAAATGTGTCCAGACAACTGGATGTACAGTATGATTTAAGACGATGAATTACATGCTACACCAAAGTAGACGTAGTTGAAGTGAAAGAGATGCTTCAAAATCTTCTTTCAAGGAGACAGATGTCAGATGTAAAAAATATTCTCCATTAAAACGCCTCATCTCCATTGAGGATAATGTTTAAACAACGGCTTGTATTTTCCTCAGCAGTTATACGGCATGGAGGCCGGTTCATTCTCTCCTTCCGGATATTTAACGTACATAGTGTACTCAGGGAAACTTGGTACAGGAAGGATCGAGACAACAATGGAAGGATCACAGACTGTTGTGTGATAACTGTGTTTGAGAAATTCCTTGATTGCTTTAATTGCGCAAAACATTTTTGTTTATTTATTTCAATCTGCATTTAAAAGCAAAAAGATAGAGAATAAAAGATATTTACACACATTAAAGACAGCAGCAATCAGATGAAAGTGACCCCTATATCAATTACACATTCTGAACATTTTGGAGGGATTCATTGCAACTGATGAAGACCAGAAGCTCAAGGAGGAACACCAAATCATCTCTATTCACAACACGATGATGAATCCCAAAAACAAGGAGTTTTACACACATTAAACTGCCTGGACAAGTTGTTCATATCCAAGTTATTCAACCTTGACTGACCTGAAAAGAGTCCGATACAGCACTCCATCAAACCTGCATGTTTATTAGTTCAAAACAATCTACTTTATTTCATCAGTGAAAAACATGATTCTAAATTTCTTGTGAATTCGGATTCTAAAGAATTGGAGACGAGTTCACTAGAAGCACAGCTGATATGCACGCAGCTGATAGACACATGTTTCACTCGGGACATTTAAACTTCATTGGCAGCCACGCGCTGGAACGCAGAAGGAGCCGGCCTTATCGCCCTGCAGCCGCTGGGCGCAGCGATTAGCAGGTTATCTCCCATCCTGCACTGGAGGCTCGGCCCCGAGCCGAGACAGGAAGGAAGGCCGGGGGCAGTGACTCGGTGGCTCCGGGCCACATAGCAGAAAAGCGGGAGAGATAGGTCCCCGGTCCACCGAGCCAGTCTGCGCGATGGAAAAACCCACAGGGTCCCACCGACATGAGCAGCATATCAAACACATCCCAAAGAATGAGGAGGGGGAAGTGGGGGCTCAAGAGAGGGGGACAGGAACAACTGTTTACTGGGGCTCCCTCCTAAGCCCTCCGCGTGAGACCACTGGTTGGTTTGGCCCTCGTCTCTCTTCCTGCATCCTCTGTTCCTGGATAACAGCGCGCGGCACTACAAAAGCAATTCTTGTCAGTATCGCTCGATCGTTCTCTGCCGAGTCTGCCAGGCTGCACCGTCGGCATCATCCTTTCCAGACTCAAAACCGAAGGGGGTATTTTCAGACATCAAAGTTTTGGGTTTGAAAGTACTTTTGCAAAACAAACGCCATGAGGCAGAACTTTGGTTTGTACTTTTGCAAAACAAACAGCAAAGGGGGGGTTGCATTAGGTCTTGCTGGCAGAACTTCGCAGTCTAAATAAGACGATGCAGGTCGACTCAGTTTATGCCAATGCCTTCAGACCTCAAATCTGATACCCTTGCAAATGCCAAACGCCTGCAGAGCAGAGCCAGACGAGAGCAGCCTCGTCCCAAATGGATGCCAGGCTTCTTCTTCATCTGCTACCTCCTTCCCAGATTTGGTTCAGCCTCTCACTAGTTTACATACTGACAACAATATTGGCCTAATTTCACTTTTGGGTTAGTAGGCTGAGCGCTTTTGTTGAAGTGATGTAAAAGCGTACGCGGCCATTAACAGGCAACCCGGTCCGCGTGGGACGAGAGCCTCTTGCCCAATGTCCCCTCTGGCTTCTCAGTGAAACCAAACTGCGCTTGTCAGGAATGCCCCCTCAGCACTGAACTCTGCGCTGGCGCTAAATCAACACTCGCTCGGCCTCGCACCTTTCCGTTCAAACTCCTTCCAGTAGGTCTCGGTTCGCAATCGCAGAATTCCCAACACGCTCTGCTTTTTCGGGCGATCTGTAGTCGAGGACGATTTGGGATTCCTATCTTGGCAAAGTCAAAATACACATTGGAATAGTCTAACAATTAGCGGGAGATGTTTGGCTCCTGTCTGACAGAACACAGATGGCCCAGAAACACTCATCTGCATGCAGGATTGGACCTGTCCCAGCCATTCAGAGAAAGAAAAAAAAGAAGCTAATTCTCCTCATTCCCAATGAAGATTCACTGAGGTGTGAATACACCGCAATATTTACACACAATGTGCATTGTCACCGCCCTCAGTGGTATTGAAACCATCATTGTAATGAGTTAAAATTGGTCTCCCCGTAGAATCAATCCTATGACCTCTCTGCCGCAGACTGTAATGAAGTTGGGGACTCTGGTGGCTGTCAAAGGCGTTCAGGAACCCAACGAAACTGCATTGTGTTCATCTTTTTAAGCAGAACCAGATGATATCCCCCTCTGGGTTGGTTCTGTAACCACCAGGAATGCCTCAGACGAGCACGTCCAACAGCCAGATTCATCCAGCCTGATGAGCTTCGTTCCGTCTCGCCGCTGTCCCCCCACCCCGAACAGCTTGTTGTGATGAACTGGTCGTTTAACAAGTAAATGTGACGTCTAAACGGCCAACTTTGTTGCTCGCAGAAAACACATTTACTTGTTTTTAATTTTTCAGCTGCAAATAATTTTTCAAGGATATGTTTGGGCACCAAAAACTAAATCAGAACTGGCCAGAAGGGGAGGAAATGTGTGTCAGAGTGAAACATCTTTGCTCTAACGGGTCTGCTTATGCTGGCGAGTGAAAAAGCCATATCAGAATCCTCCGGGGACCGTTTTAAACTACCGCTGTTGTTGTTTGTGTTAACATCTTCTGAATGCGTGCAGTGCAGAGGAGAGTGAGATACATGAGCAGCTCGGGCTCAGGAGGATGCAGTCACAGGAAAAAATTGTTTGCCCCTACTTGTAGTAATGGGTGGAATTCTCTTAAATAACATTTCTCACCAATGTGGCAGTGTTCACTTCAAGTCACAGTATAACCCTCTGAGGCCTATTTGCTTTGCACATCTCCATGGATGCTGCAGACGACAGAGGGCTGAATCTCATGCTTTTGGGTGTTTGTTTTAATCACTTAAATGTAGGGGTTCCTTCATTATCACCACAAAAAAAAAAGATAAAATAAAATACCTACTTGCAGATGTAGGCCTGTAGGTTGGTATTACTGAATTATCAGGAGATAAATATAGATGGTGTGAATTACTGTCAATTCCCCGTGTCACAGTAACATTTTCATGTCACTCAGATGAATTTGGCTGTAACTGTGGGGTTTGAAATGTGTTATTCAGAATGCTTCTATTCTAACTTTTTAGTCTTGATGATATATCTGCCTTCACATGACAAGATCCATGGGAGTTTAGGATGCACCGACGCTGCACTGAAACTCTCATTTCTGCTTTATTGAACAATGGAGTGACACGATATGGACACATTCCCCATCCAACAATAAACTTAGATGAAAGCTTCAGTGGTCGGTAATTGGTCATGTTACGTGGCACTTCTGTCAGAGATACATGTGTGTCGTGGGAAAGCCCAGTATGTGTTTTTTTTTTATTTCACTGTAACAAGTTTCTGTAGTTTTCACAGTAATATTACTGTATACTGGCCATAGTCTTACTTTAGAACTCCTATACAGCATGTTGCTGTAGATCTGCAATGCATCATGGTCAAAATTCATTCCCGGGTGAATCTTACTGTAAATGAATGTTGCTGTGAATCACAATACAGTAATACATGTTTCTGTGAATCACAATACAGTCATTTTGAGAGGGAATACACCATAATCCGTTTTGACATTATTTTCAACACAGATGAATGTTAGGTTTAGCTATCACGCAGACAGAGGGGAAAACAACATTGTCTCTGTCTGCGTGATAGCTAAACCTAACATCTGTGTTGAAAATAATGTTACACAAAAGATGACAGTAGACTATAATGTCGTGTGCCGATGGACACTTGCTTCTCTCGACACAATTTTGGAGCAAGAGCTACAACATTTCTGACCATTTCTGAGTCCTCACTTCAACTTCAGCAACAGCAAGGTAACGAAGCTCATTATTATTCCTTCATATTTCCTTTTTGCCAGGCATTTTGTAAATGTACATTAATTACATACAGCACAGTCCTCAAGTAAAGTTACCGTGTAACGCTACGTGACTTAAAGAGCTAAGTAGGGACACTTTCCTGCACTAGTAAGCTAACGTAGTGTTACTAATATTACCAAAATATAGTATTTGCACTTTAAGTTGTGATATAAATCATTTGGCTTCATATAGTTGATACATGGCAGAAGTTTAGTGTAAAAAAATTATTGGAATCGTGTGTGTGTGTTGCTGCTCGTTAGCTAAGGCTAGCTCCGTTTGGAGAAGTTTTGACTCTTTTCTCTCTTGCTAGCTACCGTGCGGCACCACGTGACGTGGGTGACGTTACCGAGCACCACTGAAGGTGAACCAGAACGCCACACCAGGTCAGACAACACAACAGATAAGACTTTTACACAGCACAACATGGCGTGTGTTTTCTGAGCTAACGCTACATGACAGGGCAGACTGCAATAGCTGGTACAACATTGATACGTTGCTGCTAGCTTAACCCTGCTGTCGTGTTCGGGTCTAATCTGACCGATTTACAACTTTAATCAATCATAAATATTGTGTTTTACATCGGATTGCCTCAAGACCATATGATATCCTCCACACTAGGCATTTGAACATATACAATTGCTGATCACATTCCCCACCCTCCCTCTACATACACACACACACACACACACACACACACACACACACACACACGTCTGAACACCTGTTCGCAGCCCCATATATAAAGTTGTACACATTTCAAACTTCAAACCCAAAAAATCAGGTGTTTGTTATGGGAACCATCTCTGTCCTGCTTCATCCCCCCACGTGAACCACACCTTCCAGACTAAACAATGCTTATCTTCTCACTTTCCCCCTAAATACACCGGGAACATCAAAGTAAGGGTTTCTTTCATGTCTCTCCTAATAAATATGGTACTATTGTCTGTTTATTTTTGTGTTGCAGGAAACCTCCACCAGGCTGATGTTGAGGCCCAGGTGTCCCTGCTGAGCGCTCCAAGGCTCATCATGTTGGTAAGACCCCAGTACCAGACAAAACACAACATAGGCTGACGTTGTCAGTAGTAGAAACATATTGTGGTATTTCTAATGGGAATCGGTAACCAATGTCTCTCTGTCCTTCCACTGCCCGGAAGAGGACTCCTGCCCAGGAAGAGGACTCCAGTTCAGGAAGAGAGTCCAGTTCATGGAGAAGACGACCGCCCAGGGAGAGGATTCCAGTTCAATACAGTAACAATAAAGTCAGTTATGGACATTTTCTTTTTTTAAATTGTACTTTTTTTCAGTTAAAATAGTTTTTATACATTTCCCCCTTCACCTGAATATTATGTTGTTTCCAGTGGTTGAATTGGACTGTTTACTGTCAAATTACTTTAATTAAAACATGTTTAAATTGTCATAGTAACTTGAAGAAAGAGGAACATTTAAAATATTGAAAGTATTCAAATAAATGAGTTTTGTTGAAAAAACTGCATCTTCATTTTACAGTATGTAATTATTTTACAGTTATTCATTTACAGTATTAAAATGAATACAGTGATGCATTTTACAGTAGTCTGGGATTTGCTGTAAACTGTATATGGTTACTGTGATGACAAGTACAGTATTTTGATAACTACTGTAATAACAATGATGGTACTGGGATTATTACTGTAAAAATGACTACAGTAGACTGTGATTCATTTTACAGTAAGCATATTGTAGAATATAATACAGCTACTTACTTGCTAATTACTGTCAGCAAGTTACTGTAAATTCTACAGTAATCTTGTTACAGTGTTCATTTCCACACACCTTAACAGCAAGTTCCACCTAAGACCTCTTAATTCATAAAAGCAATCTGATTGTTTACTTTCTACAGTAATACAAACAGCATAATACACAATAATAATGCATTAACTCACCCCACAATCAAACGGTTTATTAGACATATTTAGTTTGTTAGTTGGACTCATAAGACACCAACATACTGTTGCAGTGGTGAAACATTTGACAGGTGTGAACATACAAACTATGACAGAAGGGCTTCCTTTTTCATATAATTGTTCAGAAAAATTGAGAAGAAGAATCAGCAATGTCCTTAAATCATAATATAATGAACAATAAAGCGTCAAATAACTGCATCTTGACTAAAGCATCCAATGGGGAGCAGTAAGCTTGGCTGTTTGGTCGTGTACCTGAATGTATCTGTGAACGCAGAAGTATTTAGTTTTAGGCCGCTTTAAAACATTGCTGTTGTTTTTCGCACATACTTTTTTTGGTGAATGGAGCGCCACAAGACAAGTGCCTTCAAGTAGCTGCATTATATTGATGAGAAGGCAGCTGATATCTCCAAAACTAAGCAACTCACACCAACACAATATAGACTGATAAACAGCACTCCAGGCCAGAGGAAATGATGTACCTTTGATTTTGGTGTGAACTGTCCCTTTAATATTCAATGAATCTACTCTGACAGCACAATCAACACTCATTGAATGTAAACTAAGTAATCTCTGTTATCTTTGATGCTGGTTTAACATTTAATAAACACATCAACTCCGCTGTCAGCACCAGATTAGATCACTTGCAAAATCCTTCCTGCCTGTTAAGGATTTGTGGAGAACAGTTAATGCTTGTGTGTGTCTTATCTCTTGCATTACACATTCAGACTGCTTTATCCCTGTAGTCGAGTGCCGGTAGTTTGTCACTCACAATGAAATTTTCGGTTCCATTTCTACCACTTTTTCATTTTATACACTTATACTAATTCACTTATTGATCCTCATATAGTTAATGTCTGTGTCATCGATCGAATAATTTAATCACTATGTAAAGCACTCAACATTTTTTTTTTTTTTATAAATGTGCTCTATAAATTAAATTGACTTAACTTATTCTACAATGAAAAGGTTCCAAGGAGGCTGTCTTTGATCAGACACTGCTAAAGAGCTGTCAGTATGACAAGGTATGGGGACTAAATACATCTTATTTTTTTTACAAACTAAATATATACAAAAACACACAAACCCTGAGATCTATTTGGGACCTTTTACTATAAATATGAGCAGACCAATAGGGAGCTACCGTTCATCTCTAAATGTGTCTGTGCAACATAGCTGCTTCTATTAGAAGCCTATAATTATTCCGTATTTATTTCACTCAGTCAGATGCGCATCAAATAAATACATGAAATAAATATATAGATAAGTGAAGTCACACCCACCACCGCCAGCTTCCTTAAATATGAGAAAAGGTTTTTCCAACCGCACTACTCTCCGGTTGCATTCCCCGGTATCTGCACCACGGTATCAGGTGCGCGCCTCCATCATTCGCTGCGGGGCTTCAGGAGGGGGGGGGGGGGCGGAGTTAGTCAAGCCGGGTCACACCCCCTTGCACTATAGCGCGGTGTAGGCTACTCTCCTCACAGAAAAAAGAAAAAGAGATCCTAAGGAGCGCACAGCCCGTCCGTCACCAGCACTGCTAGAAAAATATGATCCCGAGGAGAACGACTCCTGCGCTTCAACACTTGCGACAGAAACTCCACTGCGAATAATTCCAGCAGCAGAAATCACAGAGCATCGCCGCGTCTGGTCCTCGCTGAGCTCTTCTCCTCTCCATTCTCTTACTCTCTCTCTCCCTCCGCGCTGGATCTTTCGTGCCAGAAGATGTGTGTGGAGAGCGACGGATGCGAGATCGAAGGCTGCAGCAGTTCGGACGAGGTGCGCACGCTGTCCGGCAGCATGAGCCCCGCGCTCAAATCCAACCCGGACCTCCACGCGTGCAAACCGGGGCACAAATTCCGCGCCGCGCTGCTCAGATGCCGCTCACCGGCCGCCGCCGCCGGGATCCTCAGTTTTGGCAACGTCCTCAATTACATGGATAGATACACTGTAGCCGGTAAGTGACCTACCTGCCTTCTCCCTTCCTGTTAGAGCTTTCTGTTTGATCACAAACACCGCACAGCAGCCCCCCGTGCGCCGGACTGATTGTACGGGCGCTAATTGCCCGTGAGCCGCTCCGGTCTATAGTAGCGCCAGCGCACCTCAGCGGAGACGGGCGGAACAATGGGGCTTTACCCGAGCGCAGCGGGCTGCCCGCTCATCCACAAAGGCGGTGGTTCGATGCTTGGAGACTTTGTGTGCCGGTTAAACCAAAGCAAGGCAGGACAGTCATGTTTTCTGGACACTGCTATAGGTAATTGCAGATCGACCAATTAAGGCGATCGTCTCTCTCCATCCACGGACCTGACTGCATGCTTTTGCACTGTGTGTGTGTGTGTGTGTGTGTGTGTGTGTGTGTGTGTGTGTGTGTGTGTGTGTGTGTGTGTGTGTGTGTGTGTGTGTGCTCATCTGTCAGACGAGCTTCAGCGATTGCAAATAGAGAGAGAGAGAGAGAGAGAGAGAGAGAGAGAGAGAGAGAGAAAGAGAGAGAGGGTCATTAGTTCCTTTAGTCCATCATCTAATAGCGCGTGTTTTGTGCGGCAGCTCGCTGTGCCGCTGTGATGAGAGGCCATGTGGTCGTCCCACTCAAGTGTCCGCATATGTCCTCACTAGAGCGGAGATCCACAGCATGATTTATTAAAACTGAACACTGTGTACGGATGGAAATCGAGCTCGAATTTCTTAGAGGGTGGTAAAAAGTGAAAAGTGCATTTGTATGGGCCACAGTATGGACCTGATCGATTAATTGATCGATTACTAAGATTACCAATTATATATACGTGTTAAAGCCAAGAGCAGTGAGAAGATGTGGAGATTTTGAAGAGCAAAATGTTATTTTTGTGTTAAAATATTTGAGAAAATATTAGAATATGATAAAGCCAGGCAAAGTCATATTATGGAAATAGCCCAGTTTGTAGACTCACACCAGAAATGTATGTGATTTTAGTTGATTATTATGGATTCCTCGCAAAGCAAGCATTGTGTAACCTATTGATATAACCAAGGACTGTGCGCATCAAAACGTGAGGCCTGGTTAACCTCTTATCCTCATCTTAGTTTGACCAACATTTGGTTACTACAGCACTTATCCAGGCTTGGACATTGGACTGTGGCACTGAATGGGTTAACATTACTGCTGCAGCATGGAGAATGGAGGGAAGCGTGTTCATGGCGGAGATTACACTCTTCTGTACAGAGACCCCCCCCCCTGTTAAAGTGCAAGTTTTATTCATTCTCTTATACTTACGTGACTGTCACTACTTGAAATTCATGTTTTTTTTAGTTTTTTTTTACCTCTTCACCCATTATCTATATATCATATCTGGCATCAAGATTTCTGAAATTGATAATTTAAGGGGGAAGTAAAGGTGGAATTTCTCTCCGTCGCCCCTGGCAGGAGTGGCTAATCCAAACGGAACAATGTGTACACTTCTAAGTAGCCACATGCCTGCAGCTCATCCTCCTGAGGGCTTCAGGTCCGGTCTGTAAAGAGTCACGCTACACACCCTCGGGCACCTGAGCGAAGGCTTTAGCTGCTCGACCTACAGCCAAGAATGTGTTGATGGGGGGGGGGGGTATATCTAATCTCAGCCATCTTCAACCGTCATGCTCAGTCGTGGCCGTGTGCGGCTCCCTCTACGCTATAGCGATGTGTACTCCTGTCTCCTCGCCTCTCCTCGTGCTGTGATCAGAGGAAACCCCCTCATTAAGGGGCTCGCGGGAAAACCAACCCTATTCTCCTCCGTCCTCTCTATCGCGATCCTGCCACTGTTCCTCTATGCCCTTCATACCGCACGAGATGCTGTGGGAGGAAAGTGGAAACAGGGAGGAGGAAGGGAGCGCAGGATGATGGTGTTGGAGAGGGGTGGGTGGTTGCTAACCCTCGTCCCATCCCTTTCCCTGTCCCATGCCACCTGCACGCTGCTGGACCGTTTTTTTTTGCATTATGCATGGGAGGCGTTTGCGGCGGACCTCCTCGCAGAAAGAGGGACCAGCATCCATGCGCATCCAACACAACTACAACTACATACGAGCTGATCTGCCATCCTCCTTCCTTCTCTCTCCAACCTGTTCTCTCCTCTCCGGCTCTGTGAGCTGCATTGGAGATTTTGCCGATTGTAAAAATGGGACATTAGTCTTAAATCTTGTCTTTTCCCTGATGTAATTTCTGAGCTCATTACATCGTTCTAAGTGGAATTAAGTATCAATTGGTCCGCTTTCCATTTCCACCACCTCGGACTCGATCTCCCGTTAGCTCTCTGTCTCCTCTCCTCCGCTCTAATCCCCCTGCTTTTCCGCTTCTCCAGCTTCCTTGTTCTCTTTCTGCAGCAGCAGGTACCCAAAACTCATAGATCTTAGTGTCAATTAAGCTAGCATGAGCGCCCGCACACAAAAAGCACACACACAGACACACGCACACACAGTGGTAGAAAAGACTCTCCCCACCATTTCAAGAAGGGCTGAATGGGAGAGGGAAGTAATGAGGGGAGGGGCCGGCTGCTGCAGTGGCAGGCAGGCAGAGGGAAGTGGACGCAGAATGCGGGCTTAGCACGAGCGATGCCGTTCTGCCCCCCGACGTCAAAAGGTCTTTGTACCAACAGCCATTACTGTAGTGTGTGTGGATCACTAAAGCATTGTCACAGAGACAGAGGGTGACCATTCCAGACACCGGGGCTATTCTGCACCACAACAATGATGGGAACATTGCACCAACCAATGCACAGCGGCAGTGTCAAAGACTTGGATCTTTTCTGTTGATCCCCAGTGTCAGAGGTGAAGCCACACACACACACACACACACACACACACACACACACACACACACACACACACACACACACGCACACACACACACGTTAATAAAGAAAAAAACAGCACATACAAACTGTAGTTTATGATTCCAGCGCTCGACTTCTCCAGGATGATGGTGAGAGCCACAAAAGTAGAGTGAAGTTCCAACGACTGTTTCATTTTTACGAGAGGTTGTTTAGCTCGGGGATTTTATAGATGCTCCGCCAATATTTCTTTTTACAAGACTTGAATATTTAATGCCCCCAGTATGTGAGGAGGGACGGCTTCGAAACAAAGTAATTGTTTGAGGCTTGTGCTGCATATTGGAGAGGTTTTAGATCTCAGTATGGCACGAGAAGGAGTGAGAAAACAAACTCAATATTGATAGTGTCATCCTTCAAATTCACAACAGGGAGTCACTTTTAGTCTGTGATGTACTGTAATGTAAGCAAATGAATACATTTCCACTTCTCCATCCCTTTTTAAAATGCATTTTGAATATCTGGTTCAAATCTGGATCATCATAGGGCTGCAGGCAGTCCAAATTCCGTCAGTTTCCATATTTATATGTTGTGGAATTGACAAAGAGAAAGGGATCCGTTTCAGACACACTCGAGGTCCAAATCCATGCGTGGAGAAAGACAAACCAGCTACATGCAGCGAGCCGGACTTCAGGCCCAGCTGTCCAGCCTGACCGGGAATGCTCTGTGCTTCGTTTTTACGACCGTCTGTGAAGCAGACAAGGCAAAAATGAGGAGCGTCTGGTGTATTTGAGGGTGTCCTGATAAGGTCGATGGCGCCCTTACTCACTGCATTTCAGAATAGCGGTGTGCAGGGAAATGAGATGGAGATTGGACCATACAGGATTGGAACGGAGCTGGATGAGTTACGATGCTCCGGTTGGGTCACTTGTGTCTGGCCTTAGGAAGCCACAGCCACTTTTATTCATATTCCATTGGCTTTTCAGAGTGCAGCTCTGAGACTTAGAAGGCCACCACGTTTAATTTAATTTGAGGTGGCTTTGGAACCTTAAATCCCCGTGTTGGTCTCTGCGTAGACCCACAGCAGACAGTCCAAGCTCCTCGACAGCTTATCATAAAGAGGGGATTAAGTGTTTCTTCAGAATATGAGGATATGGGAGACACTCAGCACTTAACGTTATTTGCTTCTTGGTAAGTAAGTAAACCCTGATGTGTGTCAACTCCAGCCACCCCCTGCGTGCACCCAGAGTCGCCCCCTTTTCAGCCAGCAATGGGACAGTTTGGGGGGTATACCGACTGCAGCCTAATCTGGGGTGAACAGAAAAATTGTGGCGCCGCAGATTAGCGTCTCTTCCAGGCACCTTAAGCTGAGTTGTCTCAGTCAAGCTGTCATTCTGGGAATACCCCCCCCCCAAAAAGGGGTCACATCCCATTGGACAAGGGCAGGACCCCTTGCATGTGAATTTTTGGCATCTTGCATTCAGACACAGATGACCGTGTGGTAATAATCCTTTTAAAGCCAGCTCTGGTGCTCTGCAAGAAAGATGTAGCAATCTATCCAGTCTGACTGGCTATACAGATTAATTCCTGATAGCTTTGTCCACTTCCTTTGGGGCTCCTCGTTACCACCGTCCATATAAACCCTTCCTCTGCATTAGCATTTCCTCATAAAGCAGTCTTTAAGGCTATTTTCTGTCTCCTCCATGTTTTTGCTGTCTGTTGTCACAACATTAAAGCGCCCTTTCTGACGGCGGAAGTGCACAGAGTGAAAGAAAAGGGCACCACTTTCAGTTCCACAGAGGCCAGAGAAGAAGAGAAGTCAAGACGGCGTCCGTGTCTGTCGGGGACATTCGGGCATAAAGCAAATTCTACGAGAGGAAACAAAAGTTGAAAAAACCCACTTCTGCTAGTAGAAGTCACCGCAGATCTTCTCAGTAACATGAAGTGCTGCAGCGGAATATGTCAGAATGAGACATACAGGAAGTGTCTCCTCACTGCTGAACTGTGTGAGAGGCTGTGGGCCACGCTCGAGTTGCTCTGGGGTTTAGCCGTCGGTTGTTTCACCCCTCACTCTTCTCCCCATTTCAACCTCTCTCGTTTTATAGCGTTCACATTTAAAAGGTCCCCAAACAACAGCAGTGGCATTAAAAAGATGGAAGGGCCTCTAGTAATCCACTTTATAGGGTTGCTGCGTCTTTCTTCCCCGTGCTTTTTCCATCTGATGTGTGGCTGTTTCGAATTAGACAAACGGCACCGTACAGTTTGAAGCGTCTCTGTGAACGGCATCTTTTCATGCGGTATGTTTTCGACATCTTTCAAAATATTTCATTTCACTGTTGACAGCAAAATATTGACGCTATTCAACAGATGGTAAATGGAACAATGTCATGATATCTTACCAAGTGGACTTTTCCAGACCGGTTTCCCACAGATTTCCCACTAATCTCTTTATGTCTATATCCTGGCGTGCCGTTCTAGCTGCTGTGAGAAAACAGTCTGTGTGTTCTTTAGGCTCAGATTTAGCCGACGTCTGTAATAGTAACCGGTGGAATTAGACGAGAGTTTCTTCATCTGCCAGACAGTGCAGGCCCTTTCATGTGGCTCCTCCGGATTTTACCCTCAAGCAGACATTGTTCCCTCGCAGCAGCGTTCGCGCCTGTGACCTCCACCGGCTCCTTACTTCGTGGCTCGGCTGATCACGACGCAGCGACGCTTCCCCTCCTTGTACGGCGGATATTTTGGCATCGCCCCAACCTTGCAGCCGGCATCACTCATCACGGCTATGAAGCCATTACACAAGCTGCATTCTGGAGAGGGTATTTTTACCCCGTGCTGCCGACGCTAAAGCCCAGAGGTTTGAGTTGACGAGAGACGAGGGGTGAGAATACTTGGTGAGGTGACAGGCCCGCCTCGCCAGTGTTCTACAAACAAACAGGGAGTGTAGTTATTGTAGTCGGGCCCATTGATTTGGCCCGCTCACCGGCAGTGACGTGGCTCATGGAGGCGATTGCCCCTTCGCTAAGTCCCGTCCCTCGAAATGCATAATGGCCAATCATATCGAGCGTCGGCCAGCTCCGACCAGGGTTTACTTTAAAGCCCCTGTCCCTGTTCGCTGCAATTTGAAATCTAGCAGCGTTCTCCTTCTCTGAGTCACAACTTTGTTTGCAGTTGTCGCCATTTCTTGTGTCAGACCTTTGGACACCTCTGCCCCACATCCATTTAGAACAAAGCCACGCCTCGTGTTATGAACAAAATCCAACATCAGGCCAGACTGTGAGTGGCTCTTTTTCTTCACGTTTTACTTCTTAACTGGTTCTCATCTTTCAACCTCCGGTAGCTCGGCGGGTCAACTTGTAAAAGACGGCGGCGCTTGCTCGAGCACCCCGTGATGATCACTGACCTCCCCCTTGTCATTAGAGGAGAATGTGTGGACATAAGGACGGGGCGGTGGTGTTTTCTTTGGTGTTGTGTCCTCCACCTACAAGTTTGCAGCAGGATTACGGCCCTTAGATAATAAACACAGCCTTTGCCAACTTCAGTCCACTTTTCAAGACGCGTTGGAGTGACAGCGAGATGAGTCACGGTCAGAAGCGGAGGGAATCTCCCAGTCTCCATCCAGCCCCTGTCCAAAACCCCCATTCCCAATTAGCCCCCATGTTATGAAAAGAGGTCCCACCCTTCCTGTCCCATTAGCTAAGAAGACTATCTGAAAGATCGCAGGAGGGAAAGAGGAGAGATCGGGGATGTGTGGAGCGTGCTGTGTTTGACACACTGTCAAATAACAGATCATCCCTGCTTAGGAAATGTGATGGGAAAAAATGTGCTCTCCTCACTCCCCGCATTCCATCTCATGTTAATCTTACATTTTATCAGGGTAGTGTGAGAGGTCCAATATTGTTGAAATTAAAATATGTTGGTATTTGGATGGTTTCTGCATTCATTATGGACTGCATGGGATAACACAATAATGCTAAATAATAGCATTGTGTGCTATTCTAAAGATGGAACAGTCAAAAGGCTATTTTATTAGTCAGATGACTGAATTTTTCACTGCTCAGACTACATTGTGCATTTCCATTTCCTCCAGCCAGCCCAAGCACACACACACACACACACACACACACACACACACACACACACACACACACACACACACACACACACACACACACACACACACCAAGAGATATTTACAAAAAAGAGAAAAAAACTAAGCAACACAAGTGAAATTTCTGTCTTGTGAAGGTCATATTCAAATGTGAGTCCAGAGGCCGCTGATACATGCGATGAAGAAATGGAAATAGAAATGGAAATAGAACACAAACACACAGACAGACAGTGAATATTGATCAACAGAACAGCAGCTTGGAATTTGTGTGATGAAACCGTGATGTCCTGAAGCACTGAAATGGGATTTTTCCCTGACACATTAACAAGTTGTTCTTGAGAGAGTTGGAATCCAACATTTACCTGCTCACAGCATGAGACACAAACCAGCAGACATGCAGCTAGCGGCGGTATTAGCGCTCAGTTCCTGGAAGCTCTCACAGCTGCTAGAATAATATTTAGAGTGCTTATTTACAGCAGCTCTATATTTGAAAAGCCTTCCCTGTTGAGGGAAAATGCAATCTCCCCCTCCATTTACATGTGATGGAGTAAATAGTGGAGCCTGGCACAGAGATTGTGTAATCTTTTATAGCCACCGTTCAGGCCCAGGATAAGGTATTGTGTGTGTGTGTGTGTGTGCGTGCGTCCCCTTAAATGTTTCCTCAGCTCTTTTTTTTATTTCATTTGTGGATATCAGTCATGTTGTCCGAGCTAGATGAGATTGCGGCAGGATTTTCATTACTGTGTTTGGCGTACGCGTTGCTGTGTTTGTGGGAAGAGCCGGGGTTGAGCGAGGGCGCTGACCTCTGTCAGAGACTTAGATGTCCTGGGTCAGAGGTGGACACACACACACACACACACACACACACACACACACACACACACACACACACACACACAGCCCTTAGTATTTTTCTGCTATACGGGTTTCACACTTAGGATTGAATTCCTCTGAGAATGTGTCATTGGTTTTATGTTTCCAAGACGTGACTGATGTCCCAGGGACAACATAAGTGCATATGCAGGTATTAAACTTAATTTTGGACTGGCAGCAACGCATTATCTTATCCGGCCTCTCATTTCAAATCCGACTAATTTCGCGCTGCACAGCTTGATCAGCAGGCAGCCAGACTGTTTTTTTCTTTTTCTGGCTGCATGTAAACGAATAGAAATGCTGCATTAAAAAAAAAATCTTAAATGAATATTGTCTATCACATTACAAGCATAAAAAAAAAAGCTACATTTTTTAAATGCTGCAAATTTTTATTCAGGATCAACACAGAAAACTGTCAATAAAAAATAATCGTCAGATTCCATCCGGGTCTGCTTATGAGACAATAGCAGGCTGAGTTTAGGTGTTTGCTTCTGCACAGCAGTTGTACACCAGAATGGTCGGTTACGCCTCACTGCCAAGGGAAGGTTATTACAGCGTTCTTTTGATGCCATAAATGTTTACTGGTCCATGTTTAACTGCATAAATCTGCAGGCAGCTTGTCAACACAATACTCCCAACAACTTTGATTGCATGTATTTATAACACTGAATATAATGCACTCTACTTGAAGCCGAATCTGTCGCTGAATGGGGTCGTCGTGGCATGAAATGAGGGACTTTAGATGTTCAGCGATGTCTAGGAGGCAAGAGCGCAGCTGGCATCCCGTGTCGTCATTCAGGTTGCTTGATGGAAGTATGTGGGCAGCACACCAGCGCTCTCAGAGCTTCTTATATGGTTAAATGACGGATTAGTGCATCAGCCCCGAGGCTCTGTACTGCGCTGTAGGTATGTGCGCCATTCTTTAACAAAACACGTGCAGGTATGTGCAGGAAGTCAGAGAGGAAGAACGGTGGAAAGGAAGGTGTGTTTTCCCACGCCGAGAAGAACTCGATTGGTGGCTTCAAACTTTTCTGAATTTTGAGACACAAGCTTCAAACTGGCCTTTGAGGTCATTTGATATAAGTTTGGCCAAGAAGACATATTTGGGTTTCTCAGAGTGTTTGATGAAATAGCGGGACAGATAGAGGAAGTAATGAGATACATATCTAATTCATGAGACAGTGAAAGATGAACCCCACGGCCTAAACTAAACCCCCCTCCATAACCGGGATGAAATTGAGTTGGAAATGAGTGGCCTTCCCCCTAAATGGAGACACAGCGTGAGAGTGCCACTGGGCGGATTGCTTTTGAGTATGTGTGCAGCGGCAGGAGGGTCACCTTGACAGCGTCTCATCTCATATACGTCTGATCTCTCTGGCTGTGTTTGTGTAGTACTATATTTGTGCATTACTGATTACCTTCCAATTTCATACAGTCTCACACATTTTTGTGAAGAAACCAAATAGAAACTCACTACATACAATCCAAGAATGGATTGTATGTAGTGAGATAATGTGCCATTCACATCAGCCATAAAGAAGCAGCTGGGCCCCTATTGCCCCAGAATTCTCAATTTTTCAGAGCCTAAGCACTGTGATTATCCAGAGAAGACAGTTGGGCTGCAGCCGTTTGATGCTAAATTGAGCTGAAAACACAAATCGTCACCAATTTTCTTCTGTTTTTATCATGGCTTGAGGTCACTGTGCACGCTCCCTTTTTGGAGAAACAGCTCTGCGGTCTAGACAGCCTGTGGACATCTTATCAAGAGGAAGTCAGATGAAGTATGAGTCAGGTGTCAAGCCGAGAGCACAGATATACAGTGTATATTCTGTTCTTAAGTAGATCTGTAAGGCAGCATTTTAGCATTTTGCTGCTTAATCTTTGGATAATTAGAGACGCCTCGTCTCAATGAGCCTCATTAACTAAGATAATGTAAGAAAGCCTTTCTGCACTGTACATACTGTTTATGATAATTATGCGGCAAGACGTTTCAATGTCCCCCATAGTGGATTCCTCGCATCCTCATGAAATGAAAAAAAAGAGTGAGGAGAAATAAAATCTCAATAGAAAACACGACATAACGACTTTAATCCTCCACACTGTTATGTAAAAATAGTGCTGGGATTACGGACAGGATTAAAAAAATTCACATGAGCTGACACTGGCACGCACACGCGGTGATGTAAGTGAAGTCTTCGGCTGTTTGAACTACCTTGAGGTAACCCTACATATACTGGTGGTCCGCCCATCGGTTGGGGGGGTCCACCGTTTCGGTCCTAACGCTCAACAAATGTTGGCTCCACATGCATGTTCCTCCCTGAACTTTTCATTTAGTGCCACCAGCAGGTCAAAAGTTTTGACTTTGAACCATTGAACCATCTCTACATCCAGAAGGTAGATTGCAACAAATTTCCCGTCGGACATTCACGCTCCCCAGGGGATGAATTGTAATGTCATTCTGTCATTTTTTTTTTATCTTCTATCGAGAATAAGTCCTACACACTGTTCCTTTCATAACACTGTCCGTATAACCGGACACTGTTTGAGCCTCTCGCTGGTTAAAGTCCACATAAAACACACTCCTCCGTGTCCACATTCAAGGTTGAGTTAAACTGCTGTTCAGTATTCCTGAGAGACGCTGGTGTGAACGAGTGCAGCCCCCCCCCCCCCCCCCCCCCCCCGCCCCCCGGCAGTCAGACAGTCTCATGTCATCTCAAATACCTTTGCTTCGCTTCACTGCATGTCTTTCCAATACTTCTAAAACATTATCTCATATACGAGCTTGTGGGCTAGCCCTGGATGTATTATTGATGAGCTATAGGTTTAGTCTGCTCCCTTGATGCTTCACTATGCCTCCTCTCCACTACCATCAAATATTTAGCACGTACTGGCTGGGACTAATGCGCCGCGGACCTCGACTAGAATTCAAGCTTTTGATTAGTGAAAGAAAATTTGCTTGAAAAATAAATAAATCATATTAATCAAAGTGGTAAGGCTGGCACACCTACAGGCCTTTAATTTGATTTTGGCCCAGTTTGGCTGTCACAAATTTAGAAGATTAGAGTGAAAGCAGTCTCAAATGTCATAGTGGTTTTTATCACTGAAAAAACTGCATTGTCATCCTCACACACTGGCAGGACTTCTGTTTCGAATGCATTTGTCTTGGTGCATTGGTCATCTTTAAGCACTTTCCACCAGCTTGATTTGACATCCACGCATCAACGTCAGCGACTTAAGAAAAAGAAACGCAAACTGTAACCGGTAGAACTTTTCATTTGCAGTGGACCTACTTTTTTATTGTGCTTGAATGGTAGTGATTTGTCGGTTTGACAAACAATTCTTTCGTTGTCATGCTGGAAAAATTGCCAGAAATAGGATTTGCATTAGTGTGGGAGTGTTGCTACAGGTGAAGCTACAGGAAGTACATTCTGAGCAACACGTCCACGACTTCTGAGTAACACAATGACACAACTAAACTAAAAGAATGTGCAACAACAATACAAAAAATATCAGGTGTAAAATCCTGAATGTGGGAACCTTAACGTTCACTTTCCATTCTGCATCAACGGTGTCATAAGCTGCACTCAAAAAAGGGGCCCTTTAAAATGTGAGTGTTTCTCAGTAAAACACATCCTTGAGGTCTGACAAACATGTTGACAACAGCTTCCTCGTCATAAAACATGTGCAAAGTGTGCATCCTTCTGCGTGTGCACAAACACAACAGGGAGTCGCTCGTAAAAACATTGCTCCGTAGCCCTACTAGTGGGCAGAAAGTCCACACGGCTCCTTTAATCTACAGAACTCCACTCTCATATTAATAATATCTTAAACAGTAGCCTCTCAGCTTGTCAATAGGATGAATATGTAAGGTCCTAGATGTGCGTTTGACTCGCTACCAACAGGGAAGCAGAACTATCCAGCGCTCACTCACACACTCCCCCGTCGCTTGTGGATTGTTATTCCCCTGTACGAGCAGCGGCACACTGTTTCCCAGACATTTGCAGCACGTTTCCTTTCTGTGTGGCAGGGAGAGGAAGTGGAATGGAAAAAGCGCACCCCCGCCCACTGCGGACCACATCGCAAAAGGGAGGAGAGCAGTCGGTCAGGAGCCCGCCGGCCACAGTCGGGCATATTTGTGGTCGGCTTTCTCCTCTGAGGCGCCGTGCAGTGTGGCCTGCCTCTGCACTCGGCCGCTCTCTCCCCGCGCTGTTACTGTCACCGGTCTCTCACACGCTCAAATCCCCAAATTGGTCACGTGAACGACCAGAAAAGATGCACTTTCTCCTCCCTCATTATGACCCCCCCCCTCCTCCCCCCCCCCCTTCAAGACTATTTATACTGCTGGGGTTGACACATGAAAAGGAATCACCCTCTAGCAGGAATGAAGGGGAAGGATCTGGCCACATCAGCAGAGCGGTTCACCGCGGCCCGTCACACTCTAGCCAGAATGAATGACTTCCATCCATTGGCTCCCTCTCACTCCGACACACACACTGGGAAACCAGGGGAAAGGGGAACCCACAAACACATATATATACTATATATATATAAACAATGGAAACATATGCTTTGCAAAACAAATCCAGCCCAGACTGACCCGGTTTTAGCCACAACCTATTCCTTCGCTCCTCATGACTCCTCTGCTCTCTCTCCAACACGCGTCACTGTTAAATTGGACTGCTATTCTCTCCTTCCTCTTAGCCTAGTTTCTATGTGCAGAAATAGAACCAAGGGGGGCCGGAGATCCACCAGTCTCTGTTGGGGATTTGATATGAAATCTGTCCGCTCCAAGCTGACGGGAGTTCTGTGTGTGCATATCTGTGTATGGGCTGTGGTGTGTGTGTGTGTGTGGGGGTGTGTGTGTGTTCACTTCTGGTGTATTTGTGAGTGTATGGTGGTCCCGGAGGAGCAATGCTTGCAGAGTGCGTCACTGCACGAAGAGCTGGCCTTGCAAAAACAGCATGCTGTATCCTCATTTTAAATGTTTCCTCTGGATCACGCCGTCGTGTTGTTTTAACTTAAGCTTTCGGGGGGAAGTTCACCACTGCCTGTCAAATTGTCCATTTGATGTTTTGATTTAAAAAAGAAATTATGCTGAATAAAAAACACAAGACGTTGGTCTCAGTGTTCTGGAGCTGCGTTGATCTACATTGATTCACAAACCCCGGACAGCTAGCAAACCGCCGGTCGCCGTATAATGGAAACAGCGACGACTGAAAGAAAGTACTATTCATAATCGAAGAATGATCATTCACCATTCACCGCTGTAAATGCTGCCTGTGTGGCGTGTTCACCAATTTGAGTCATTTCTTCTCATGCTACGCTGAAGAAAAAAAAAAGTGGTCATGAAGGCGGACGTTATGAGAGTGGAATAACTAAGTGTCAGACACAGGGAGCTGTTTTGCTCAACTCAACTCTGTCTGCAGTTCAGCATCCCAAAGAAAGCCATGAAAGGGCTTCTGAAGGGTCACACAATAAATAATGTGGCTCTGGACTGTGCCGGTGCACGACGCAGTCATGTGTCATGAGGGAATCACGCCGAAGCAAATAAACGCGAGGATTATTCAGAAAGTCAGAAAGACAAATAAATGACAAAGCAATTAGGACAATGTCTTCAGGTGTGCTCGTTCCAGTTGTATCGGCTGTGAAAGGTTCACTAAGGGAGTGTGCGCTGCACTGGGTTGTGTGTCAGAGGGCGTGGCCTGTGCCGTGCGAGTGCTGCTACCTTGAGTGAAGATGGAAGTAAGTGTTAGTGTTGTGTGCTGTCAGGAAGATCCACATTCCTGCCATGTTTCATGCTCGGTGTCATGCTCAGATGCACGCCGGAGGCCCAGGACTTGAGAAACTCATTAACGTTCAAGGCAATCTTGTTGCAACTGTGGTGCATTGTAAACTGATACGTAGCTATAGTGTTAAGTGTGTTATACTTGGTATTTCAGGCATCCTATAATATAACCTGTGTAACTAAGAGGCATGTGAGCAGATACTGCATTCTGAGACGCAACAGCAATGAGGATCTTAGTATAAAAAAAAAAAAGAGGCAGTTTTTGAGATTTCGGCAAGCTGAGCTCCTTTGTGGTTTCTTGACCTTTATCTGGAACGGCATCGCCATGGCAACTAAACTGGGTGCTGCCAGCTTGGACGAGGGGCTGTGATACCGCATTATCAGACGGATCTCTGAGTTTCTCTTTCTTTCTTAATAAGACATGGTTGTTGCGTTTCCTCACAGAGTCCCAAAAAAAAAAAAAAACATGAATTTCAGGCTGAGGAGAGAAAAAGAAAGAAAAGGCTGAGGGAGGAAGGAAATCAAAAGCACCGAGTTTGATCGCCAACATTGAGATCAGAGATGATAGTCGCGAGAGGCTGCTACACAAACAGAGCTGCTGGCTCTCTGTAATCCCTGACAGATTAGCACACTTCATTACACAGCTCATTGCACTTGAATCGAGAACAACAAACACTGCTGCTTTGATCGCCATTAACGTCCACTGCTTCCTCATCAGAACGTCTCACACAATACGCTCACGTGCTTTTAATAGATCTAAGCGCGTCGGAGGACTTCATCACACAGTGGTTCTAGTTTATCCAACACCCACAGCTCCGTTCTCCCATTGTCACAGGGAATAGCAGCTTTGCCAACTCTACCTTTATTAAATCGTCTGGTGGTTGTGTGGTAAGGGTAGACGGGTGGGGCTCAGACAAATGCAGACTCTGTCCAGGAGGGACGCTCCACCATCTGGCACAGGAATCCCCCTCCCAGCAGGCTGTGTGTGTGTGTGTGTGTGTGTGTGTGTGTGTGTGTGTGTGTGTGAACTTCTTCCAAGCTAATTAGAGTACAGCTGCAGTTGTACAGTCCACTGTTAAAACACTGTTGTCGCTGTTGGACAGACGTGACAAGGGGGATGGGGGCCGAGACGCTGTCGCAGCCAACCTGTCTGCCAAGGCCATGTAGTGGTGTGTGTGCGTGTGTGTGCGCGTGTGTGTGTGTGTGTGTGTGTGATCAGATTACCTAAATCACTGAGGTGCATGGATGTGATCAGACTTCTCTCACTAATCAGCCCAACTTGGACTTGGATGTGAACTGCGAGTTACCTGCTGAGAAAAGTGAGCAGGTTTTTTTTCCACTGAAATCGGCGGATCGCTAGCATTGGGAGCACCTTGTGAGTCACATCATCACGAACGGGGAAACGATGCAGAGAGTTTCGAGCGCGGCTCTGGAACAAGAATGCTGCCCCGCAGAGTGAGAATGTGGGCAGGTGGTTTGACTCACATGACATGGAATCTGACGCGTGTCTCTGCTCCCATGCAGTCACGGTCCAACCTGCACCTGCCCTTTGTTGACAATTAGGCAGAAACGACATCCATTGCGTTGAGCGCATTATTTTTTTACCTGCCTTTTGGCCGTGACCGTTCTGGACCGTCTGCCGAGCTTGAAATCCCGGAGAGATCGCGAGGACGTGATGCACGAGAGCCGCTTCCGAAACGTTGCCGAGACTCGAGGTGCACGAGTCCGGAGGTCAGGTTACGCCGGCTGGATCTCGGAAAGGAGAGGAGCCGGCAGCTTTTCCAAAATGTTAGTCATGCCGCTGTTCCATTTTCATGAGCTGTGTTGCAATCCCCCGGACCCAGCCTCCCAGTTTTTTACAGAGAATCAGCCGGCACTGCCGAGCACATGCATCTGGACTGCAACCTATTCCTTTCATTTTCAAAAAAAATAAGCCTTTGAACCGTTCCAAGCCGGTGGTCCCTAGAGGAGCAGAATTCATTTGATGAGACGTGTTGCTTCTTGTTTACTGGGGCTTAAGATTGTATGGTAGCCATAAAGGGGGTTTCTTCTAACCCCTAATTAATCACCGTCTGATCTTCTTCTTCATCTCGATAGTCTGATGTTTACAACGTGTTCAAAAAATAAATAAAAAAAAGTTTATGAGGTTTCAAGCGCATGCTTTACATGCAGGCAACGTTGAACTCACACACACACACACACACACACACACACACACACACACACACACACACAGTCATAATGTTGTGCGATGAGCAGATACTCGGCTCCCTGCGGTGCCTCTTGCCAAGCAGGCGCCATCATTCATTAATGCATTGAAGACAGTCAGAAAATTCCCTCCATTCCAACTTCTGTTGGGTGACACCAACAGGTTTAACACGACTTCAAAAGATCCTGTGGTTCCTCACAGGGGAGGGATGTCGTGCTGCTGCCGTGTGTGTGATGAGAGACACCACAAGTATCAACCTCACAGGGTCGGTTGCAGTGCCATTTAGAAAAGCCAAAAATCAACCGCCGCCGCGGTGGGAAGCTAATGGTGGAGGAGGTGTGTGATGGAAGTGTCCATTGAGCGGTTGAAAAAAACAGAAATGAAACCCGGCAGTGAAATCTTTGCGAGCGTTTACTGAAAGTTGACCACTGTACGGCAGCCAAGAGTGCACTTATCGGGGATATTACATTGCCCTTCAGGGATGTTAAGTGAATGATAGCCTGTCTATCAAACATATCCGACAATCACAAGCCACAAAAGAGATTCGATTTAGCTATAAATCAAATAGAGCTCAGTGTTGTGGTTATTATTATTATTATGTCTTGCAACCACATTCATGTTTTCCCTCTCTTTACAGGTGTGCTGCGCGACATCCAGCAGCATTACGGAGTAAAAGACAGTGGAATCGGCTTGTTGCAAACAGGTAGGTTTCCTCTCATTCCATAATTGCGCTGTGAAGAATCTCAGCTCAACACCTGAACACAATGCCCGTGTGATGGGGTAATTACTGCGCAACTCTGTTGTTGTTGCTGTGCTGGGCTTTGCTAAATTGGATGGAGCAATGCAGCGGCTTTGAGCCCAAGAACCAGTCAACATCAAAAACGCAGTTTTTTTTTCTTCACACATTAACAGTACAAGGGCTTTCCTTTGGCAGTAAGAGATCGACGAGTAATGCTGCACATTATGGAGTTGATTTACATAATCACCCCGCTAATGATTTACCTATGCCTCTAATCCTTCTCCTTTATACCTATTAAGCTCAAGACACAGGATTGAAATAGAAACCAAATCTTTTATCCGTTTTCTTAGAAAAAGCAGACACAAATTGGCTCAACTTCCCTGCCCTCTAATTTATAGTCTGGAAAGCGTCCACACATTCTAATCTTCAATAGATAAAGCACTGCCATATTTCTTTTGCATATTTGAGGCGTTCTTTTGATTTATTCGTATGTTCGAATTATTAGCACCACTGTATCGCAGGCTTAAGTCAGGGAGGGACATTTCCTAACAGCAGCAGCAGCAGAAAGAAAAACACAGTCAGGAGCCACGCCGGCTGTTCTCCTGAGAGCCTGCACACATGTACCAGAGCGTCTGAGGACTCTGGCTCAGGGCAGGGCTTTCCTGTTCCACTCTAGACCCCAATGAATCCACCTTTTAGGGAGATACCTGGCAAAGCCCTCTCATTGGAGCACAGGACCCCGTCTCGTCTCCGCGTGCCCTCAAACTCACTCAAACACCAACAAACTTGCGCACAAAGTGCCATTGAGGGCGAGCAGGCGGGTTTGAGACCGAGGGGGAAAGAATACAGGCTAGTGTTTCCCCTACCCCACCCCCACACCGCTTGATGCTCTTAGACTAACTTTAGGTGAGCTGAATGGTGTGGCGAGGACAGAAATATCCACCGGGAAGAAAAGAAACCAGTGTTCTGTTGGCATTCAGTGAATAGGCCTCTTTTTTTTTTATAAACCAATTCCACATCACACCCAGTTTGACTGCAGCATGAAGAATTCATGTTTTAGTTCCTCCTCTGCACACCTTCCTCCTTCATCTCCATATATTCTCATGTTTTTGTCGATTCTGTGAGCAGCAGTGGTCAAACGATTTAATAGTCTGGTGTTTCAAAGCAAGTCTGGTGTTTCGTTATGCCTGAACGGACTGCTAATGGTCCTGATGTGTCGGGATCAAACACGCTCATTCGATTCCATTTCTTTTAATCAGCGGGGTGCCTGAATTTGTGAAAACACACTGACCTGCACCCAGAGATTAGTACGAAGTCTTAACAAGAAACAGGAAACTGTTTGACTCCTAATTCTGTTTGCATTGGCTCATTATTTGAGTTATGCACACTGCCGCACTGGCGCAGACTCCCCCACACTTACACACACACACACACACACACACATAGTGAAGGGGCATGTGTAGCTGGTTTGCCCTCTGTACTGTCTGCGTTTGCATGTCTCTGAGCGGCGCCCAGCTGGCAGAGCTGCTGTGTGCTTGGTTTGGTTTGCCTGGCCCGTCCCGGCCCGTCGTGGTTCAGACTCCGCTTGGCCCCTGATCCCCAGGCGACCTCTCTCTCACACCGGCCTGAGGAATGCATGAGCGTCCGGACCTTGGGCTGTGAGAGCGGGTCGGCCCAGACGGGGGAGCCTAGGTGTGAAGGCGAGGCTAGGAGGCTGACGTAGCCGGGGCGCTGGAGGGGAAGAGCCTCAGTGTTTGGGTGTATGTGTTTACACACATACATATACACACCTTCCGGTTCCCCCCAACCCCCCAGCTTCCGTCTCCAGAGGGAACAGTCCCGGCCTCTGTGAGCACCTGCAGGCCAGCTCTCCTTCCTCGCTCCCCCTGTCCTGGCGGCTCGCGTCCACCTGGGAAAGCAAACTGCCAGCGTAGGTGTTTTACGGGCGGTGGGAGGTGCTTTCTCTGCTGCCAGGTCACCTCACACTTTTTAAAAACACTCACCACACACTGCAGGATCCAAGTCCAAGAGAACAAAAACATGTCTGAGTCAGAATCACCCCGTGAACTCTGTTTGAGCAAAAGGATAGTTTTGACCCTTTTCTTTGGCTCTTGATCAGGACTACTGGAATGAAAATATCTAGAAGTTACTGACAAGTTGTTTGCTTTTGGGAAACACCAGGCTGACGGAGCAGTGGAGGAGCCGTCTATTTTTGACTGGTAAAATCTCATTTTCTTAGAATAAGGCCCACAATCAGTGAGTGGCATTATATAATGGTGTCTGTTTCCAATGGAAATCAAGTGTTTGTTATTATTCGCCTCTCCCTCCCTTGTTTTAAGGTACAGATACTCATTTTCAAAACAAAAAAAACTATAATTATCACAACCCCATTGGCTGGAAAATAATGGAGGCGGGGTGGTGATGATTATAGTGCAATGCGGTGGTTGTTAGCTGGTGTTTTCATGCTTAGGGACAACAAATAGAAAATACCCTGTGGTGAGCTCAGCCTCTGCAGCACCAGTTATTTTGGTTATTTGGCAACTCCAACCCCTTTCAAAAGCAGCTCACACAACACAAATTGACTTGAGGTATGCGCTCATTTCTATTGTGTGCACGTGTGTGTGTGTGTGTGCACGTGTGTCACTAATGCCTGAGGAGGGGAGGTCTCATCTCTCTGTGTAAGAGGATGCGGTGTTCAGAGCTGTCAGTCAGGTTAGGGCTGAAGGCGGTTGGAGCCGTCCATCAGCATGTGGACGTGGCCTCACCTGAGCTCAGCAGAGCTGTCAGAGCAGCGGGACGGCCCGAGCTCTGCTCTCCCTCTGGAGATGACAGCGCTAATGGCCCTTGGGCAGCGGCTAAGTGAGTGACTTTCACACGCAGCTGTGAACAGGACCAGTCCCGAGGCTACGGAGGGCACGAAAGGTTAATGAAGGAGAGGAAGACGAGAGTGGGGGGTTCACCTGGATGGTGTTACCTTTGGTTGGGCGGGGGGGGGGGGGGGGGGGGGGTTGAGCACTTTTGTTAACTAGACGGAGAAATCCGAGAGACGGTATTTTAACGCGCTACGGTTATTGTATCCAAGTGCTCTGAGGCAAGTCAGGGAACAATACAAAAAAAACTCCTAATGGGTGGAATTATCCCTCATAATAGAAGCTGGCATAGTAATTATCCGCCGCTGGTTTAGCATAGAAACAGCAGAGTTATTGGGGTCAGTCAGGCTGGATGTACAGTGAGGCGGCGGCTTAATAAGGAGCCGGCTCTCAAAACAGCTCGCGGGACCGTCTGTGCCCTGTTCTGTTTGCGGCTGCCCACCTTGTCTGAAACACGACACCGACACACACACGCACACGCACACACTAACTGACATTGCCCCGGTCTTAACATGGTGTCAGTCTGCCATTCAGCCAGTATGTGAGCCATGAGGAATGAGGCCACAGGTGCCGTGTAAGACTTTCGGCTTGAGCGCCGCTAACACGTCGGACTCACACTGCACAAAGCTTCAGCGTTGTACTGAGTAAAAGTCTGAGTTTCTTTATCCTGTGCTGGTGCTCCAGCTGGCGGTCTGGATCCTGTTATATTCTGAGTCTGAGTGTGTGAGTTGTTTACGGTCAATGTCAATCAAAGGTTTCTATTGTTGAATCTCTGATATCCCCCCAGACACAGTGGGAAGTTGTGCTATCAGTGCTTGATCAGCTGTTTTGGCCACCCACAGCTGCTCCTATTTTGTCCTTGTTGGTATCCCTCGGTGCCTCCGCTCTCCCTCTAGTTTGGCAGCTGTTGCAGCCTTCTTGTCAACTTACAGCCGTTAGAGGAGTCGGAGGGATGAAAAGGAAATGGGGCCACCTGTGTCTTCCTCTATCTGGTCATGCATGGCAGCGAGGTTTAATCTTCTCCGTTATTGATTCCCAAAGCCAAATAATTGCATTGCGATGGTGTTCAGCGGCCCCCTCTCCTGATGAGACGGGAATAGAACGATGACCTGTGGTTGCATCGACATCACAGCGCGAGAGTGTGTGTGTGTGTGTGTGTGTGTCTCCATCCCAGGCTGTTTTTATAGGCCACGTCTCGGAGGAGGGCAGCTGTTGGGCGATGATTGGCACTCTGCTCCCCGTCTCCGTCCCCCACGCTTTCTGTCAACGAACCAGCAGCACTGCCCTTGAGGGACTGCCAATCCCGTCGGGATTTTAAGGCCAATGAAACGAGCACGCTGTCAACCCCTCGTCATGTAAACGTCCAATCAGATCGCTAATCGCCTCTTAAATTGCAAGCGCCACAGAAACTGCACAAACAGCGTGCAGGGTGTCGTGAAAGAGCCACGTATTTGAAAATAGGCCTCGTTATTCCATCGCCCTTTTTTTTTTACCCGTTGTCATTGGAGTGATCGAGCATTTCTGGCAACAAGATTTTGGGGGTGATATTTTCTCCAGCTTCTCAGAAAACGAGGCTGAACACCGATCGATTGCTAGCTTCCCGGGGGAGGTTGCTCCACTCTTTTCTGCTCCGAGTGACATCAACAGATCAATTAGAAACACACACGCACGCACACACACACACACACACACACACTCTAACCCCACGGTCCTCCTAGTCAAACACATGTGCTTGATCCATACACACCCTAGTAAGTCAAGGTCAAAAATCATTATTAAAAGAGTGTGTGTGTGTGTGTAAGTAATCTGTGTGTGTCGGTCCTGGTTTTCATATCCCATTAGTTCCAATAACAAGGGGGGCACGAAGGAACACAAACACAGACAAGCAGGGTCCTCTGTCATTTCAGACGGAGCTTGTCATTAAGCCGGCTGCTCGCGTCGTTACTGCAGGAAAGAAACACTCCCAGCCCGGTGCC
Organism: Myoxocephalus aenaeus; assembly: GCA_038501785.1. NCBI lineage: Eukaryota > Metazoa > Chordata > Actinopteri > Perciformes > Cottidae > Myoxocephalus > Myoxocephalus aenaeus. The sequence goes on along the minus strand of JBAMJR010000175.1, from coordinate 3,772,783 downwards.
ATGTCACCAGCCACAGGAAAGTATGGGACAAAATAACTCCATGTTTGTATTAATGCTGCAGCTTGGATATGCTGCAGCTTGCACATCTCACTGCCGTTTCTTGCTTTCAGTGGAGGCTAAAAACAAGCAACCTTCCTTTATTCCTACCAGATGTGTTTGCGTATGATACGCGCTGGTAATGCACAAAAGATGATGTTCCAGCACTCTTATGCCAGCCGGCCCGGTATTTGTAGCAGCGTGTAATTCTCCCCATCTGCAGCGCTCGCACTGAGCAGGTAGTGGAGAGCTCTGCTGCAGCTGCGGTGACAAGCCATCAACTCTCAGAGTAGCTGGAGTAGTTGACATTATTGCAGAATTAGCGGCGGAGTTTGACAGAAACAGGCGCGAGACTGCTGCACGGTATATTTTCCCAGGCCTGCATGTGGCATTTATCAAACAGCATCGGTAATCCAACACTGCCGAAGTCTGAACGGAGAGAATTAGCGGTGATCAGAAATGTGAGGAATGCAGAATGTGACGAGAATGTCTGAGTTAGGGCGCTTCGGTCGTCTCCGGTGTCCGACTCAAACTAAAGTTATGTGTCACACCCTCCACAGGCAGTCCCATGCATCATTAGAGGAAGAAGGAACAAAGCCGCCACTCCCAGCACACCTGATAGAAAGCACACTGTTGCCACAGTGCACTGGTCACCATTGATTGGTTGGCGATGACTGAAAGGACGATACCACTCCTTGTCCCAGCCTCTGTTGTAGTGCATTTCCTCTCTTTGCACTATTTCAGTCAGAGGCAAGACCAAGTTAATACAAATGCATGACACATCTTATCCCAACCTTTGTAGTAATGATATTGATTTTCTCTCATTCTTATTCCGTCTGAATATCATAACAAGCAGGCAGAGAGGAGAAAATGAGTCTGCTCGGCATGGATACACACCAGCCTTTTACGAGACCCAGAAGTCCAGTAAACAGCTTTAGATTTAGTGCTGGGTAAAAGAGAATACACCAGAGACGGCGCAAACCTCCAGGCTGCAATCTCCTCAACAAGTATATGCTGTCCACAGCAATAAAGTTACCATGCTATTTCAACCACTGTCTCACGGTCTCATTATCATAACCACGGCCCCTGGACACAAACCTGCACACGCAAACAGGAGACACGCACTGCGCTTCCCTCCACAAGCATCACAAGTGTTGTCACTCGGAAATTATATTTGTTATTTTTGACAGGTTAGATGACGTTCTGTACACAATCCATGTACAGCAGAGTATATCTTTATCTTAATTTACATAAAACCAACAACAACAAACTGTTCAGAATACATACGAGGACATCAAATGAAGTTCAGAGCCACAGCTACGAAGAACAAATGACCACCGGCTTTCCTGTGAAGAAAAGTTACTTATCGAGTCAGCACTACAACACAATTTCATCATCTAATTTACAAAACCTTCAAACTATTTCATAATCCTACTACATTTTCATAAGGGCATTTACTACTTTAAAAGCAAAAGCAAAAGGCCCCCCCATTGGCTGAGGGTCCTGGGCATATGCCCACGCTTAAATCTGCCTCCGCATTTGTATTATACATTTGCATTTTGACGATTAGTTGTCAAATGTAAAACCACGCTGAACATGAGTTTTCCAAAACAGAAAACAGAGAGGAGAGATAGTTATCTAACTGATACAGTCACTTCCTGTTTACAATGAGGATTCCTCTACCTGTAAATTCACTCAGATATTTATGAAGCGCTGCTTCACACGTCCCAACGGAAACCGTGTGTCCAAGAATGTTCACGGTCAATTTGAATCCAGACACCTGTGGCTTCCTCGTTTAGAATGTAGAACTGAAAGGCTTTTATTGTGAAAGGTTCACCATGTTAAGAAAATGCCACGACAGAATCTTGTTTTGCCACAGACTTAGTGGGCGGTGTTGTCAGAGATGTGTCGGCCAGCAGATCAAGCCAAATACACAGTAGTGGCAGTCCACTATCGTGGACGGACTCATTCATTCGGTGTCTTTCTATAACTGCCCCCATGCATCTCTGTTGTCTGCTAGAGAGTGGAATTTGATGTAACAGACTATCTGGTATTATGTTCCTTTGCTGAGAAAGTTCCATGTGGTTGGAGTGCCTGACATGTTGCGTGTGATGAGATCCTTGGCAGTAATGTGTAGAGTCGGGTTACCTGTTGTATTTGCACAACATTGCCTTCTACATTCTACAGTGCACAACGTTTAACCGGTAACCATAACACTTAACATTAAAGTGAACTTCTCACACTAGATTTACAGGAAAATCTGAAGGAGCAATCTGAAGGAGCAATCTGAAGGAGCAATCTGAAGCAGCAATTTGCGCGATTGATTTTTTGTTGTTGTAAAGTCCATTAATAATTGATTATTCAATCTGTATGATAATAGCGATAATATTTGCCAAGACTTGAGCCCTTCTTGGATTTAGCCAATACAAGGACAAAGCAGTTTTCACTGACTAACAGACGTTACTCATCTGTATTAACGCCTCTGGCTGCAGCGAGCAGATGACCTTGTAGTGACGAGAAGGGCAGAGGCTCAAAAGACCCTGAAGAGGGGCATTTATGAAAGCAATGTGCTGAGCGCTGAAGCCTCGACGCGCACCTCGTCCACGCTGAACAGGTCAAAGTGGCACTCGGCGGTGCTGTAAATGGCACCGAGTGACAACGCCTAGCCAGCAGACATGCACAGACCTGCACGGAGGATGTTCTTCTCCTATTCCTCTAATTCCGTCTCTGGCAGCTGAAGGACATTCGAATTCCTCGATCTGCTGTATGTACCATTGGTTACGCCGTCTGTCCTGTCTGGTTTCCCGGCTGGATGACCGTGGCATCGGTTACGTTGGAAAACACCCATATCGCAAACAAAGATGAGATTTCTGAATGAGATATAGCTGTAAAGGAGGTGGAGAGCATTACACATGAGGGGTTTGCATCCTTTAAGGTAACAAATACATTGTGGTTATCAATTTTTATTTACGATAACCCAAAGGATCAAATGTGTCCCTGAAATCCTCCATTTTGCATTCTGCCACTGCAGCACGAAGTAGCTTTGTGCCACTTGATTTCTATATTAAATTCTAAAAGATATTTTTTTAAGCAGGAGGACTTGAATCTGTGAGTCATTTTTACTTTGAAAGTCTCAGAGGAAGGAGCTCAACGAATGCTCTCGGTGTACATCTGCATTTTATGCATTGGATTCAGGCCTTTAAGTGCGTTCATTTCCACTTTGACAAACACTGCCAGTCGCCCTCAAGAGAATTATTCCATATACATGTTGTGTTTATAAAAAAGGATCAAATGGGCTGCTGAGCATTTGGGATCCCCGGCCGGATGCAGAGCCTCACAGGTGCTCTCTTGAGGGGAAATGCATCCGTACAGGCTCAGTGAATATCAAACACACACACACACACACACACACACACACACACACACTCAACATACGCGTGTGTGCATCTCCTCCTGATGCTCTATTCACAGTGGCATTGAATCATAGGAGGTGAGTCATCCAGGAGCTATTGTTCTGCTGGTCAATCAAAGCTGGACGTCCGGTGTTTCCGGTGTGTGTGTGTGTGTGTGTGTGTGTATTAATGAATATTCATTAGTGTGCTTCTAAACACTTATTTTACTGTAAAATGGCTCATAAAAGGAAGGAAACAAAATCTAACATGGTTACCAAACTGAATCATGAAGAAGAAGAAGAAGAAGAAGAAGAAGAAGAAGAAGAAGAAGAAGAAGAAGAAGAAGAAGCATAATCAGATCAACCAATATAAAGAGTGTAATTTCCGAGTGTAATGCTAAAGGGCAGTGGTACCAACTCACCATGAGACATATTTCAGAAGGTTCATAAGGTGCCCATAATAATATGAGATGATAAATGGTGATGGAAAGGATAGTAAAGAATAATAAAGGGTGATAAGTGAGGCCATGAACCATACTGTTTATAAGTGCTTATTCTCATCACAGAGAGGTAACCATCGGACACATACAGTGTGAATCACCGGCGTCACACTTAAATATGTGACTCCAGTGTCTCTCGTGTCATTGTGTCTGCTTTTAGACTTCTCGGACGGCCATTGTCCTCTCGTGGAATGTGCAAAGACTTTTGTAATTGGTGTAATTTACTCGCTGAGGGACTGTGAGAAATATGCACTGCATTTTATTTGGAATCTGAAGAAGGGAACCGGTTTGGCACTCCTTCCTGCAGCATTAATATAAGAATTCATTGTATTCTTTGTGGGGATTTTTTGAGTTCATCCATTGGACTGCTATCTGTTATACATTCTGTCTGAAGTACACAGAGAGACTTCAAGAGACTTTTTCAACCTCTGGCTACAAATAGAATAAAGATAGTTAAGAAGGCGTAATGATTCATGTATCTTCTCTATAGAGGCTTTAAAATACAAAACCACTTCCCCTAGTCTGGCCTCAAAAGGGTCCCTGCAGTCGGATGAGGCGACATTACTAAATGACCTTAATTGTTCAAACAACTCAGTCAGGGACAGGGAATCGTCTCCATATTCACCGCATGGCTTTGTGCAGCATTGTAATACATAATAATAAAGTCACAAATGTCCTTGTCATTAATTAACCGCACAACTTGCTTTCTAAACTTATGCTGCTCGTGTGGAATAGACAATTCCTCATGGCCTAAGAGCAGGGAGGTCCGAGATAAACAATGGTTTTCAAATAAATTCACGCATTTGTTTAGCTAATAGTGGAGGATATTTTACATAAGCTGAAACTGTAGAGCTCAGTTAATGCGTTTTCAAGTCTACGGTTGAGTAGATCACTGATAGCTATCATAACAACAAGCCAACGGTGGAAACAATAATCATCTAAATGAAAACAAATCCAGCCATATCATTTTAAAAGAAAACGTATCTGCAGCACTGAAAAATGTGCATAGATATGTTCTCCTTATCATCTAATTTGTGAATCCGCAGAAGCAAACCGAGGTGTTTGACTTCCTTTCGGTCTCAATAATAAAAAGCAACGTCTGCCTCTGGTAGACTGAACAAGTAGTAAACTCTGACCATTGTTCTGTAACAGAGGTTATGAAAACTTTTGCTCCCCTTTTGGCCTTCAGTGTAAACATCCACAGAGTACGTCTGCTCCGGACATCAACTGCTCACTGTTTGGGCTTTCCTGCTGCATATTTGTTATCCACTTCATTTATGAGAGATCGCCATCTTTGGCCCTTAGCCGAGATGCAGAGATAACTCTGCATAAACAAGAATAGACAAAGAGACAATGGTGGTCAGCGTAGGAATGCGACTTGTGAGGACGGGCACCATTTTATGCATGTTTCACATTTCAGGAGCTGTTGTACTGTATGAAGTATGTCAAAACCTTTCTATTCAGTCGAGCTGTTCATTTAAAGGTGTTCCAGACCACAAAATGAGACGCATCCTCTTCACTGGAGAATCATTAGGCATTTCCAATCAAAGGCTCTGGGTGTGACCTGTCATCTGTGAAGACTTAGTCAGTCGTGGTTTGTTTGTCCTCCCTACAACAGACTGAGCGTGTTTATTTTCTTGTCAGTCGGTCCATTCTTCCTGATGAATCACATCATGCATAGGTCCACACTGCATTCAGAACATTCAGTACAAACACGATCCCTTTTCAAACGTTTTAAAAACACATCCCTGAAATGACATGACATGGCCTCGCGAACAAGTTTTTCGAGCGTTATTTAAAAAGGAAACATGCCGGATAACTCCAAATGAGCTGCACTCAAGCGTGACAGATTTGCTCTTTTGGAGGTTTAAGACTGACAAGAGAACAGTGGCATCGTTTAATAACCCTCTTTACAGTGACAGGGCATTTCCTGGGAGTCAATGAGCCTCCATACAGGTTACGTGTGACATCCGGTCTCAGTAACAGAACGTTTTTTTTATGTCATGCAGATTATTCCTACGCTTTCATGTGAACAATCTGCTAATATATACAGTGTGACATGGTATTAACACCATGAAAGGTTCCTTTAGATTTTTCTTAAGTTAATAGAAGCAGGTACACTATGTCCTGACAGTCTGCCAGACGTGCATATGTCCCACTGTCATTCTAAACAAAGGCCTATTTCAAATATTCTATTCCCCTTGAAGATCTACAAATTAGGTCAAACAGAACTCGACATCTTCCCTCGATCCGAATCTGTCGAGCACAGCAGGTTGTCGGGGCCGACTCCGATTAGAACGAACTTGATGAAAGAGAAACTGCAGCAGCGCGAGCCCATTCTGTGGAAGGGTGCGCTCGTATTCGCTCAAAATAAAACAACCTGACAACATTCCTCTGTGACTTTTGTCAAATAATGAAAAGGCATTTATTTGTGACGGCAATTCATCATCTTATTATTCTGTCAGTTCAAAGCAGCTTCCTTGACAAAATGTTTACGACACATTTGCCCCTGTTGGGTCGATCTATCGACAACGTTTTCACTGAATTAAAACAAAACAAAAATGGGATTGTAGACATTTGTTTGGTTTTAAGTTCTGCACCAGAGTTGAAGTAGTTGATGTTATCTCTTTCTCCTCAGCCTCTGCTTTGCCTACTGAAGCGTAACTCACACCAAACATTAAAGCAGTATAGACACAAGGCCTCCCCCTTCCCTTGCCCTGAGAGAGTAGTAGGGTTAATAAGCAGCGAGGTGAACACCGAAGAAGTGCGAGCGCACAGCCGAGACCTGACTTCATTCCCATGTGCTGACACCACTAAGAGGTGATAATGAGCCTCAAGAAAAGGGCGAAGCCTATCAAAAAAAAATCACAGAATTACATGAACAAGACACACAAGAGAGATAGTGATGCAGGGTCATGCTAATGACTTAAAATAGGCCACTTAATGATTTTGAGGAAATGCATTTTTTGACAAGCTGCTAAACAGTGAGAGTAGTGATCTCCGGGGCCCTGCATGGCTTTTAAAAACCCACGTGGAACCAGCTGCTGGTGGCTGATTGTGGACCGCTCCCTCATCTTATCTCCAGTTTGCACCGCAGAACACCCTGATCTGTGTGTGTGTGTGTGTTTTTTTTTTTGTGGTTTGGCTGCAGGGCGAGCTGGTAAAGCTCTTTAGAGCCCGACCCGCACTGAGCAGTCATCAGTGTCATTTAGCATTACACAACAGACCTGCAGCACTTAGCCACATAAATGATCATGATGGAGGCTGCAGAAAGAGAGAAACGAACAGGAGAGAGACGGAGAGGGAAAACATACACACAGAGCTGGGAGAGACTCATTATGATGAGCAGATAACGCAATCCCAGCAGCTGTGAAAGCCCAAAAACTGTAATTGATTCAATAAATTAATAATCATTTAAATTAGATTTTAGATTAGATTTCCCTTTCTGAAATGAGATTATTTGTTTCTTTCAAAATGATAGTGAGGTCATGCAGAATATGTGTCTTTTACCATTATGGGTGTGTTCATGTATACATATTACTAATATGTTATCACTGATAATATTTACATTATATCTATTGTTATATATTCTTTCAATAGTAATATCAAGACATAATAATTTCCCAGAGAGGTGAATGAGCAAAGCTTCCTGCCCCAAACTAATACTGTTATAATACTAATACTGCAAGGTTCAGTGTTTTTAGTTTCAGTGAAATAATCACTTTTGCGTTTGTGGTATATTTGTTAGTTTAGAAAATGAGCCAGTGGGATTGACTCCATGTTTTACAATGTATTGAATAACACAATCACTGGCGCTCTATTCCCTGAAGCAATGTAATTACAGCACAGAATGTCTATTGTTTGCAGCTCTGTAGAAACGAGTACACACACAGAAGGGCTCTTAATCTGAAATTATCCCTGAACCATATGTTTGATACGGTTTTATGTGCATGTTTGCTGCTGCTCAAAGGTTTTTACCTTCTTTTTTTTTCTAATGTAAATGGAAAGATAGCGAAACATTACAGTTTTAATAAAAGAGAAAAGAGAAGAGGGGGAAACACAAAGATAGAGAAGAGAACAACAAGAAGAAGAAAACGCATGGGTAATGATATTCAATGCACATAGTCCTAAATTAAATTGGAGCTGAGACAATGTAGTCGACCGATGGATCAAATGAAACATGAACGTATCTGTTATTGTTAAATGGGGTACATACAGTACATGACCGGCTTCAATTTCAACTTTTTATGCAAAAAAGTATTTTTACTTAAAAAAATAAATAAATCATACCCGATATCACATGTTCAAAACTACCGTTAAGATCTAATCTGATTATCGTCCCTCATCCTGTTGGTTGGCCTCAGCAGCTGTGGGACTGTGATGTCTGTGTCTTATATAACCCCCGTCTCACTTTCCCCTCTCATCTCCTCCTCTCCTCCCTCTTCTGTATGTTTATGCTGATAATGTGTCAAAACACTCCCGCCGGCCTCCCGAGCTCCCCGCTCCGCTGTCACGAGTAACGCCGCTGCCCTTTCCCCCTCCGCAAAGACGCACAAACTCGCTTTGTGAGCATAAAAAATGCAGGTCCTTTTAGGATGGCCCTCCTCATAAATATTGACTAAAAGGCCTGAGAAAGACTTGTCCAGTCAGCAGTGGGGAAATTAGGGGGAGCACACTTTAAAGCACTCGTGCTCCTTTCACTGGCACAGAAGTCTGGTTGTGAAATTAAGATGGAGGAATTATTTATGGCCACCACGGTCCTCTGGCGCTGGAGTGTGATGTATTGCTATTAATCTGGCCAGTATGCATGTAATTCAGGCAGCGGGACATTAAAGGCTGACGTGTTGTTTTTGCCTCCGACACTTTTATTTGTTGATTTGTCTGATCCCAAGAAACTGGCAACATATGATCCCATCTCTCCTTCAGGAGCTACTGTATTTGGCCACTTTCCAAACTGTATCCGTCGTTACGTTTGTACATCTCCTCCCCTCTCGTTTCACAAATTCAACATCGCTCCCAGTGCTGTATCATCTGCATTTATGTGTTTCGATGAAGTACATCTGAATCCTAATTGGTTGGAGATGAATGGAGCTGTCCTCTGGCAGTCCTTGCCTGTGTCTGTGGCTGACTGCTATCACACAGTCATCTGGACAGGTTCTTGGCTCAATAAGTGGACCTGGAAGCTGACACACTTGTCTCAGTCCAGTTGGATTTGAGTTGTAAACATGATACTGGGAATAGCCAAATCCATGCAGAGCCTAGTCTGAATCAGTAACAGTCATGTTCTGTCACTATGTCCAAAGTAACATGTTCTCTTCCTCTTTCCCTCTCCGCAGTCTTCATCTGCAGCTTCATGGTGGCAGCTCCCATCTTTGGTTACCTGGGCGACCGCTTCAACCGAAAGGTCATCCTGAGCTGCGGCATTTTCTTCTGGTCCATTGTTACTCTGTCGAGCTCCTTCATCAGCAAAGAGGTACGACGTCACGCACATTTTTCTCTCGCGGAGAGGATCCGGTGTCATTCTATTAGTCCGCCGTCCCACTGACGAGCTAATTATTCTGCTATGATCTGGATATGCTTCATGTTAAAAAAAGACGACGCGCTTGTTAAGTCAGACACCCGCTTTGCCTTCTGTTGCCAGCCTCTCTCTCTCTCTCTCTCTCTCTCTCACTCACTCACACACTGGCTACCAGCCAATCAACTAATGAAGGCCCATGCCTCAGACTTGTCTCAATTACAATGCTTTAGAAGATAAGACGGTAGTTTCGCTGCTCCTTGACAAGCGGATTTAGAGATGTGATATCTCTAAAAGCCCCCCGTGTGCCGCGCCGTGTTGAATGCATTCAACAATAAAATTATTCTTGGGAGGCGGCGAGGTGAGGGGTGTCCCGCTGAGAGTGGCCATCACATTACAGTAAAAGGCTCTGCGTGTGCGTGTGTGTGTGTGTGTGTGTTATATGACCCCATTATGCAGTCTTGATGGACAGTCGTAATAAAAATCCAACACACTGACAATCTGAAGCCGCTCCACTGGCGGATATGTGGCATAAAAAGCTACGCGAGTTAAATTTATGCAGCGTGCGGCAGAGCGCCGTCATGTCGTCTCTCCAGTGAGTAAGACAGCTCACTGCCGAGGCTCGTCAGCCCAGGGCTGCGGAAGGGAATGACAGCTCAGAGATGTCTCAGGAGGGCGTCTTTTGACTTAAATCTCCGATAGCCGCGTCGGCTTGGAGGCGAGATGGTCGGCCATTTGCCTCAGCGGGAAACGCGTTCAGGCTGCTCGGTGCGCCCATGAAATAAAAAAGGGCCTCTTCCCCATCTGACGAACGCCTCAAAAGGCTGTCGATCGCCGATGAGGAGATGCGGACTGATCCTCGGCACCTGCAGTCTTTTTACCCCGAACTTTAACTTTGCCCTCAAGACCTGTTCCTGAACGCCAATCAAATGAGACAAATGAGAGTAGATGGCTCTTATGCAATAGCTCCACGGCGCTGTCGCCATGAGAGATGAAAGACATGACATGTAATGCAATGTTAATGACCACTTACAACTGAGTCCTATCGTTACGCATTCAACACACTCTGGGGCATTTTGTAGGGATTTGCAGCAGATACAGAGCTCAGATCTTATGTAACAGAATTCTGCCACTGCTAGAAAGTGAAATTGTACACTTTTTTTTCTGCATGAGCACAACAGATTATCGTCATAAAAATGATCACTTGAAGGGCATTTTAAATTGAACACACTAGTGGCGAGCTATTTATAATGTTATCCAGTGGAATGCACGACTCGGTACACTTTGATCTCGTGAACAAAGAGAGCGAGGCGACGTTAACGATCGCTGAACCCCTGTTGTAACACATGGGTGGATAATCATTCTCAGGACAGTTTATATGTCTTTTTATGATCGTCATCTTTATAGCTGTAATAATGTTTTTATTTGAATACTAAGGTGAGAAATGGATGACATATGTTGAGTCCAAATGGGTAGTGAATTATTATATGACATTTTATTACAAAGTATCTTCTTGAAGTCACTGAAGTGATGATATCTATAAGATTAGCATCATCAAATGTGCCAGTACCTGGGCATAGTTATTTATCAAAACATTTATGGAAATCATAGTTGAGATTTGCCTAAATGTCAGCATGCTTTTACGCTTAAATAATAAGGTGAATGTGGTCAATATTACCTCCTAAACATCGACACACTAGCATTGTGTATATCCAATGCGCGTACTATTAGTCTTGTTTGAATATTAGTACAAAACAGTTTAAAAAGTGTTGATTTTCCTAAACCTCCTTTATATCATCCTAGTTTTCAATCTGCTTTTACAGACACATTTTTGTGGCGTTGTTGCTATTTGTGGTTGGTTACTGCTTCAAGCTTTTTTTGTTTCACACACTAAAAAGGGACTACCATCCATGATCCCACTAAATGATGGGACATTAAAAGTAGACCGGTTATAAATCCTTCCATACAATGTGACATGCACAGCATGAACACGGCAGCTCTCATATAAAACAAACAGGAAAAGAAAAACAGTGTCAGTCAACTGTGGCATCGGGGGTCCTCGTGTTCCTTACACAGTCAATACAACGGGATCTCATGGATGCAAGGAAGGCGATCCGATAGGCTATACACACATCACCCATCTCCCTCTCTTTAACCCGACACACGCACACTTCTGTGTCCCGGTACACCTTCTCACCTTTATGCACAGCAGGTCACAATAACTTGAGCCTTTCAGGGGGTCTCAAGTGTCGATCAAAGGGGTCACGGTCCCGCCGTATTTCACACATAAAGTGAGGTGTGTGTGTGTGTGTGTGCGGTGTAGTCTCCGGAGCGTGTTTGATGGCTGTGTGCATGACCTCGTGACACGATGTCAAATCCACCGGCATGAATAGTAGTGTCGGCTCAGCTCAGCCTCTGCTACCTGCAGCACAGTCATTAATCCCTTTTCACTGCTGACAAACCCAATAGAGTGCACACACACACATCCCACTCTCTCATTATTAGGGCCCACAACGTGCATACTAAAATACTAGGTGTACATTTCAGCATGAAACAATGTAACTTCACTGCAACATTAACAAATTGCACTAGTTGTGCAGGCGGCTCATTTTACTCATGGGGCTAATGGACAGTACGTAAATTAGTGGCCAATATTTGCAGTTTGCATCACTCCAGTGTGTGTGTGTGTGTGTGTGTGTGTGTGTGTGTGTGTGTGTGTGTGTGTGTGTGTGTGTGTGTGTGCTTTACGAGCAGGCAGTACATCCAGTGAGTAGCAGTTGCCATGGAAACAGTTAACAATCCAGCTGCCTACACAGGTCTCCTATTAAAGCCTTTTAAGTATTCATCTTTTCATTCCTCAGTTTATTACGTCTCATGGAAGATAATAATCCGTGGTAATTAAATGAAGCTGCATTGAATTAAACACATTAAAAACGCTGACGCGACGCCGTTCCACAAATCTCGTCAAGGCAAAGAATATATTTGGTCGATCAAAACGACCCTGTTCGACCTTCTGCACCGGGCGCAACAAAATCTCAATATTTAAATCATTTTGATGACCCATGTGTCCATGCGTGTTAATTCTCTGCCTCATCCAGCGTCTGCCTCTGTCTCTCTGGGAGATACATGTTTCGGAAATCTGCGTTTGAACACACGAGGGGTGAATTCATACTGAATCTGATGAAACTTTATGGGCTGAGAGCTGCTAATTGTACTGGATGTGCATTGGAAGCCTGATTACAATGACAAAAGAGATAATTACTGTCAGTATCTTAGGGCTGGAAGTAAAGATAGATCGTTTTCTGCCCGAAGGAAAAAGACTTATGCTCAAGATAAATGGCCTGTTGGGTTGACACTGCGCTCTGACACAGAGCTTGATAACAAAACTCCTTTTTCTCTCGCTCTCGCTCTCTCTCTCTGCAGTATTACTGGCTGTTTGTACTCTCCAGGGGACTTGTGGGAATCGGAGAGTCCAGCTACTCCTCCATCTCTCCCACCATCATAGGAGACCTGTTCACTAGTAACAGCCGCACCATGATGCTCTCCGTCTTCTACCTGGCCATCCCCCTGGGAAGGTAAGAGACAGACGGTCCTATATTCTTGAGGCAAACACCGGGTATCAACAAGATATGTGTTCTACTTCGGGAGATTGACATTTAAGAGACTATAGTTTGGTGATTTCATCCAATTCAGCTGGTTTGCTGCAGGTTAAACCCAAAAGATGCACTGAAATCAGGAGAATTAGCATCGATGATTGAAATGATCCTCTCATGGAGGCCAGGCTTGCTCCTATCTGCCTCTCTTTTTCCCCCAGAGGCAGCCACACAAGGAGCTCAGAAAGAAAGGCAGAACTTACAATCGGCTGTGTGTGAAGCTTAAAGGAGGGTGGGAGGCTGTTTTTCTGGGGATGTGGCATAGGGGTGTGAGAGTACGAGCTAATATGAAGCTGAAATCTCCAGCCTTTTCAGTTCATTCAATCAGAAAAAGGACCACAGGGACAAAACAAACAAAGCCAAGTAATAAAAGCTGAACGTGGCGCTGGATGCGGCGGAGGAGCCACTTGAGGTTTATCGTTATATATATATATATATACAGTGGTCTGCAGCATGTGCCGAGCTGTCGCACAGAAGGAAAAGCTGAACAGTAAAGGGTCTGCAGCCTCTGTACACTGTCCACATTATAATTACATTCAATGTATGGATAACATGCCACTCTAAAACGGCAGATTGGAGACAGTTGGACAAATGAGAGAGCAAGGGAGAGTCTAAACTGGCCTGAGTGGTCGTGTTATGAGCTGCCAAAATGTTTGGGTCACAGTAAACTGCCCGGCAACAGGGACAATAGAAGGTGAAAGAGTGGGCCTCAGTAAAGTGCAGTCAAACATCCTACCCAGTCTCCCACTTGTTTGTCTTTACTGAGGTTGTTATGACCGTCTCCAGGAAATGACCTCAGGAATTAGACCGGATTCACAGGAAATGGATTCCCCCCCCCCCCACCCCATAATTTAAACTTGGCCGCGGAGACGTGTTTCTTTCTGTGCGGCGACGCCGGCGTTTGATGTGAGCATATTTTTTCGTGCTGGACTTTTATTGTTGGTGTTGAACTTTCCAAACACTGATAACATTCGCTGTTAGTCACTCACTGGGAATATCACTTGCCGTCTGAGCCGGTTTATACGGCGCTGTTATTTTTGGAGAACTAATCTTGTGTAAAACCAGTTAAACATCAGCCAATGGTTGATAAGAGCCCACTGTAAAGTCGCTGGCTACATTTGATCATCAATCTATTGCGCCGACCTGCTATGCAAATGAGAACAGCGCCGCTTCACCAGAGGCTCTGCACATGCAGACTAACAGGTTCTCTCAGGAAGTCTGATTGACTTGTGTTGACTAAATCTAGTGAAGAGGCTTAACAACTGTAGGAATGAACTGAGATGGAGGACGAATGAGACGGAGTAAGGTATTGGGCCATCTTACCACAATCCCTTTCCAAAGAGTTTCCCTCGTTTAGTGTTTTGATGATGATGATGATGATGATGATGATGATGATGATGATGATGATGATAGAAAGTCCCTCAAAATCGGTCATGAAAGCCCTTGAATATACACCACTGTCAAACCAGTCTATGATACCTCGTTTTAGTCTCATAATGATTATTTTCATTACAGTTTATTTTCTAGATTAATGGATTATTTTATTTTTTTTATAAACAAAGTGAAGAAAGCATTCACAATGTCCTACAGCTCAAGGTGATGTAATCAAATTGTGTGTTTTGTCTGATCGAACGGTTCAAACCCCTGAAAATATTCAGGTTGTTATCACTCTGATTATTGCTCAGATGATTGAACACAAACAAACATCAAAAGAGCAATCAGCCCTGTATTCACGACGGCATAACTGTGTTGAAGTTAATGCTCACATGCTTAGCTATGGGTCCTCGCCTCGGTTTACTCTCTCTGTCCTTTAAATGCTGATGCTATCTAGCAGCGGAGGCTTATCGCGGCACGAGGGCCCCTTTATCTGATCTGATCTTATCTAGCAACATTTCCCTCAAAGCATGTCCCCGTCATTTCCCTTTCGGACTCTCAAAACACTCTTTAACTAAGTAAAATGCGGTGAGATTCAATTTCACTGTGCCACGCACAGCCTTCAGCCTTCAGCCAACCATGTTAGTGCCGGGTCGTGGGCGATAACTTTGCACCTGCATTTTCGTGCACAAATCGCACAGCCACAAATAGACCAACTAGCCAAGCTGCTACCGGTGCTTTGATCAGTTACACTGTCATAAGCTCTCCATGTCAAGGACCCAAACACTCAACGTGGCAGACAAACAGGATGTGTGTAGTGTAGGCGTAGGCTTCAGGACACTGACTCATATACTCAATATATAACGTGCAGTCGCCGCTAGACCTCAGTGAAGCAGGTTCAGAGTGAAGTATATGACGGTTTGTGTCTTTCTGTCTCTCCGCAGCGGGTTGGGTTACATCCTGGGCTCCAGCGCCAAGGTGGCTGCAGGAGACTGGCACTGGGCACTGAGGGTAAGGGCGTGCATCCTCCAACACTGCACACAAACATGCACACAGGGACAGATGAAGAGCCTGTCTTGGGTCAGAGGGGTCGTTGGTGGCAGAAGCACCGGGGGCAGACACATGGCTGAACAGGCGGTCCGGACCTTGACATTGTAGTGATGTGACAGGGCAGAGAGGCCTGAAGCTCTCACATACATCCACATCAACATCAAAAAAACATTCAACATCTTAAAAAAAAAAACGTTTTCAAGCTGAAAGGCCGCGTGTCGTGGTGGTTCAGTTCTGATCCGATGGCTGCAGCAAGGAAAGTGGATTTCTATTAAAGGCTGGTGCTAGCTAGGTCGTCTGTGGTGAGGAAGGATCAATGTCAGCTTCAGTACCTGAGTATTGTGTCTTATACAGTGCAGGAACTTAATGAAACACTCAGCAGAGGTACATGTTGGCCCTACACACTGCTAAATGCATGTTCTGGGTGCATTCAGAGGTGCTAGTTGTACTGTGGATTGTGATTGGTCAACCAAATGCGTCACTACGTCACAACAAACAAGTAAAAGAGCAGCCGCAGAACAATAACCGCCATCAACTGCTTTTTTTTTTTTAAGCAAAAGAGAACAATGAAAAATGCATGGAATGAAAATTATGACCTGATGACTATTTGAGGAGAAGATGTTGTTTAGACAAAGCAAAAATCTCCTGGAAGAAATGAACAATGTGTCCCAGAGCAGGCCCCAGGCCCCAGGCCCCAGGCCCCAGGCCCCTGTGTGGGGCGATTCGACCGAGCACAAAGACACACTTGTTCCTACGCACTGGCTCGCAAAATTCCCCAAAGGTGCTCCAAAAGCATAAAGCCGGGACCCCTTTTAATTAAAGGCTGATTTCAGATCTCCAGAGAAATGTATCTGGAGAAATTTGCTGAGATGTCTCGCCTTGACAGGGTTTCGCTTCGACAAAGCAAAAATTCCTGACTGGGCAATTCTTTGCAGTAGCATACTTACAGCGTACTTACAGAGCAAACACAGGTGTTAAATCAGGAGCATAAATCACCTTTTTTTTTTTACTGGGACTACAACGGGTACTCGAGACAAAACGTTTAGAAGCCAACAGCTCAATAAGGCATACCAGCCGCAATGGAGAGGACCAATGAAAGGTCTAACAGGACTCCCCAGGAGCCGCTGACTTCAGGGTCAGCTTATAAAACCCTCTAACAAATTATGAGCCGACTCTTCTTATGAACCCACTGACATTTTAAAGGAAGACATTAAACGTCCTCTCAGCATGTCGCGGTGGAGAAGATTCCTGGATGTGACAACTCGCTGGGTTTGAGGAAACAGGACGTGCATTTCTTCTTGTCTTTGTGGAGTATTAAAAATAATTACTACAAAAAAAAACACAAAGAGCGGGGCACTTTGTCCCACAGCGGCCACAATGACATTCCAATAAAACAATCTCAAAGCCAATTAATCACCGGCGTGGCATGCAGAGGAAAAACAAATACCGAGACATGAAACGGGTTGTGTGGAGCAGTATCCTGCTTTAAGGGGAAAAAATGCAGCAGCGCTTCCGTTTGTTTTTGCCCAACGTGTTCCAGCTACCTTCCTTGTTTGAAAAATGTGGACGATAAGGAGCAGGGGGGGGTGCATAGAAATGAGGAGCAGAAGAGGGCAGTAGCTAATTTGTTTGATTGCCTACCCTCCATACATACAGGAAGGGTCTAATGTGCACTGTGGGAGTCAAAGTCAAAGGTCACAGACTAATGAGGAGGGGACTTGAGTGCAAAACTTGTGAAAAACAGCTGATATTTATTTTTCCTTTAGACAAGCTCTGTATCTTCCATCGAGCTGCATCTGACTGAAAGCACATTTATAAGATTCTGATGTAGATGTCGATCTAATTAAGTTGCAGAAGACGATTAGACGGAAGACACACTATAGGAAAGGAACTCATCAGTGTAATCCTCAACTGAGCCACATCATACTCATAATTACTCCCTCACACATATACACACATGCACATTGCACAGCACTTGTGCATGTAAATGGGTTTTATAAGCTACCAAATATAATATGATGAATTTCCCCTGACAGATGAAATTGCTTTTGCTTTTGTGAGCAATATGTATTACTCAAACAAATCCTCTCCCACACATCCCATCCTGCCTTTTGTCTCTGTCTGCCCCACACAGAAGCGCACACACACACACACACACACACACACACACACACACACACACACACACACACACACACATGCACAAACATGCTACCTCATAATAACCCATAAAAGATGATAGTGAACATAATAGCAGATGGGCAATTATGAGGTTTTCACCTTGGTGCAGCGCTCACAAAGCAGCTCTCAAAGGCCAAAAAGCTCCTTTAGAGTCGTATATGCGTATACACACACACACACACACAAACACACACACACACATTAAAAAAAAACACAAACGCGGTGCCAACAGAGTAAGCAGAGGGAATGTTCTCAGCTCCAAAGGGCATGTATAGGATGTCAGGCGTATCGGCAAACACGGGGGCCGTCCGTTCAGATTGTAAAAGTAACCCTCTCCAGGGCGACTACACCTCACTCTCGGTTCGGAAGGAGCTACGTTTTGGGAGCAATAACCATAAACACGACAACACAATAATTCAGTTTAGTTTGCCCGTGAACAGCAAAACAAATGCAACGTCTACATGGATATGAAAAATTACTTTAAAGCAGAGAAAATTGCCCTTTTAAGAAGCTTGGTTTGGTGATCACCTCGAGTCATCGAGGGTATTTGTCCACACTTCCAAGTCAGTGTGTGAGGACCAGAGGGACAACTGGTCCAAGTAAGCAGAGTTCAGATCTGAACGATCCTACCACAAAGTAGACAGTTCATCCGGCTGTTTCAGTGGCAAAGTAGATCCAGCATCTTCTTACCTGGATCTCCTCTCTCCTGCGTTTACAGACAGGCTTATAGTTTCTGTTCTGCTCTCCTTCATTATTCATAGATGGTTCCCTTATGTCGCACAACATCACACTATTAACAACATCAAACTAAGCACTGATGGAACTAATTTAAACACTTCACAGATTGGAAATTATTTGAAACTCTCTTGTTCGAATTCTCAAAGGATATTATAATTATTTTGTTGTAACAAAATATGCTTCGCAAATATTGACACGATGCTGACATTAGACATGGAAATAGCATTCAGCTTAGCAAATATCTGAGTAAGCAACAAAACACATCTTGCACTTTAGACATTAAATGTACAAACGTTACTCTCTCAGTGAAGCCAAAGTGTATTTCTCTTTAGAAACACAGCACCTGTTTCACCTATTGACTAAAAACAATGATTTTGACAAAAACTCTAAGGAGTAATAGTCAAACTAAATGTTGTGTTTCACTGTTTCTTATCTAAAATACTGCTCGACAAATCATTTATTTCTAGCAACATGCGGGGTAAGTGATTAAGAACTCTGAATATTACGAAGAAACTTGCACTTTAAACACCAAATACATTTCCCTTCAGACACTTGATATTCACAAACCACTGTTAAAATGCTACAATAGTATTTTTACAAGTAAAAATTGTAATGACTATTTTGCTAACACACACCAGAACTAACGTTAGCTTAATGAGGCACGTGAAGATGAAGCCAATTAAGATGACACCGCCACTTCTGGTGGTCTCGTGCCTGCAGGGACATCGTTTCACTATTTAAACTCGACTTCAAGAACAGTTTAGACTTAGACTTTGACTTAGACTCTGACTTAGACTTAGACTTACCGTTTATCAGCTTCTGAGAAGCTCAATGTTGTGACACGGAGCAACATCGCGACGGAGAGCAACTCTCCTCTTTCTCATCCTCGCGCTCGCAAACGCCGCTGCGTGAACTTCCGGTTCATGCCTTTTATTTTAGTTTGTATTAAAGTAAAAATGTACAACAATATATAGCAAGTGATACATCACCAGGCTCTTTATAAAACATATCACACATTGTAAACGGAATTATAACCTCATAAAAGACAACACATAAATAAATAAATGCAGCAATAAATAAGTAAAATGTGCATAAATAAATAAATAGAATTGCTAGAGGGTCTTCCAAGGCATCACGAATGTTCAGAAGTGGTTTTGCAGTACAGTGCTAGTTCTCTCATAAAAACACCATTTATATTTATGGATACAAAAAAAGTATCCCTAAATTAAATTAAATAATAAAAAAGTATTCAACAGACACAGGAGTTTTCGTATCCTCTATTATGATTCCAGTATTTATATCATTTCTGAATTAGCCCAGTCATACATTTCACACCTGAAGGCATTATAATCTGGTTAAGGTTTATGACTGCACTGTAAATACAGTTCCTAACGTTATTCTTTTTTATTTGAACCTCTAACCTCTTTGTTCAGCTTACTTACTGTTCTTTTCCCTGCATCTGCGTCATGTCAGTGTGGTGATGTGTTAACGCGATCCGAGGCCTCATAGTTCTCTCTTTCCCCTGGTAAGGTGTCCCCGGTTTTAGGGATCACCGCGGGAACCCTGATCCTGCTCTTCGTGCCCGAGCCCAAGAGAGGCAGCGCTGACCAGATGGGACGCTTCAAGACCCGCACCTCCTGGCTCTGTGACATGAAGGCGCTCGCCAAGAAGTAAGGCTTCACAGGACACACCCGATATTCGGGGACATTGACCCGTTTACCTGAACAGTGATTAGTATAACCCCTCCCACTCGAAAACAAAATCATACACCAAAATCCTTGGGCTGTTGGAAATTCTAATGAGCATTTTATTGACCAAACTATTTCCTGAGAAAATAACTGTCAGATTGTCAGATAATGAAAACGATCCCAGAGCCCAAGATACAAACACTCCCACTTATTTGCTTGCATTTAGCCGACAATAGCCATTATAGACATGGGAATGTTAACGCCAGACACAGTGAACCAGTATCTTTCACTCACCACCACTCTTAACTCTGAAGGGAGCCCTGCATTCATGCCACTGTGGACCCTTGTTATTATATGACCTGTGGACTATAATAAATGTTATAGACTCTATAGAGCTCCTCTGATGCAGCATGCAGGTTTATGGGATCTATTTTAGTAGAGCAACCACATATTCATCCCCCACACAGTGAGACTTTTAGCTGTAGACAGTCTTCCACATTCACAACTAATGGAAAGTGTTAAATAGGGTTATTTTAGGGTTTATGTCTCCCACATAAAGCTGTCAACCTTAACTGCACATCATTTCAGTGTACTTACAATTTAACCCTTTAAATGCTCACCTTTATTATGAGTTTGCGGTCGGCTTGAGGGTTTTTGGTTTTTGGTTTTACAAACAGAGAGATAAATGGAGTGAGATTGTGTGACAGAAAACAGCAGCTTGTTTCCGCGTGCCTTTTCTTAAGCCAAGGTAATCACCTGTTTGATTTGGCGCTCCTCGTGTGCTTCTTTTCCTGACTTAGTCGGAGCTACGTGTTCTCCTCCCTGGCGTCCTCGGCGGTGTCTTTTGCCACAGGTGCGTTCGGCATGTGGATCCCTCTGTACCTGGCCAGAGCCCAGGTGGTGCAGAAAACTGGAGAGGACTGCACAAAAGACGTCTGCAGTAGCACAGACAGGTGAGAGGTTCATGACTACACACACAGAGTGCACCTTTTTCTAATAGCCCATGCTTCTACTGAACTGGAGCTTAATTTGGACAAAAAACTTGCATGATGTTTGAAATAACTTGTCTCGTCTGTGCTCTTCCTGTGCAGCCTGATCTTCGGGG
Organism: Myoxocephalus aenaeus; assembly: GCA_038501785.1. Lineage (NCBI taxonomy): Eukaryota > Metazoa > Chordata > Actinopteri > Perciformes > Cottidae > Myoxocephalus > Myoxocephalus aenaeus. The sequence continues at coordinate 3,751,552 of JBAMJR010000175.1, read as the reverse complement.
CGATCACCTGTGTGACGGGCCTTTTGGGCGTGGTCATCGGGGCGGCCACCACGCGCCTGTGCCGCCAGAGGACGGAGCGCGCCGACCCGCTGGTGTGCGCGGTCAGCATGCTGGGCTCGGCCATTTTCATCTGCCTCATCTTCGTGGTGGCCAAGAAGAGCATCGCAGGAGCTTATGTAAGAGTTCCACTTCCTGTCGCTCCTTAGCGTCTGTTGCGTCTCCGGCAGAGGAAGTTTAATCGAACAGTGGAGGAAGTTAAATTGCCACTTTTTGCTTTTCTATTTTCCCAAGAATCAACGGGGTCCTCAATGACAGATGTCCTTCACACAAAGAGCGGTTAGCGTGTTCATTATGGATTCGCCTCAGGGGCGGAGAAGGAAAAGTGAAAGTCAGATAACCAACCTAACAAGAGAGGGCTTAGTAGAGGCTCATCGGGCGGGGTTTATGTTTGAGTCAGGAATAAAGCAGTAAAAGGACACCTTGCCCAACACCAGTCCCTTTCAGGCCCAGAGGCAGTGAGTGGGTGTTGCTCCTCATAATTAACCGCCGTAATTGCAGGTTAGATTGAGATGGCCTCAGGGACGGCTGCAGGTAGCCGAGGCTCATACCTCGTCTGGCCAGAAGTTAAGAGTCTCAGGCAAATGGACAGAGAGCTTGTGTCTAATTGCCTTGTGAAGCAGGAAACGGGTGCACCTTCACAATCACTGCCCTGAAACAATGCACTCTGGGCTGTTGGACTCACCAAGCGCACATTTCTCAGTCCTATCAGAGACAAAAGAATAGGAACTGACTCTCAACAACTTGGGCGGTAAATTACGCCGGACGACCGGAAAAGATAGGAAACATTTCCCAGGCGTGTAAAGGAACATAACAAGCAGAATTCTGTATCCTAAATGTGTGACCCTGGCCTGTTTGACCTCTTCTTTTCTTTTTTACAGTAGTCGGAGGTGTGTTTCAGTATGTGAGCTCGTTTTGTATGCTCAGATTGGACAATGACTGCTTTTAAAACACAGCAATAACACGCCATCTCAATTAACAGAGAAAATAATAACCTTATTAATGAAGCGTGCCTCGCTCCATATACTGTATTGATTATACTCGTTTTCAACAGCTGCTAAGCAAAGTAGTGACTAAGTGATACATAATTACATGCATAAGTGATGATTTTGATTGAATGAATTAAAATGTTTATGAACTCCTGTGAGGTCAGATGGGCCCATTCATTAGGTGTTTGACTGAGGCACGACTCAGCCAATTAGACCGGAGGTGCAGAGACGTCCATATTAATTACATGATTACAGATCCGTCCCACTCGATTTTAGACAAACGCTGTGTGACAGAGAGGCCGGCGCACTCAGGTGACACCCGGTTTTCTATATTTGTATCGGTCGCAAAGCGTGAAGATGTGGTCCGCTGATGCTCTCAAATGTTCTATATCTTACCAAGGAAGAATAATAGTATGAAAACGTACAGCGGCCCTACAGGCCGTGGCTTTAAACATGGGACTTCCCTGCTTCTCCCACTACTCTACTGTACAGTATTAAATCACCGTGCAGTACAGCAGTTGTAAGTGATCAGCTCAGGTTTCATGGCGAAGCGCTGACAGATGTGTCGTGTTATAATGCGTGACGCGGCCGCAGCGATTGACCCCTCGCAGCTGTTGTCTCGTCAACACATCTGAGGGAAGGCCGGGCTTCTCTTTTCTCAGAGCTAACATGTCGGTCACGGTGTCTGGTTCGCAGCTCTCGGAACAGACATCTCCTCTGTCAAGACTCCCTCTGTAGCGCTCTGTGCTGTACTGTAGGTCTGGCACGCAGGCAGAAGGGTTATTCCCCGGCAGGAAACACACAACGACCGGCCGTGTTAAACCGTGCCAGACAAAAGCAGCCAATGCAGACACGCGAGATTCCACTGCAACCAAATCCCTCTGGGTCCGTCTTGCAGCCCGCGTGCATATGGTAGCCTATAGCACATATAGTACGATGTATGCCAAGTCATGTTATTTAAAGTGTGCGTTCTCTGTTCCACCCTTTCAGAAGTAGGGCATAGATTAAAATCCTGCAGCTGGATCTAAACTTAGGAAGTGTTAAACCGTTTCCACATTGAATATACGAGCTTTGACAGGAATAAACAATCCTTACTGTCCTGTGCTGTTTTTTTTCAGCGCGTAGGCGAAAAATACTCCGCTCAGTGAGACCAAAATGAAGGCCTGCACCTCCACGTATAATTGGGTCGCAGCATAATGACATGTTTTTAAACCACAGCAACCGAAACACTTCTATTCAGCGGAGGGTTCCCACACACAGTAGCGACGTGAGCAACCTCCTCTCCTGGCTTGGTGTCAGGTCACCCGTCCTTTTCGTGCAGAGGAAATTGGCCGATCTTAATTAGCGCCACTAAATGGACAATTCTCTCTCTCTGCTTCATTTTTTTTGTAGGTTTGCATCTTCATCGGCGAGACGCTGCTTTTCCTGAACTGGGCCATAACTGCAGACATTTTAATGGTAAGTACGGGGGAACCTATACTTATCCACTGGGTCACTGGAAATTCCTGCAGCAAACGTCGGTCGTCCAATTAGACACAGTTTTGTGAAACGTGTGAGTGGAATACAGTTTTGGGTTGGGCTGATCATTACTGTCTCCTGTGATTGATTCATGCGCTGCTCATGGGAACAAATGGAAGGGGGCCCTTTCTCCGATGTATGTTTTGATTTCTAAAAGTGAAAGGTTGAGTGACCCAAATTAAATTCAGTTGGTGGGTATGTAGAGACAGATATAGGCCATTACTGAAGCTCTTGCTGCGACTGACAGGTCTTGCCTCTGGGTTTCTGGAGGTGGGCTCAGCATACCGAATTGACTGCAAGAGTTGTTTTCACACGGTTGAGTGAATATTTCTACCTCTCACACCGTCCCGTGTATTTTTCCCTCTCTGTGTGCAGTTTGTCGTCATCCCCACAAGGAGAGCCACGGCGGTCGCCTTTCAGAGCTTCACCTCTCATCTGCTGGGTGACGCAGGAAGTCCGTACCTGATAGGCCTGGTAAGACTCCTCCGGATGAACATTTAAAATGCACCCCAGCTGGAAGGCACATTTTCATTCAAACCATACACGTTTCAGCTCTTGATTTTAAGTGGGCCAGTGCAAAGTGAGGTACGAGAGCAGCGTTCAGCACACGTCTCAGGAGAGCTGGATTTCACCACTGCTCTTCAGGCTGTCAGTGGTGTTTTCTAGTCAATCTCATGGTTCCCAGGAGGGGCCGGTGTACTGTATTTGATTGGTCGGGAGGTGAAAGAGCGGTTCTGACTGGTAGGCCTCTCAAGGTCAGAGTCACTCAACCCCCAACAGCCCCCCACCCCCACCCGCCCCCATCCCAACTGCATGCATACATCCAGAATACAAGTGTGGCTTGCCATTCAATGGAGCGTAAAACAGGATCCACCTCAGACTGTGGGGCAGCATTCTTCTCATTCCCGATAGAGAATGAACACGTCTGAAGTTAAATAGTAACTCCATGGAGGTACACATTCTGTAACCCTTATTTAAACATACAGGAAGAAAGGAGAAACAGACACAGGCAACACACAAAGACGGGCTGCGTCTCAATCTTCACATCATATCCTAACGTTTCACTTTTTTCCGCCCTCAGTATTTAATGATGAACTTTGGTGCCGGTGAATTTCTGGGAGAGAAAAGACTGCCATGTGTTTACATTGTGTTTTATTGTTGTGCCCCTGGCTCACGGCCTGGGTCCTGTTCACAAAGGAAAAGTGGAAGTCTTTGATTAGTGAATCAAACTGATCCCCGAGTTGCTCTGTCGGGGCCTGACAGGCTGGCAGCACACGCAGCTGTCTGTCTAGCTGCATTGAAAGTGTCCTGTTTTCCCTTTTCTTCTCCTCCTTAAATGGAAATGCGACTGTGCTACTATTGTCGGAGCAGTGAGTTATCTCCAAGTACTGACAAGCTCTTCAAAAGACTAAACAAAACTGCGATTTAAAAAAACACAAAGATATCCACATTCTGGGAAACAGGATCCGGCTCAGAGACCGGCGCTGTATTGTTTTTGCAGATCAAATGAACTCCAGTGTCATCTTCTATTCTACGAGCGTCCTATTGACACGTTAAGAGATGCTCTACTTTGAAGTGCTGTGGGACTCTCGTCTGGATGACTTTAATTCTACTGATGTAAAAACATTTAAACCACTCCTCAAAGGATTAGCCGATTATAATTGACAGTAATTCTGATAACAAATTAAGCATTTCAGTTGTTAATCAAACAAAACAAGCTTCTCGAATGTGAGCGCTTGCTTGTTTCATATGACACGCAGTTCAGGGTCGACAGAGACTCAACAGCGGACACGGCACACAAGGCGAGTTCAAAAAGGCAACGTTTTTTCCAGGAAAGCCAGGCCTGGAGGGTCAGTCCAAACGGAGCAAACAAATCCAAAACAAGGGAACAAGGCAAAGACTGGCTGTACACTCGTTGTAGTCTCTGAAGAGCAACATAACGTAGAACAAAGGCAATCTGGCAAAGGAACAGGAAAAACAGAGTATATAAATGGGGTAGAGTGATTATTTGACGGTAGGTGAGGGAAGGAACTGAAGGATGTCAAAATAAAAGAGGAAAACACGAAAGACTGACACAAAAGGAAAACCATAACCTGAGGACGAAGGCCAGAATATCAACTAATTAATTAACAATTACATACCTTTGGGTTTTGAATTGTTAGACTGACCAAAAGGTTTTTTAAAGATGTCACTTTGGGCTCTCTGAATTTGTGATGGTCACTATTGACATTGCATAGACTAAACAGTTAAAAGGATGAATTGCTGATTTAAATAATCTTTAGTTCCACCTTCAGTTTCAACCTTACAACTTCATATGTAGAAAGGGGAGGCTACACAATATGATTGCTCTGCTAATATTCCTACAAGTTGCATAGGTCAGAATAATGCAGACCACACACACACACACACACACACACACGCTGCCAGCCAGAATTACCCAGACGCGGCCCCTCAGTTCTCACTCTGGCCTCCGGGGTCACGACTCTCCTCTGACTGACACACTGAATGTCCGGGGGTTTCTCGCTCCTACACAAACCCACAGCGCTCCGAGTGCGTCACCGCCCCGCTGATCTGAGGTTTAGCACGCGAGTGCGACGGCCTCGTCGTGACGCACGCTGAGCGCGGGGCAGATATACGGTCGCCCCTGCAGACTGGCACAACTCCTGTGAATGAGCAGAAGTGGAGAATCTCAAGAAAAAGCAGAGCGATGGTTATTGCTAGGCAACCACAGGAGAAAGTGAAGGGAGTGAGTCGGTCCTTTTGGTCCACAATTGGGTCGCAAACAGCCCAGCAGATGATGCACTCAACAAACCAACGCAGTGTTCCCAGTGGAGATATTTGTGTCCAAATGCCACACAACTACCACTTCAACGACCACTTCAACTACCACTTCCTGTTGTGCAAAAACAGTCTTACATTCTCATGAGCTCGTGCCAAGATCCTCCTCCATCAGCACGTAGACCAAAGCAGTTGTCCCATAATAGTCCCCCGAGACACACATAATGGACTCCTCCTATACTGCATGAGCACAACATGGCCGCAGGCAGAGTGGGTGGCAGAGGAACGCCAGCAACAATCTCCCAGCAATCTCCAAAGAAATGCCTTCGAGCTCGATAATTGGACATGCAGCGGTTCACTATGTATTTTTAGCCATGCACGTTGCAGGCAATTTACTGTACCTGACGAAACAGCGCTGCACTGGCCACACACACACACACACACACACAGGCGCAAACACACACACACACACACAGCTGCAGGACGTACACTAGATGTTGTCACACCTCCATTTCCTCTCTTTTCATGATGCGCCCACGCACACACATGCACACATGATCGCTCCCTCTGACATCCTCCCGTCAGCACTTCTCCAGCTCTCTCTCTCTCTCTCTCTCTCTGTAGAGCATCTCATTCTGCTGACGCTAAGATACAGTCAGCGCGCTTCAGCCGAGGTGACCTATGGCTGCTCAGACTCTCACAAACGGACGAGAAGCTCTTGTTCCTGATGTGCATGCATACACATAGTCGGCTAAAAGCTACCATCGTCGGTACGGTGATCTGCCTCGTGAGTGACGCTGGGAGGCAGAAACAGGCCCCTTCACACCCACCATTCTCCAGCTGTTGTTTTCCTCGAGCCTTCTATTAGCTGTGAGATCCTGCCTCGCTTCAAACTAAAACAGGGCGTCTTACATCATGTCACTTTTGTCTGCCGCTGTGATGAAACGTTGAGTCAGTCAGCACAGCGGCGTGTGTCAGGATATTTTTAAGAACCTTTGGTGGATGATGAGGTTGAATAAAATCTCTCTCTCTCTCTGTGGTGCAGATCTCCGACGCCCTTCAGCAGAGCTACGCGACGTCAGCGCTGTGGCGGTTCCTCAGTCTGGGCTATGCCCTCATGCTCTGTCCCTTCATCATCGTCCTGGGGGGCATGTTTTTCCTGGCCACGGCGCTGTTTTTCCTGGATGACAGGGAGAAGGCCGAGAAACAGTAAGTGACTCAGACATTGTTTCGATAACTCGTCATCATTTCATTTGCTGTTCATTCTTTAAATATTTAAGACACGCTCGAGATGACCTCCGCTGACTTTCTGACTAAGAGCGCCACACATCCAAACACACCACCTCGGTGCACGAGGCTGGGGAAGGAGCAATGATATCGGTGTTATTCTGAGCGCTGGAGACTTTGACTGGACAATGCTGTACTCTGGGGCTTTGACGCGTGTTCGGGACAAGCTGCCCAGTGATGCCAACAATGGTGCCAACCCTGCAAGACTCAGAAAGGCCCCAGAGTCAATACAAAGTCCCAGTCAGCTAAAAGTGCTCCAGAGCTGACACAAGCGGTTCGAGCCATCAATTTGTTTAAGTGCGCGCTTACTTTTACCAGCTACCGCCCCTCTTTTTAATGCGTTCATATTTTTCTCCTTCAAATACCACACACGCGAGCCCAGTAAGGCCACGGTATAGCTGGCCATGGCCTTAAAAGGCTAAAACAAACACACTCATCCTCTTTCAGACGGTGAGACATGACTTCTTGTTTCTTTTTGACTATTTTTTCCGACTTTTTTTATCGCGTTGACTTGCTCCCCTGGTGCCAGCGCCCTCAGAAATGACTTCCTTCCTGTTGAAGATGAGGGACATTTTTAGACAGGACGTCTGCAGCCGCCTCATCTTCACCCTGTGGAGTTAGTCGCTAGTTGTTCCCACGGCAAAAACCCCTTTGTAGAAAAGAGATTTTTGTACAACTTAAGCAGAATAAGCCCATTTGTAATCATATGTACTGGAGAGGACAAGTGAAAATCTGCGAAAGAAATGTGGAAACCGAGCTTTAAGTTTCAGTGGATTTACTGCATTTTATAATCCCGGGGTCAAGCCACCATCTAAGCCGTTAATATTTCCTCTGAGTAATGTTGATACTTTTAAAGGGGTCTCTGCAAAGGCACCACTAAGCCATGCTGTGGCTTCTGTTGGACCTGATCCAGGGTTTAAAAAAAAAAAAAAAAGGAGAAGAAATGCAGAACAATGACTAAAAGAAAAGTCACACTCTTGCCGTCCGTCGTGCCAGTAATAGACGTGTGGTCCGGTATGTGGTTTAAGATATCTCACCACATGATGGCACAGTGTGGGCAGATGGCACAAGTTCACTCAAACTACATCTAACCACAGCCCCTTGAGTTGCACACAATGAGCTGTAGGGCAAAGCTAATAGAGCAACAGATGGAGTGAAACGTTCTCCGATACAACACGGAGGCACATGGAGGCATTGGACGGTTGTTCCTGGATGTACTTTTTCACAAATACAATCCTTAACATAGATGTGTGGAGGCCGGCTTTTGAGTTGTTTCAAACCTTTACTAAATAGAGTATCCAAACTTTTGGCACCACTTTCTAAAAAGTCCCCCTCTATTAACAGCTTTATTGATCACTAACCAGCCGTTATTGTGAACAACCTTTGGGTTGCCAGGTTGTGAAAAATCGGGTAGTATTCGCTCTGAAATCCCTATTGAGCATCTTTAATGAAGTCAAATCATTAAGACATTAATAAAGGGCCAAAGGTTTGTCCAATGAGCAAACAAGTCGGCAGCACTGTCATTGATACACAGTAATAAATAGAAAGTCTGCCGTTAATTAATGGTAATAATCTACTTCATCAGAATGTGCATTCATGTATCTAGCACATGTGTACACCAGAAGAGTCCCAGCTATGCCTGCTTGCCTCACATGTAGATGTTAATCATGCACCAGCTTGTCAGATTACATCAAGGTGTATAAATATGTATTTATATACTGTATATATTCAGCAAACATACCGTCGCATACCTCACATGGTAAAACTAAAGGCATCTACAGAACTGTACAGATTTGTACTAAGCCTCCCAATGGAGAAACAACTCCTTGAACAGCAGCAGCTCTTATGTAACGAGCTGCGAACGGCACCTCGGGGACCAAGGAAGATGACAACATCCACAACTTTGTAAAACTAGACTTTTTCCCCGACTGTGATATTTATAGATTCCATTCACGCTATAAAGCCCCCGATTTATAAATCCTCCCCCGTCTTTACAGAGCGTTTTGCGGCTTTTTTCCTCCTCCTTTGAGTCGCTCCTCAGATACTCAGAGCTATTTATAAAAAGCGCGGCGCCGAACGAGTAACTCACTGGAGCGCGCCTTTCTATTTCCAGCCTTAAAGTGTGCTTTATTATTTCGAGGTTGTTAGCTTTTTTTTGGGGCTGTGGGGTTGCCATTAATAGCTCTGGTTCAGTGTCCCCCTCATCCACGCATCAACACAGTCCACATTTACACTTAGTGATGTGTGCGAGCAGCACTGTCTCCTCTGTTCGCCTTCACAATACAGAGTCAGCGTGGGTCAAAGGCAGGCGGAGCCGGGAGGAGCACGATGACTGACAGATCAGCATGTGATGAGCCAAACTGGGAGAAATTGTTGGGAAAAGTGAGATGGTTAGGGTTAGAAGACCAGGTGCTGAATGTGGTTTGAGAGTCTGTCTGAACGTGTTTGAGCATCCCTGATTCCTAAAGCCGTTCCTCTCTCCTCAGGTTGAGCCAGATGACACGACCGCCCTCCTCAGTCAAGGTATGACCAGGTAAATTGCTTTTTCTGCCAAAGACGCTTTTACACTTTAGTGCTTTTCAGCTCAGCGGTTTAAGTGGCTGCTGACAAAGAGACGGTCTCGGAACATCAGCACGCATAGGGCTCTCTTCCCATTACCTGGGAAGCATCATGCAGACACTCCTTTCATGAGGAGGAACAGAACAACAAGATTCAGGACTTAAAAGGCACTTTGACCCGAGGCTCTCCAAAGCTTAATGACAGCGTAAACGCTGGAGGGGACACATGGTGATGATACCCATATGATTGATCTATAATCCATTTCCCATTGTACTCGGGGAGTGTCCAGGCATTCTCGGAGTGCTGCTTATTTGACCAACTATCTGGCCTCTTATCAAAACCTGAGCCGCCTTCCCTCCTTCCTGTCTTTATCAGACTCACACACGCGGCGCAAAACCCCTCTAATTATTAACGGAGCAAAGAAAAAAGACACAATAATTGGCAGCACACTAGCCAACTCTGCACTGCGGGGACAATGGGGAGCTACTGTATTTGGCGGTAAAGAATAACAAGATTAAACTCTGACTCACTGATTGGAAGGACAAGGAATCTGTTGTGACTTATTTGTAAAGGGTATCATGTTTAGCCAAAAGGTCAAGGTTTTACCCCTTCCTAATCATTCCTTGTAACCTTATCTGGGTTTATTTGTCCTCTAAACATTCCTACTATATGTACTTCAAGAGCAAAGGAAATAGGTCATGGATGTGTGTACTGCTGGGCTTATTATCACCCCCACCCAATAATGCTAAGTAGGTCAGAAAAAGAGTGATGACTGTGTGACAAACAAATCATTTCCCTTTGATATTTTTTCAAAATCTTTCCTGAAAAAAAAAGATAATTAGTTTATTTCTTGCTTTGCATGCATTCAAATATTTTAACCGTGTGATCCTAAACTCGCTGAGAAGAGCTCTGATGAGCTTTTTTCATGATGAAATTGCACCAACTTGTGAGAAGCAGGGGGTCGATGTGTGAAGGGCACTGCTTCCCCGACTGAAAGAATACAGAATGGTTCCAGTTCAGTTGGGGAAGCAGTGTGATCTGCCAGTTGCAACTCCTTGCAGTATTTGAAGGCAACAGTCGATTTGATGGAAACGGAACAAAGGAAAAAGGCAAATTCCTGCAGGCGGAAGACGGGATGATCCCGTGAACTACAAGAACCCTTCATATCTTTGCTGCCTTCTTAAACCTTCATTAACATATATTTTTTTAAAGTGCTAAATTCACCTAAAATTAGCATACAACAATGCCTCATTTCGGATTTTAACATAAAAGCGCATGTAACTTATAATACAAAACAATGATTGTCTTAATGTAAATAATCAAATGGGAAAGTTTGATGGCAATATCTTTGAGTCTACATTTTGTACCCTCCTCACCAGGGGTCATAGGTCAGTTACCTCCATTGTAAAAAAAGATTTCTCCTTTGTGCATTCAAAGGCCCTCTGACATTTGAGCACCGGCCGATGAAAAGCATTCCAGGTTCAAGGTCCGGCTTTATCGTCTCGTCGTGCAGCGGCGTATTGTATTACGACACGGAATTTCACGATCTGTTGGCAATAATTCAGAATATAGATGTTAACTGTTGTCAGAATTTTTGTTGTTGTCTTTGTATTCATTTTAGATGTTACGTATCTGCCGCCGGACAAATTTCAAATCTGCAGCGTGTCCTTGAATGTGCCGACAGAGAGACTGCTCCTGAGGCTGCATCACATAGTATAGTATTGATAGATCGTGTGATAGATTGCCCACACAAGCAACTTTGATAGCTGCACGGGTTGCGTTGTGCATTGATGAATGGGGGGCAATGGCTGTGTTGAAGCAGGAAATAAATCTAAGAAAAAACGCATGCTTTTGAAAAATGTGTGAAGAAATATAGAAGATACACAGTTTGGAAGTTAGCGCGCCACAATATGTCAAACTAAAGCTGCAAGGTCTTTAACTGCAAGTCATTACCGTTGACAGGGTGGCATTAGCATGCACGCCGAACCTGGCATTGACATGACAGGTTCCCACGTGGCCGCCACACATATCGGGTTTCAGTGGACGCTCGCGCTCTCAGCCTGAGGGTTTCGTCCATCCTCCGTCTGTCACACACAGCAGCCAAAGCATTTTCTCCCCGCTGTCAAAAGGGGGCTAATTATAGAGAACAGCGGCTACAGCTGCACCAGGTCAGAGTCGAATGTACCTGCGAGCTGATCATTTCAGTTCTGAAGTGAACCACCGCGTTGATTGATTTTCAACAAATCTGTTGTGGAGGATAATCCAATCAGTGTCAGGCACTATTTCCTCCCCCCGGGTCTGACTCGCAAGATCAATACAGTTCACAGTTCATCCGCTCTCTCCGACGACAAGTGTTCAGTCTTCATTCACGCCGCTCCGGGAAACAATTAGGACCGAAGCGCGGGGGAGGAGGCGGCGACGGTGGTGTTATCAGATTATAGTAAAAGTGGCGGGGCTCTGACAAGGAGTGGGAGTGAAGGAGAGAAATTTAGAGGAGGAGAGAAATGACACGCGGCCGATGAACACAATGAGGATGAAGAGCAGCGGTGATCGCCTAAGCTGTTGGACATCGCAAGCTATTAATCACCGGTGATGCAATCCCAGGCGGAGATCAGATACACTGAGATCCAATTAACTTCCTCTGCAGGAGGAACCGGCCTCTGCCGACCAGAGTGACCCCACGGCGCGTGATAGCTGGAGGACAACCCCGAGCTGGGTGGGGGAGTTGGGGGGTGGGGAGCTGTCGAAAGATCGCCGTGAGATCTGACACTCATTTATTCAGTAACCACAATCCCATTTTACTGGGGGAGGAAACTCGCATCGCGAGGCCCGACTCTGATTTGGTCACCGCTGCCCGAACTTGAACCGTTAAAAGTGTTTACACAGCTGCAGGCGCATACTTTCCTTCTTCGCACTCTTATCGTTCAACCAAAGCTCTGAGTCAGCAGAATGGGTTCACGGTGCCGGGGTAGGGCAGTGACCACAGACCACACACACACACACACACATATATTCACACACACGGTGTACAGCAGGCTCTGATGTGACCTGTTTAGGTTATTCAGAAAGGCCTTTGACTTTCTTGCTCTGTCATAACTCAATGAAAACGTGAAAAGAGAGAACCCAATCGGTGCTCTCTTTCTCCAGTGAAGTGTCTCGTGTCTCGTGCGCCAAACCGTCCTCGAATGAGAGGCCAATCGCCGCCAAAGCCCACTACAAGTTCACCCGCTTGCCAGACCAATCAGACCTCCCCCCCTTTTGCTGGGGAAGCCAACAGTTCCCAGCACAGTAATCTGCGAGGAGGCGGGCCAACCTCGCGCATATCAAAGCATCCGCAGCTTTAATGATCTCAATGGCGCGCTGGCATCTGAGCAGCCTCGTTTCCAGTTTGGCTCACGAACAATTCACAGTTTACGGCATCAAACTGAGACTAATAATTGAGGGAAAACGGTTCATCCCGGAGAGCCCCCCTTGTTTGTATGTGTCTGCATGTGTATATGCAATAGTATATGTCTATGTCTGCCCACTGTGGATCACTGGGTGTGTTTTGGGAATGCGAGACAGTAGCTGGAGTCGCTCCAGCGAGCTCCCCTGCACTAATCCTCTTGTAGCAGCAGTATAGCTTGTGTACTGGAGCATCAGGGCACCGTAATGACAGACCGCAAACAAACAGCGAGACTCCGCCATCTCTCTCCTGCACTCTGAAGACATCACAAGCGTTTAGTGGTCTAAGCTCCAAATAGAGAGTAGTTTTCCCCTCAGGCGCCACACTTTCCCTCATATGAGCTTTGTTTATGTGCATTTCAGCAATAAATTAATTGTCATTAACAGATAATGATATTAATAAGCCATGTATGTATTTATTTAACCCATAATATGAGATTTTTGTACTTCCACAAGTAAATACCTTGCGAAGATGATACTGCAATGAGCACAATGCAAGTGAACAGAGGCCAAAAATGTACAATCCAGTGGGAAATATTGTACTTTTATTTATTTCGATTATTAATATTTTTACATTAAAAACCAACACTGTATTTCTACTTTTATTGAGTAAACGATCTCACTGGCATACCATAACAGTATCACTTTTACATTAATAGATTGGAATATTGCAACATATAACTCTTAGTCAAAGTCTCCCTAAATTGTGCATTCATAGTGTATTTTATGCAATGCAATGAAAGCCTTTTTTACATCAGCAAACCTTTACCGTCATCAATATGTGTGTATATGTTTCGTAACATATTTGATATACACAGAGACGGTGTCTGTGTGTTACTGTGGTTTCTGGCTTGCTGTTGTATAGACTGTGGGGGTCTGCATTACACAAACTGTTATGTGTTGGTATGCTGTGTGCAGGGAAATATTGAGGTCACAGGCTGGTCCTGGTGTGCAGGCGTTATCAGGAAGGTCCTAACAGATGGCCCAGGAGCTTTCGACCTCAACATTAATTACATGAGAGTGTCCTGTGGTGAGGCCAGAATCTAACCGCACTATTTCCCCCTCTCTCCCTCTCCATCTCTCTCTCTCTTTCTCTCTCGCTTTCCATCTCTCTCTCTCTCTCTCTCTCTCTCTCTCTCTCTCTCTCTCTTGCAGGTGACAGCGACATGAGGCGCCACAACAACACGAGGAGCGACCCGAAGGAGCAGCCAAACTTTATGAGGATGACAAATTGGATATAAAAAGCGAGGCCAGCTGATCCACTCCTTGAAAGCCACGTCCACGTTCTCGTCATCGCCGCCCCCCGCCACGATCCTCCTCCTCCTCCTCCTCTTCCTCCTCCTCCTCCTGCTGCTCTTCCTCTCCACACACTCACGGAGGCTGCTCAGAACTGAAACGAGGGAGCGTCTTGCCCCTCCTTGAGCGGCCTCTATATCACAGGTCGCTGAGGAAGAGCACAGCGGTGAGCTGATGCCGGCCGGCCGACAGCTGGTGTCCTCCTCGCCTCTGTCCGCCAGGATCCACTGAACCGTCCAGGGAGGGCGTGGGGGGGGGCCGTCACAATCCCCCGTCACCCCTCCGACTCCTGATGCCATACTACTGAATGCTGACCATGAACCTGCCCTGTCTGTCTGCTTGTCTGTCCATCTGTCTGTCTGTTACATCGGCTGTCAATCTGCACCAAGTGCCATAGCGTCATTACATTCCTTCCGACTTTGCACTGACCACCAACAACAACCCTCATGACTTCTGATCACTGACTATGTCTACATTTGACTACCCACAATTCATTCTGCCCTGGCTTTTCTACACTTGGAGCCTGTAAAATGTCAAATTCAAGTGACGCGGCTCGTTAAAGTTTGCCGCAGGAATATAATTGTCAAAGACGTGTTCATCTGTTCGTCCGGCCTTCCGATGATGTGACTAAAACCTGATCACTCTGCACATCTTAGCCTCGGTATCAACATGAAACGTAAACGCGGCGAATGCAGTATTCTCACATTTGTTCAAAGTTCAGCTGTGCATGTAAACAGCGGTCAAAGCCAAAAAAGTGTTACCGTCAGTGAATCAGCCTTAAAAATTTTGGAGCTTTCACATCAAACAGCTGTTTCCTTTGACCCCTACATGTGTTTTTGTTTTTTCATTTTGCGCTTTTTAGCACTTACATCGGCGTAGACAGTGCCAGAGAACATGGCAGAGATGAGAGATTTCTGCACATTATTTTTCATGAACTTTCTTTTTTTTTCTTCTTTTTTCTTCTTTTGCGTGATGTTGGATTTGAAACTGGAGGTCACTGCCTATGATTGTTTCAGAAGGACGATGATGCAATCCGGGCGATTTAAAGCAGACACTGGACTATATGTTTTTTTTTTTTAAATAATTTATAATGTACAAGCTTTTCCCAAAAGTAAATGAAAAGCTTCTCTTTTGACTTTTAAGGAGTAGCACCGACGTTTTTTTGTGTACACGAGAAGCAATACAAAGAACCAACCTTTCTGATCCACGCTGCCTTATCAGTGAGCGAGGCTTCTCTTCAGGGGGATTAGCTTTCTGATGGTTGGTTTTGAATTTCCGGACACACCGCCGCCCACACAGAGACGGAGTCGCTTTTAACGATCAATCTGGACTTCCAGTCCATGGTGGTTACAATACCGGGCATTGTGGAGAGAGACCGTTCCCCCTCGCAATTGTAGATATCCCATTCCACCATTAGGAGACAGGACCTTTGAGGAGAGCAGGGGACCGCGGTCATCACTCTATTACTGAGGGAAATCAAAATTCCAGACAGGAACAGGAAATCCTTCCACCCCAGGTTAGACTGATGGCGAGCTCTTATCGCTGATAACGGATAAGACAGGAATCTTACCCTCCTTTTTAGAAACCAGACCAGCAAGTCCTCAGATGTCTCTGCTGGGGTCTCCTTTAATACCTGCGCCACAAGACATAGAAGTATACAAACGGGGGGAAAAAACCTTTTTTTTATTTCCTCACATGCTTTAATTCGTATTTGTAATCATGCAACTTTAATGCAAAACCCCACAAGGACGAAAAAACATCCGCTATAGCTAGTTGCTTGTAACGAGTTAGGTAAAAGCGCCATTAGAAGCTACCCTGAAGATCCTTTTTGTTGTATAGTACCTGGTGGATACACTTTTACTGAAACCTTGAAACCACTAATGGTGTCAAAGGTTTGAAAACTGATGCATAAAGGGAAAGAAAATGCACTTCTCAGACCTCCAAGTAAACACAGGAGGAGGAGGAGGAGGAGGAGGAGGAGGAGGAGGATGGAATGACCTTAGCGGAGGAACGAACGGGAAACGTCGAGGTGGTTCTCGTAGCATTGATGCGCGAGCATGACTCACCGGCTGTGTGCGCGGTGCTGTGTGTGTGCGGGGTGCTGTGTGTGTGTGCGGGGTGCTGTGTAGGCGGCGCCTTTGCCGCCTGATCATTAGCTTTAGCTTCTCTCCAACTGCGTGCAGCTCTCTGAATGTGACGCGTTTACACACCTACATCTTCTTAATGGACTAAGCTTCTTACCTTCCTTTTGTTGATTTTCTTTTTCCTACTGTTACCAAATGAGTTTTAATTTTGAATAACTACAATAGAGAGATATATATAGAGAGAGATATAAAGCTATATCACGCAGCAACTTTAATATATTGTAAATGATGGCTTGGATGCAATGTATTTATTTGTTTGTTATCATAATGAAGAATAATCTATAAAGGGAAGTTTAAGGTTTGAGTATACTACATGTTGTTGTATGTTGTTGGGTTTAGAAATGCCTGTTTGTTCATCCTTTTGTATCGCGATGAAACTACACAATACCTTCTCACATCACTGAGATTCACCCCGTTTACTGTGATCATGAACTGGACCTCTCACACATTTTACACACACAAAAGGAACTGCGATGTGATGGATTTTACTGCTCTAATGTTTAGGGTGCAATACTTTTTGCAACCATTTTGTAGCTATTGTAAATGTTTGTTTTTTTCTTTTTTTTTCTTCATTTTTAAGAACAACTGATCAAACCATTTTGCACACTTAAAGTTCAGGGATTGATTTGAACCACGGCCCGGCATCGACCCCCCGGCCTGCGCCTCAGAGGTCTGCCGCGTGGCGCTCACAGCGCAGTAAGTGCTGGCATGTTTGTCACCCGTCATGCGGAGGGACGTCTGGTCAGATGGGTCACGAATTGAGTTTCACTTTGCCAAATTTAGTTGATTTAGCAGCAATCCCTGGGGAGTATAAATCCGTTGTATCGAGTAATTCTACGTTGTTAATCACTGACGTGATGTGCTGAGAAATGTGCTACTTCTTGTCATACAAGAATCCTGTATAAAGAAACCTATTTCTGATGTTGAGCAGAAAACAGAGGTTATTTTTTATTTTTAGAGCGCGTCAATACAAGAGAAGTGTCGAGAAATCAAAAGAATATTGTTCTAGAACTGAACTGTGACGCTCCCTCGGGGTGGGTGGGTGGGTGGGAGGGGGCTGATAGAAAATGTACATGTCTGTAAATCAAATAAACCTATTTAATCACTTCATACCACCGCGTTGGCTCTGTCTGTTCATCACATCCTATGTGATGTAATGCACCACATGCTGGGCTATGCCTATGGAAGTGCCTACAAACCAGAGACAGCTGGACGGATCATTGTCAGAGCACATATATACGTTGATGTTCCCGTCCATGTCTTATATGCTGCAGCATTACAATTGCTGATACTGTAAAAAAAAAAAAAAAGATCTTGTTATTTTCCCAGTTCCACTTCCAGTTGCAGGTTTTTCCATTACAGTTTGAGATTCATGGCTACATTGAGGTTGGTGTTGAGCAGCAATCATATTACAATGAACATGAATTCTCTGAATATGATTATTACAATGTTTTTTGGGGGGGATTCCTGCTGTCTCTTGTTTGTTATTCAGGAATTAATTGTGAATTCACGGGTAAAAATGGACGTATCTGCACATTAGACTTGTAGGTTGATGCTTCACCTTACTTGAGGGGCCACAAAAAGGGTAAAGTAACGATAAGATGATCCTGCAGTAATGAGAGAATACCCTTATATACCCTTGATAAAAACCAATTATGAAGAGTAAACCACAAAGGAACCATTAAGCACCGAGCTTATTGGTTTTCCACCTCGGGGAGAGTCATTTAAACACGTATAATGTAGTCTTATTGAGTACATTTTGTCTCGCTCACCACAGAAAATGGCTCCAGCCTTCTTTCTCTTTATCTTGATAAACAAAAGAAGCACACAAAGGACCAGAAACATTTAAAGCCTGGCATCATATCCACACCATCAACAAGCCCCTCTTCTTCCCTCCTTTCCTGCCATGTCCTCGGTACCCTTATCTCCCCGTTCTCTCCACTAATTAACCACTCTCTTTATGGAATTAAAAGCACTAGTTAATATAATTGTTTTCCTGTACGCCTGTCTTCCTTTACAACACTGTAAACTGGTTTGGGTGCTGGCCAATGGAAAGAATAAGTAAAATGAACGAGCGTAATCCAAATGCAAACCTCTGGAGACCGATATGAAATGCATTTTCAACAACGAGAGGCTGATAATGTACTTCTCTTTTTGTGCCGACCCCTCTCCTCCTCATCCTCTGCTGTTTTTCTCCTCCTTCCTCCCTCTGCATTCTCTCAAACACTCCCGAACATTCTTCAGAAAGAAAGTCAGTATGTTGATTCGCAAATGAACTAATCATAAACTAATCTGTCATTTACCAAGTGTCTCTAAGTCAGTTTTTTATGATCTAGCTGTGGTTTGTAACGCTCTCAGTTACAGGTTTTTGACAAACAAACGAGCTTCACATTCACATAAAGCATTTAGGTCTATGACGATATTTACTTTGGGGAAAGGTTTGGCGCAGTAAATTCTTGCAGTTTGTGGAATAATTCCCGCTAATTGTCCAATTTGGCTGAAAACCCCGACGTTGACGCTTGTAAATAACCGCCAGCATGTTGTGCAATAGTTACAGGCACTGTTGACTTTATACACTTGTTCAGTGAAGATACACAAGGATGAGTCGGGTCAAAGGTAATACGTAGACTACTTTATTCTGAAATGCGCACCACTTATGAGAACTGGATACCATTTTTCCTCGTCTCCTCATCTTCGCAGAGGCTTACAAAGACTTGATTTTCAGCCCGCGAATGAACCGCAGCATTGTTCGGGGGCAGTCAGGCGGGCCTCTGTGAGGCTCGGTTTGTAAAGTAATCTCGCAGCCCCCAGAGTGGTTTACAGACGCACTGACTCATCCCAGACGCGACACATCCATCCGTGCTGTGGATGCAGTGGAGAAAAAAACCAACATAATATTTACCTTCACAGGAAGCGAGGAAGTCCACGCTAAAGGGCCTCTGTGTGCTGACGTTCATTAGAAAGGGCAGCTAATAGCTCTAATGGACTTGTCTATGACAGGGCATGCACGGGCACAAAGAGTAAGTATACACTGCTTTTGTGACAAAAGAAGACATGAGACGGTGGCTACGGGGCCTTTCATTAGGCAGAGGCACTATTTTAAACGGATCATTGTATCCGACGTGGCCTCAGTTTGAAGAGGGCTAGATTACATAGGAGCCAGAAGAGGAATTAGTGTTTGGTCGGTGGATGACCAGGAGAAACCAACACCCTTTCCCACAGTCAGACCAATATGTACCCCAAAGTCAGACGCCTCCAATCTCAAAGTCAACACACCTAGTCGTGCAGCGGGCAGGAAACAGCGGGGCGTGGGCAGGAAAAGGGGAGCCATTCTAGCGAACGCTGGAATTTCCATTTGCGCTTTGCCACTTAAACTCACAGAGGACAGACTTTGTACAACGCGCAGGGCACATTTAGGCTGAGGAATAGCCACCGGTGGAGAGGAAGCTTCAAAAGGTCAGCTTCTTTAAGGGTTTTAAAAGCAGCTTTGTTCAGGGCATCCATTTTTTTAAAGTCACTGTGCATTAGGAATCGCAGCGGCCTGTTGTTTTGAAATGTACTGAAGGGTTTTTTAGAGTTTAGTTAGTCAAATTTGGACTTTGCACAGTGTAAAATGAAGAATTGTTCTCTTGTTCGCCTGAGGTGGCGGAGCTGAAGATTGACTTTTGAGACTTTACCGGTCAGCAGAAGAAGAAGAAGTGTACGGGCTCCGTCACTTTATCTGCGGGCCAATGAGCGAGTAAAAGGTACTCAACGGTGTTGAGGAAAATTAGGTTAACGAATCGGAAGGGCTCTAGGCTCAATGACTGGAGTATAATTAAACTGCATGAAGGAGAAAGCGTTCTCTTTTCCGGCTACTAGCGAGTGAATCGGACCTGCGTGCCCGTGGAGTTCGCTGTGGACCAAAAGAGCTCGATCGAAAGCATAAGCTGTCTGTCTATCAATTTTTATTAAATATTCTTTTATTACAACTTTTTTGGACCCTGGACCTTATTTCCTCGCACCATCTCCCAGGATTTTTGAGCATTTTCTACAGTACTCATGAAGAATAAAATCAATGGGAGTCAAAATGATACATTTGTACTGCTTTCAGACTTCAGAAAATATACACACGTGTTACACTGAAAATTACACTATTACTTTAAATGTGTTTCATGAAATGGGCATCTGAAATTCATAATGATAAATAAAACATAATATTATTCCATGACTGATATGAGGGATGATACTTAGAGCGTGTAAGGATTTGTTGATGTTGATACTGTTTATAAAGCTAAGAATTCACCTGTAATACATTTTGAGTTACGTAATCAATGTTTAAATTAAAATATGTGTTTATAGATACAATTATAGTGTAGTGTGTTAGTTAATGTTATTAAATTCTTTGACAACTACACACTTCTGCCCATAGAGAGCGAACACTTTGTACAACTTCCATGGACTGCCAGTAAAACATGAGATATATGTATCGTCTTTTTGGTCATTGCGTTCATTTTCAAAAAAGATCAATCCAGAAAAGAATCCAGTTATCATGCACGGCATAATGTACAGCAGAAAGTTGTGGTGACAGTCCAACAAAACGTGAAAACGTTGTGTTCTACTTCATCCCAAGGGATCAAACATTTTCGGTTTTACCATCCATGAAGGGCCGATGGGGGTGAACACAATAAACATGTGAAGGCTCCCATTAAAGAATGGTTTCTATTATAAATGAAGACTTGAACGGGCTCATCTTGGCAGCGTGTCATTATGAAATTAGAACACAATAGGTTTGTGTTGCGGTGACAACGACAATCACATTTAATTACCCTGTTTCTGTAACGTTACAGTCAGGGGACATGACTCACGCCAGTGAATGCACTTATTGTAAGTCGCTTTGGATAAAAGCGTCAGCTAAATGTAATGTAACATTCAACAAGAACTGGGATCCATCAAAAAACGAGGTCGGGGGGAAGAAAAAGGAGACTTCTGACTTCTCTTTCTTGTGTGGAGAAAAACCCATCATTAGCGGTATCACATCTCCACTGTGAATCTCTCACCTTCTCTCTGTTGACACCCACCCAACTCTTCCGAGCGGCTTCACGCTGTAGAAACACAGTCACTAAAGCAAGTGTGGCGGAAACATTGCAGAAGTCTCACCTGGTGCGCGGTTTGTCATGTTTCCAGACTCATTCCATGTGAAATAGTTTCATCTGGATGTGACCGTGAGATCCATGATCTGTTTTCCATCCAAGAGTTTTAATACCATTTTAGGACGGAATTGTTTTCAGTCCACAGAGTCCACGGTACTCTAAAATACTAAAACGTGAATAAAACATTGAGGAAATGAGCGCAGACTATGACACACGATGCATTGTGGGAAGACAAAAATGCAAACCGACTAACTGAAGTCGTCTAGCGGCCCACAGCACACGTTTCTTGCTCCAAACACAAGTGAACATGAGGGATTAAAAGGCGAAGCAGAGAACAACAATTGACTCTCCGGGCTGTTTGTGCAATTGAGGGGAAAAGGCAGAAATAGATGCTTCATTAGAGCTTCGCTCGAGGCGGGGACGTGCTCAAGTCTTCAACCACTGTCATTACAAGAAGACAGGATGGGGATCAAACAGCCGAGTGACCTTCACGTCACGCCGATGCCGTTAAAAGGGCAATTTGAGAAAATGTGGGAAACCAGGGCGTTGACAGTGGCATATGCAGAGAGCAATACATTTGTATTTCATAATACAGTACGCAGTGTTTTTATTGCATTAAGAACTAAACAAACAAATTTAAACAAATTAAAATACGTGTCATCGTCCTAGAATTACACATGAAGACAGGAAAACGTCTTTCCCCACATTAAATACTGAGATTTATTGTAAGCATGAAAATACATGAAACTGCTCACAACAAGGTCTGTGGATTATCTTTAGTAACCGGGTCAGGATTTCTGGAACGAGACATTGCTTTTGAGGGTTTTTTTTAATTACATTTTTAGGGAGGCCTTAAAACAGCACAAGCCGAATGCCATATAGTTCCATTATATTGTCGAGAAGGCAGACAAAGGCAGAGAAAGAGACAAAGTAGTAAAATAAACACCTACATGTATACTCTGGATGTTTTCTTTCCACCCATCTGAAAGAAGGCACGGCAAAACAGCCCAAAATTATATAAACTCATCAGTGCATGAAAAACTAAGTGTTTCCTCAGGAACCCTTTATCTTCCCATGAAATAATAAGAAGTATTGTCTAAAAATCTTTCAACACAAAACTACAATTTGCTTTTAGCAGCAAAAGCCCATTCAGCTGCTTTGATTTCAGGTTTCCAGGTATTGTGCATGCTGCCCAACTGTCACTGTCACATGAATAGCACAGAGCCATTGTTAGTGCTATTACAACACCTGTGTTCTTCTACAATGGCAAAGGTGTGCTGTTAAGAAGGTCTGTTAGATATAATGACAAGACATAGCCCTCTGTACGTAACCATTAGAACAAACATGTAACAACAATAAAACAGAGATGTTTGTATATTGAGTGAGAACAGAAGTGGTACAAGAATCGATCCTTGAGGGATGCCACATATTATCTTTGGGATAATAAAAATGTTAGATGGTGTTCTTATTGTCAGATTAAATAGTATTACTAATGTGAAGGACATGGCGTTCTTTATCTAATGTAAAGGTTTTAGAAAGGAAACCAGAACAACATGGTAAAATAATAAGGCAGCAGCTGGGGAGAAGGGATCCACATTGGATGTAGAGACGAGGTGCCGGTTATTTTGCCCATATTGAACATATTACAGCTGAGAGGTTTCCCTCCATCTCATCCTTTCCTGTTGTTGAGCATCGCTTCACTTCTTTCATGTGTGAATGGACGGCCGGGCCGAGGAGCCAACTAACCCCTTCAGCTGTCAGGGTCTGCATTAATGCAAGCCTCCGCATATGTGTCGTTAATGAAGCCGACACATATTCCAGGGTAAAGCATGAGATGTCGCCCTCCTCCTCCTCCTCCTCCTCTGCCCATGTGGAATGAATAAGAGATGTGCTTCATGGTGGGCTGAGCAATGTCAATGAAGCAACCAACGCCGAACGAGTCAAGAAGACGTGAATGGCAAGTGATGGCCAGGCAGCAGAAGACGTCATTACCCCTCATCCAGTTATAATGATCACTCCTCGTCTCCAGGCCTCCAAGCAGGGGCTTCACTTCAAACTGTGCCAGTGAGGTCCCCGATGCGACGAGGGATTAATTTGATTTGCATGCTCACTAACGAGGATGTAATGTAAATTGACAGTGGGATAGTGTGACCGCGGCTGTGCTTGTTCTGTGCCGCAGTGGGGTTCGGTGTCGCGGGCGCAGCAAGTGTGAGTTATGAATCCCGGAGTTTTTTTTTCTGAATTAAGCATGAGCTTTCTGCTCGACTTGGCAAAGAGTGAATGATTTTATTTGGCTTTCGTTGCTTTTTTTAGCTCGTATGGTTCTATATTTAGAACTACTGTTTCCACTGCAGCATGAACTGATTCAGAAATACTTCCAGGGGCTATTTATGCACAGCAGCATCTGCATGCATGTGTCCCACACGTGAATGCTT
Organism: Myoxocephalus aenaeus; assembly: GCA_038501785.1. Taxonomy (NCBI): domain Eukaryota; kingdom Metazoa; phylum Chordata; class Actinopteri; order Perciformes; family Cottidae; genus Myoxocephalus; species Myoxocephalus aenaeus. The sequence goes on along the minus strand of JBAMJR010000175.1, from coordinate 3,727,913 downwards.
TGTGAATGGCGTGTGGAGTGCAGGCAGAGGCAATGAATGGCAACAGATCTGTGTGAATGGAAGCAGAAGAGCATGCATGCATACGCACACAGCAAATAGCAGGTTACACAGGCCACAGGCCACAAATACACCGATGCACACAAACAGATCAAACAACCCACGCACACGGCTATGAAGGCAAACAGGAGTGTCTACAAGAGAACAAGAGGTCAAGGGGGTTGATTTCAACATTTTCTCGGAGAGATACATTCATTAATTCAGGTTGTTCTGTAATTTTGTGCCGTTTAATTAAAAGTGCTTCTGTCCAGGAATATATTACACGTACCGATGACGTTGCACTTCCCCGCGTAATGAAGTGCTCTCCAACCGGGATGAATCGGTTACGCTCTAATACTTTGCAGCATATTTGATGATAGTTGAGAGGGGCTAAGGGTTCCTGGTTTGATCCCCCGGCTCCTTGAAGTGTCCTCGAGCGAGACACTGAGCCCGTAACCTCGGCACCTTGCATGGCAGCTTCTGACACCATCGTGTGGATGGGCATCGAGTGGTCAGTAGACTAGAAAAGCACTATGCTAATGCGAATCCTCCGATTGGAAGATGACCCCTCTTCCTCTGAACCATGATTAATCCATAACTGTGTCAAGTCTTCAGAAAGCAGATTCGTCCGGAAACAAAATCCATTTTTGATCCCTCTGTCACAACACATTCACTTTATCTGTATTTTAACCTTTATCTAAATCCAGGTATTACTCTTGACGAACCCTTAGATGAAGATGCTTCGCCTCACTCACTTCCTGTCCCTCTTACACAACCAGAGGGATGAGAGCAGGGAGCTGTCGAGCACAGATCTCTCTGAAACGAGTGATGAATGGGGTTGGTAGATTGTTTATGATGGCAGGTGATCTATCATGTTGCCACTCGTCCTTCTCATCAGTCCATCCAGAAAAGTTGTTTTCATTTGTGCTGCAAAATGTCAAACATAAAGTCGGAATTGTTTTGGGATCAAACTGGAATGACAAGTACATTCACAAGTTAAGTTGGTGGCTGCAGTGCGGCAGCCCACAAGTATTTTCTATTCAAGTACTTCCAGACTCAAATCTGATGCAGCATGAGTATAGTGTCACCGAATCCCTGTTTTTCCAACATCAAAGAATGTACACATTCACTGCCATATGTGAAAGCCCATATGCACTTCCATTGACCTCATCCTCTAATTTTACCACAGGAATCTCATGCACATCTCACATATGGCAAAGAGAGAGAGAGTGGATGAAGATTTATTTTTTCTTGGGAACCTCAGGAAATGGACTCGTATTCAATCCATTCACGAGCTCCCCACTCCAAATGGTGCTTGAATCCTAAAATCCTATTTAAGAAAGATGACGTCGGAAAAGAAAATATGGGAATAATAAACATAGAATAAAAAGAGCACAGAGAATATGCTCGAGGGGCCGGTAGCAGATGGATGTAAACTATTCTCATGTTAAGGGTCTATTCTTGTTTTTATCAGTCTTTTTTATGTTGAAAAATAATTTATTGCTCCTGGCCTCCTTCCGAAATTTCACATGTAATTATCTATCACTTTCACCCAGAATGCATCTGTGAAAACACCTGTGACCAATTAGATCACTTAGAAATCAGAACTTGACCCATGAATAGGATTCAGGTGTTCAATGGAAGCCAATTCTGAAGAAAGAGTGAGAGGACTGTTCATTGAAACCCACTGTGTTTAGTTTACATCACAATACAGTAATATAGTAATGCCATCTTCCCTTCAAGTACTGTAGTTGTGTTTGATACCGTTTAGAGTAAATGAGTATTGAGAATAAACCATAGTGTCTATATTTACAGCATGCTACAACTTATACATTTTAATTGTGTTGTATACTTGTGTTGGAAGAGCTATTTATTTGGAGTTTGCGATGTAAAAATACTCTTTTTAGAAGAGTTTATATAGTTTTGAATCAAGTGTTTGCTTTTTGTGAGAGATGCAAGATATTTTGTTTCAGAAATTGTAAAAGTCCAGCTAGATAAAGCAAGAGGTCTTGTCGTGTAATCAGCTTCCCACGCCGTGTTGCTGTTCAGCAGGCAGGATCTTTGAGTCATATTCAAAGTCATTGCTTTGTTTGTAACCACAAACAAAATGGACAAAGACACATATTTGGGACTTTGTAATACGCCAATGAATTCACATAACGCAAACGCTTACATGGCTGCTTCAAAGGCTCCGTGGTGTTTTTGCTTCAACATCCAGGTGCAATGAGATGAGATGAGATACATCTTCCGTCGCAAACTAAAAACACATCTTTTTCGACTACACCTTGAATAAGGAAAGTAGCACCGTAGGAGCACTTTAGTAGCACTTAAATGGCACTGACTGATAGCACTTTGTAGTTAACTTTATTGAAGAAATTGTACTTTCTTGATTCTTGTTGTTCTGAGTTTGTACTCATGGTTGAATGCACTCATTGCAAGTCGCTTTGGATAAAAGTGTCAGCTAAATGAAATGTAATGTAATGACAAAAATAATGAAATACCTTTAGATATTGCAAACGGCTCTCACTGTGGTGAAAGACACGTGTGATGATCCCTCGTAGACGATATCTTCCTTGAATCGATCAACAAGTCGATTCATTATGCGAGCGACGAGATTGATTTTCATACGGACACATTAAGCTAATGCCATTCACACTGAGAGCCTCGTCAGACTGAGAATGTCCAATGACCTTTGAAACAGTCAATAGTGCGAGGAGCTTTCCGGCCCGCCACAGGGACCCAGGTGAAAACCATCCGTTCTGTTCGGAAGGTCCCATCACTGATTCATATTCACAAGCAAAAGCGAACTGGCCGCCGCTGATAACCAATCTCCACATGGAGAGACGGGAGGGGTGAGGTTCAGCGATCGAGCGCGGGCCCGACTGTGGCGCAGAAAGGGCAGCAGGCAAAATGCCACGACACGTTAGCATGCTGTGCAGCCTTGTAGCCTGTGGACAGTGGTGTGTAGACAAAGAGCGGGAACCGATCCAAGAAGCCTTGCTCACACCCAGAGGGCCCCGAGCTGAATATGATCCGTAAACAACACTTTGGATTCACAGCGAAGCTCTGGAGACACACACATGTCCGCAGGTCCCATTCGAACAGATATCAGATACATCGAGGCTGATGTAATTGTGCTCAGAGGTATTTGGAGGTTAGCGGGATTCTACATCCGCTCTGTGTATTTTGATTTCCACATTTTACCACAACATCAAGTGGAAAGCGTAGATACGGGAGTCGCAGTCGGAAAATGGGTTTAACCCAAGAGAGGGTGGCAGCGCACCAAACCCTTGTTTTGCATACAAACAACTGAGCCCTCATGAAGTTCATCCCGGCTTTAATCCAACCGGCGAATCCATCTGATGCGGTGGGAGGCAGCAGCCAACAGCAGACTCGTGGGACTGAGGGGGATTTATGGGATGTAGGCAGCAGGGTAATCCACGCAGAACTCTCTCCCACCAGCACCAAACATTAAATATTAATTTCCACGTAGGAGACAGTCTGCGCTGTACTCAGACTATATGCAGGTACAATTGATTTATGTGCTCTAATTAGCTATGAAAGGAAACATAGCTTCTTGGTAGAGGACTGTAAGGTAATAGTATGGCAACCATTTTATAAAGAACTAAACAGATCATGAGCCCATATTGGAATAACACTCCAAACAAGGTTGGGTTTTGAAGTACAAAGCATCTGATTATCCAAATACAGAAGAATCTAGGTGTGAGAGTCTGATCCACTGTCTCTGTGTGTGTGTGTGTGTGTGTGTGTGTGTGTGTGTGTGTGTGTGCGCGTGTGTGTGTACCTATTACAATTGACTGGGTGTGAGATTGAGGTGTGGATCAGCTGCAGTCCTTTGCAGTACACGCTCACACCCTTCACTGAGAAGGGCTGCTTTGATCGACTGAATGATGCAAAAGGAAGATATTTTAAGCTGTCAGCAATGCTGTTTGACTTGCTCATTGAAGAACGTGTTCTGGGCTTTCATTTATCTCGGGCCAGGGTGCACAGTGTATTGTTTGGAGAACAGACGTCTACAAGAGAGATCTTTGGGCTCCACCTGGTGGAAACTATTTCAAATTGCAGACGTCCATTTCCTTTCTATTCTATATTAAATCAGTATATTTTTTTAAACCCAAAATGCTTTGCGCTAGTTAGAGGGTACTTGGCTGAACACATATTTCACAGGGAGTACATCACTGAAAAAAGGTTGAGAACCACTGATCTAAAGCGTCACATGAAGCGACGTCTGTTGCTGATGACAGCGGATCAGCTGATCAGTCAGCTTTAACGCTTTTAATCACTGTACTAATACTAATAAAGACAGTTATCAGTGTACTTATAAAGTTATCACTGTACTAATACTAAGACAGTTATCACTGTACTAGTACTAATAAACAGTTATCATCACTGTACTAATACAAATACACAGTTATCACTGTCAGGGTAGAGGTATTTTCTCTCTGTAGTCTGTTACCTGTTAAACAAACTGCATTGAGTATTTATACACAGTGTGTGGTATTTATACTGTGTTCTGCCAGCAGAATGCATTTATCTTATTCATGTAAGTAAGTCTGTATGTTTTGAAATTTTGATTGTGAAGTCATTGTTAAATAACCCAGAATATGATTATGGTTTCTCTTGAACACAAATTTATGTATCAGGCTCAATGTTTTGGGGGAAATTGAAATGACATAACTCACCAAACCCGACACATGCCTGAATGGAAATTATGATAAATGATGTAAAAAGTGTTTCGTCTCTCCAGCTCTGTGATTTTAATTGTATCCATAATCAAAGTTATTGAGGGAATTAACAGTCATGAAAAAACTATTATTTTTTATAAAAAAGAAAGTAAGTTGTTTGTGGTCCTTTTGTTGTTCAGACCGACAATGAACATACATCTTAACCAGATGATGATCTAATTATGTGACTTGTGAAGGTAATTCATATTTAGGTGCTTCACAGCAAAAGTGGTGACTATATTATGCATGCGCCACTTTACAGTTATTTAACTTTTTTAAATACATTTTCCCTTCACCTATTTTGACTATTTTGTGTAAAAACAAAGACATAAAATCCCCTAAAAAGAACCTCTGGTGGTGTTCACATGAAATAAAATAAAATAAAATAAAATGTGTAGTTTGATGTTCCAAATTAACATTCTCTGACCAATAAAATGTTTTGGAGCGTTCAAGGCTGAGAGACAAATAGAAAAACAATGATCACAGTGTGCTTAGAAAAGCCTGTTTAATACATTTCATAAAAATAAACTGCGTAAAGACAAGTCAACAAAACAAAACAAGGAAACAGAAGGAATGGATATTCCTGCCTTAAGGCCTCAACGATGAACAGAAATGTGGTCAATTCAGAATTAAGTCAAATTTTAGTGAATACATTTGAACAATGTAGAAGTAAAGGTGATTTAGGAAGAAACATGTAGCGGCATTCAATCTATTTAATACATTTGAGTTCCATCTTCAATATAATTCAATGCTGAATTCAAATTTAAAGTCAAATCCAGTTCTGAATCGAGTTCAACCGCAGAGACGATCGACAACATAAAAAACTTCAGAGAGTAAGAAAACCAAGTCATCTTCATTATGAGGTGTCCATCGAAGGCACTTCTGAAATGTAAGAACAGATACACGCTGCTTAGTCACTGAATCAGAACCATTTATTGCCATGTATGTTTTCACATACAAGGAATTTGTCCTGGCGGGAGGTTCATGACATTTAACAATAACAAAGAACTGGAATATATCGAGTAAAAAGATTAGTCACCTTCTAAAACTACATCACATTCTGTTTTGCATTTGCAAAAGGGCCTTTTATTATTATCATCATCATAATAATAATAAATTACATGAAAGGTACAGCTGAGCCTGCTAGAGAAAAGCTGAGCTGGAATCTTTGCTTCAGCACTATGGAGAGTCTTAGTCGTGTAAAAACTGACATCTTCCCTAATCACTGACTGATTACAGCAGGTGCACCTGGATTAGAGTCAGTTTCAGCATTCTGATGCACCGTTGGACGTTTACTCAGCTTGTGCTTGTGTGAATGCAGCATCAATGTGGCTGTGTGTTGCCAAGGAATTGGGCTTTGGAAACTACCGGAGACCGAGAGGATGAAGAGCGGACTCACGCATTTCATTGAAGAGGTAGGAGTCCTGATACTCCTTCATGTACTGAGAGGATCGGGCCTCATCCAGGAACAGAGAGTAAACCCTTTTTATGTCTTCCACCTGAACTTCTGTCCCCTGAAGAAGCCAAAGAAACAAAAACAGTGCCGACATCAACACTGAGACCGCGGGAATTCATGCCTAAACCACTGAAATGTAATCTGTCTAGAGAAAAGAAAAGGTTCTTTCTTATTTTTCTCCAGCTGCAACAATACAATCCGCTTGTTCAGGTCGAGTTTACCTTGCGCTTGCGACACACCAGTCCAGCGGTGCTGATCAGCTGGATGGCGTAGCGCAGCGACGTCTCCATGCCGATGCGGGTCAGGACGGTGTGAGCCTCCTCGCTCAGCTCCACATCCTCCTCTTCACACCTGAAATAAATAAAAACATGCAGGTTTATTCTTCCGCTTCTATAAAGCTGGGGGGGGGGGAGACGAGTTGGCTTCACAGAGGACGAACGCAGATTCTCACCGGATCTTGAGGATCTGCCTCGTCTCTTTTTCGGTGTACGGGGAGGTGGCGATGATGAGTAGGCGATCCAGCAGGTCGATGGGGATGCCGTGAGGGCTCTGATAGTTTGTGCCGCGGATACTAAGTGATAAAAAGAGACAAATATTTGAAAAGAAGTTACTAAGATTTGAAGGGGAAAACATTCGAATTTTAAAAACTATAATGCAATATTTTACGGTCGTCTATCAAATAGACAAATCCCCCCCCCCCCCAAAAAAACGGTATGGGACATATAAATTCCATATTGTTGTATTCCTAAATAACTCAAACGATCAGATGGGAGGAAAATGTACCGAGTGATGCCTCTGTTGGTGGCCATGATGAGAACTGGGGACAGGTCACTCTCCAGGGCTCGGTTCAGGAAGGAAAAGCACTCCATGTCCAGCATATGGACCTCGTCAATAAATAACACCTGGAACCACAAACATAGAAAATTAGTCACGTCATAAAAAGACAAAACCAAATATTCATCTATCTATAAAAATAACTATATTAACATACATACACACACACAGTGTCACCTACCCCAGGAATGATCTCGGCCTTGCCTTCTTCCCTCCACTCACACACTTTGGCATTAATCTGCTCGCGGACTTCAGACTTGATCTCTCCGGTGTCTCCGGAGAAGAGAGCCAGGAAGCCTTGCGTGCGGCTGTTAATGACGTCGATCTCGTGGAGCGACACCGTGTGGACCACCTCTTTCCTCTTCTGCAGCTCTCCCTCTGGACACTGTACAAACTGAGTCTACAAGGATAACAAAATAAAATAATTAATACACACGGCCGATGTCCAACTGCGGCAGAAACTGTATAGACTTGACAGTTGCAGGATACCTGTGCTCCCATGGCATCGTAGTCTCTGGCTCTGGTGAAGGAGCGGCCCAACTTGCTGATCTTTCCGGTGGCTTTGTCAATGGTAATAACATCACTGAGATAAAAACAGAGAGAGACATAGCGTTTAGATCGTGTGCGGCTATCCGACAAGCCCGAGTGACCCTGAAGAGTAAAGATATATGAAGAGATTAACTCACCCTGCTTGGACCTTATCTTTACTGAGACTGTCGATCATCTTGTTGCCCAAGTCATATATTGTCTCCATCTCTGTCGTCTTTAGAGTCAGCTTGCCCACTTTGGCACCCTGAGACAAAATCAAATATGTATAAATTCGTCTTTCATGACCGACTGTCTCTTCTAGCAGCTCAGATAGCGTGCTGTGGCGTAAAGAATGGCGGTGTGCCTACCGTTCCAGTGGCTGGTCTATCAATCTGGATCTCCACCACCTCTCCTTCAATAATCTCCGTCTCTTCTCTGTAAAAGAAGGCCACGGTGAATACTGATTCATTTTAAACAATGAGAATTACAAAAACAACAATTTGTTTGTGCTTGCTCACTCACTTGATCCTCACACCGATGGCTTTCCTAAAAGCCTGGCTGAGTGCCTCGGTCTTGCTCATCTCCAGGGAGAAGATCTCACTACCGGCCAACGCTGTGAAGGGTGTATCGGGGCCAAGGGACTGGGCGATGCCTGCATACAAAAAAATGAAAAACAACTTCTCAGTTAACCTACACTCAGCTAGTGAATCTGGGGGAGGAAAAAAAAAAAGGAACACTTGCTTTAACGAAACTATAACTGAATCAAATTACAACAACGGTATGACTTCCAGAGGCGGAGAAGGACATTATATTGTGTTCTGGAACGCCTCCAATGTGGCCCTCACCCATAGCGATGGCAGTCTTTCCTGTGCCAGGTTGGCCAGCGATCAGCACCGCTCTGCCAGCTATGTGGCCATCTTTGATCATCTCCAGGATGATCCCTGCTGCACGCCGGGAGGCCAGCTGGCCGACCATCCCCTGAGATACCTGCAGGTGAATGTGAACATGTATCCTTGAAGTCAAACACAAATGAATGCACATCTGCACATCATTATGTGCTGTAATCCAATATCTAACTATCAGGCAAAGGAATCTGTCCGGCTGTCCTTTGCATATCTCGAGAACCGCGCATACGATCAAATTCACACTTTGTGGGTGTGTTGCCGGGGACTCACAGGAAAGTAAACGCCACTTGCTTTACTTTTTACTCTCTCTCTAACTGAGACTATTGGCAGTGGTAGCAGAAGTAGGTCCTACTCAAAACTTTATGAAGTAAAGCCATTACCTATTAATAATAAAACCGTTACGTCGCACAGTAAAAGTTCTGCGTTGAAACCAGAGGGAAAGAAAGGAATTATCAGCACGATGTACCTAAATTTACTTCAAAAAAGGTAGAACTTACAATTCTAATATGATGTTTGATGGTTTAATGCAGGGGTCTCAAACTCAATTTGGCTTGGGGCCACCGCTGGTATTGTGATCTCATCGGAGGGCCACACAGAAAGCTCAATATATATTGTTTACATTCATAACATATTTTCGTCATACAAAAGGCAACCAGCAGTTTCTGTACATTTTTATAATAGTTTTTACAGTGAAAATATATATATATATATATATATATATATATATATATATATATATATATATATATATATTTAAATAACTTATTGAAACTGCACCGAACCAACAAATGCAATCCCTGAATACATTTGTACTTCATTCTATTTCTTGCCAGACACCTGGCAGCGCTTTTGCTCACAGCTGAGCCACATTGACCCTGATGGAGGTCACAGTAGAAGCACTGATCGAGGTCACAGTGGAAACCCTGAGTACAGCTTCACGATAGGCATCACTAAGCCTGGACCTGTACTTGCATTTATTAAAGTTCATAGTCGAGAAAGGTTTCTCACAGCTTCCAAAAAGGTACATTACCCGACTGATCACTTTTGTCTGCTCAGGGAAGGAAACATACTCGGGACTGAGAAATGACTTCATACTACAGATCAAGCTCCATGGGGTGTGTGCACATGAAACATTAATATTACAACAGTTTTTGTTTTCAAACAAAATATTTACTATATATTTGAGTCAAAATATGTTCTATAGAAAAACGAACTTTTTACAATGTTTACCCATTGTGCATGTTTCAGTACAGTTTTCAGAACAAGAACAACATATGTACTCTGTATCTATGTGTGTACTATGTACTCTGAATGTATGTGTGTACTGTGTACTCTTTACCAGCGCATGGTCGTGTGTGGAGTCGCACAGAGTAAAACTGAACAGCTGAGCAGAGCAGAGCTGCCGTCTCTCTGTGGCCAGTGTGGATTTTTTTAGTACACTGCAAGTTTTTTTTTCTCTCTCAGGTGGTAGTGTGTTTGTCTGTCTGAATAAAAACCAGTGTATCTTTGCAGCGTATGTAGGTCATTGGGTAGTTTGGGTAGGTCATTGGGTAGTAGGTCATTGGGTAGTTTCACAAAAAATGTCTACTGACACCTGAATCAACAAATCACGTTGAAAGGCGGAGCTCGACACAGACGCCTCAGGCTGTGTGCTCCTATGAGAGGCGTATGATCACACAGAGGAGTGGGGCGGAACCTCCGGACTTTGGCGCATCTAGCAGCATCTGAATCTTTTTTCTACTCCGTTTTTTCACGGAGCTATTAATAGAAACGTCCAGTAAACGTTATCTTATGGGGCCGCGCGCGCGGACCTCAGAAAAACGCGCGGGCCGCACTAACACTAAACTTTGATGTCAAGTAGGGGGCCACACAATATCGGCTCGCGGGCCGCAATTGGCCCGCGGGCCGCGAGTTTGAGACCCCTGGTTTAATGAATAATAGTGCATTATATGTAAACCGTTATATTTTGTTAGTTAACAAAGCTAACAGTTCTGTCACGTTAATGTAGTACTACAAGGTTTTCTTCTGAAGTAGAAGTACACATTAAGTAATACAAAGTTATGTTGCATATTTTCAAAGTCTCTCAGTTCCTTGACATATACTGGAATCCAAAGTACAGAGCCTGAGAGGGTTTCCCTCTAAATACATCTATACGTCATCTCTTTCAGTGCTAAATGTCAACTGAAGAGGGAACAAATCCCACAGCTCCATACTATGAACTTAAGATGCAACGCTACCTGTCTTGGCTCCAAAGCATCATCCAAACCAAGGCCACGAATATGAGAGTGCGCTCCTAAAAACAAGACAGAAATGAAAACATTAATATCGACTACATTTGGAAGAGGGAGTAAAGACCGTGTATATCTGGCATAAACATATATGAGGGCTGACCGTAGCTCGCAATCATGAATGTGTATCCCTAAACAGCTGAACAGTGCAATGTGGATGCTTACCGATTCTCTCGATCCGTGTGATGTCACGAACCTCTGGAACCTTTGTACCCGCCATCTCTATTTAGTTAGAAGCAGACAGCAGAAATTTATTTAACATTATATTAAAAAAGTAATTAGTTTCAAAGAATAAATATTTCTTCCAGCTTTTCTGTTTCCCGTATTGTTGGAAAAAGGCCATAATCGGTGGTTAAGGAGGAGCTATCGAACACTGTAATAACTCTGTAGCAAAGGAATAGAGCAACGGTGGTGAAAACGTCGACTATTAATAAACTAAAGCACAAAACAACATCTTACAGAAACACTGCCATGAAATTAGAACAGTAGCTTACGCTAAGAAAGGTTGAAATAAAAAATGTGTCTGAAACATGTCAACAATGTTGAATACAGAATGATTTGATTTTTGGTTGATCAATTTCCAAAATAACGCAATTTAAATGTTCCAACTTTCTAACAATCAGACTGAGATCTTCAGTGCGGTGCTCCTGAATCAGGGCTGTATCTTCGTGTATTTGGCACCTCTGTTAATGCCTCAGTTATTTCCCAGTTAAATAAGGACAACACCAGCTCTCACACAGAGGCTCAGGGCTGACATGAAGGTAGTTAACACACATTTAACTCAGGAGTCAGTCCTGTCCTGTCGGTTGTCATAGTGACAGTTGCAACGCATGGCACACAACACAAAACCACATGGCTGTGACTTTTAATTTGACATATTTGCCGTTTTTATAAAACACCCATCTTAGTTGTCAGCAATGAGATCGCATCAAATGACACGCAGAGGCCATACATCTGAACTTAACTTGGCGTTATATTCTCGACAGCGCTAGTATACCTAATGCTAACGCTAGCTAATGTTGTGTTAGCAAACCTAGCTAGCTCCATTAATCGGTCTTCTGTCTGCAGTAGCTAACGTTGCTGTTTCACACCGCCAGAGACGTTACGAGAGAGCGAACAGCGTGGAATTATAGAAACCATGTTACGGTATCAGGTCTTAAGTATTTATTCCAGTTTCCGAATATAAACTCACCTGTGCAGCCACACTTGAGTAAACGTGAGAATGCGGCGCTTCTTTCTAGTGGTGCGCAGAGTAACTGTGTCCGACGAGAAACAAGTAATTTGTTTGTGTACGTTCCGGGGTTGACTGCCCTCGACACACACAGTGGCTAATTCACGAAATACTTGTTTCCTTTTTTACTCCGTGTGTTGCAAAAGGACAGGTAGGCGTAATCACTTTTTACACAATGTAGTAATTACAAAAACAACACACTCGGACAAAGAAGTCTAGGTAGGGTGAAATTGTTCAGGCAGGTGTGTCACAATTAGTAACTTAGGTCTGTTTTTGCAAGCTGTTAGCCATAAGTTAGCTAGAACAGTAGCCAGTCTAGCCAATCCAAACGTATTTGTTAAACCATAGTTTTTGCACTTTTTCAGAATCTCCAACAGTGAATCGTCTTCCCACACAGAAGCTGGGGTGAAAAGTGGCCGATGGCAGCCTTGGTGTGCATTGTGTACATTTGTCCACCAGAGGTCGCAAGCTCACAAGTGATTTTACAGGTATTTACTAAAATTGCACAAACCTTCATCTTTGCAAGTTCAGAGCCTGGAGTTTAGAGAAATTGTGGCAACATTTTTATTCAGAAAAAACATCAATCAGGGATACAATATCACTGAACAATGGCAAAACTCACTCGCTGGCCATAACCTCAAGGGTTTTGGGGCAGTTTTTCATATCCTCTCTGGTGTAGCTTCAAAGTATTTCCCCCAAGGCTACAGTGATAGGATTCCACAATCTAAACTCTTCACTCCACCATCACAAGAGAAGGATACTGAAGGTTACAGACGATTAGGATTGAAACAAAACCTTTTTGTTTGTAAATGTCATCAGCTGGAACGTTTCATTGCACGCAACTGGCAACTATAAAGTATGATTAAAAGAATGAGATATGGGAATATGTAACTGACAAAACACAAACTGAAGTCCAAATGAAAAACATGTCTTATTATCTTTCTAGTTCCTAGTTGTAGGACCTGGTCTCACTTGCTGCCAGTGAAACCAAAATGACAGTACAGTCTTATTATCAGGATACTTTGACATTACAGCCACTTAAGATTTAGTAAAGAGAACAATAAAAAAAAAAGCCACTATCTTGAATTGCATGTAATCTTATCTCCTACAATAATCAAGTGGAACTACTTTTGTAAAGTTAATGTGTTGCATCGCATAATACTGAATCCAGACGTTTAATGACTAACTCAATGATAAAGATCTTTCTGGTCAGACTGGACCAAACCCTAGTTCAGCATACCACAAACATTTCAAAAGCTAGATGTACTTCAACCATCTGTGAACTCAGGAGCCTCTCAGTCACACGTCACCTACTCCTCTACGATTCCTCTTGAACCTCTCAGACCTCCTCAAAGGCAGCACTGCTCAGACAGCATGCTATATATATATATACAAACACATTCTCTCCCTTTGTCTCACAACAGATGCATGTTGGTAATGCAAACACACAGCTCTTCTAAATGAATCTTAAAGCATAGTGGATGTGATATTTGAGGACAACATTGAATCCGGTAGGATCAAGCAGGAATACTTTTCCCCCCCTCGGCATGCAGCCAGGGGAGTGAAAGTGTGTGATAATTGAAGTATGAGGTAAAAAAAAATCAAATAATTTGACACAATGATATCATAATTCAACTTTGTTTAAAAAAAAAACGTTTATTGATCAATTGCATTGTAAGCATTGTATCATAACCTGTATAAATGATCACGTGTCACATATCAATCAAGTAGAGCCTTCATTCATTTTCATTTAAATCTATTCACTTCGTACAACTGATCTTACGTTTCACACAGTTTACATCCATTTTGCAAAATATTTACAGTCATCAAGAACAGTTTCCCCGAATCACAATGCGACGCATAGTCAATAAAAAATGTTTTGTAAAAGAATAATAATATATTGCCAGATGATAGCCTTGGTTCTGGTCTGTAAATACGTAGCACTCTGAATCACATTTGTACATTGATCATAGGAAGAGTGTTATTGAATCACTTATTGATGAGGGTGATGGCTGAGTCATACCAGACCCAGAAGCCTGGATACACAGCCTCGCTAAAGGAGGCCTTGAAGCGGTGGATGAGGGACATGGTCTCCCCTACACCGTAGAAAGCCAGGGTACCCCTGCCGTGGTCCAGGAACACCCCGATACGTGACGAGTAGGGTGCGTTGATCTCGATCTGGTCTTTGCTGTGGCGGGCCGAGTAGCTGGCATCGGAGCAGAAGAGGCTCCACGACTTGCGGTTGTAGCCGATGCGGCAGGTGTCTCCGTAACCCGTCCTCTTGATGCCTTTGTAGGTGACTCCGATGGCGGCCCCCTCCCCGCTCCAGTCAACCTCCCAGTAGTAAGCTCCTCCAGAGAGAGACTCCTTACACAGGACCTGGGGCAGGGAGTCGAACCTGGCAGGGTGGTCACCGTACGACTGGGGGTCTTTCTTGAGGATGGCTTTCCTGTTCCCCCGAGACAAGTAGAGCTGTCTGTAGGCGGTGTTTGAGTCCAGAGTGAGCTCGCAAGCATCTAGGGAAATAATGCAATCATTTAGATAAAGCAATCATTTAATTCACAAGAGGAACCGTTTCACTGCTTGGGTTGAATGTGAAGGAGGAAACCCAAGATGGACAAAGCACCATTGCACCACCAGTGGCAAGTAGTTAGTTCTTCTGGTTTTGTTAGATTCTGAACTTTTGCTTGATTTAAAGGAGAAGTGGGCGACTCTCTGACTGGAGACAGAAATCAGAATAATAACACCTGCTGGTTATCTCCACCTCTGCGGGTCACAGTTGGTGGGACACCCGGTGGCCTTTCCTAGATCTGCTTGGCCTATTATCTGGAATGCCAGAGGTATCAACACTGCTTGTGAGTTTGACCACAAACAGAAGTCCGGCTTATCAAACAGAAATCTGTAACTTTAGCTGTAAGGTGACACCACAACATTTCAACCCATCCTACTTTGACCGTAGAGACTATGCAGTTTGTTTCAGTTGAATAACGGTAAAAAACAAACAGAATATTTATATAAAAGCAGAAACAAGAAAATGTTTTCTCAAGGATCTACTCCGATTTTCTGTTTTTGTTGTAATCTGACTGGTCAGTGAACATCAGAGTTCAGACACTCACTTAAAATGGGAGCCTTTCAACTGCAAACTTCAAAATCCCAAAGCTGTGTGAGTGCCAGCTGATACATTTGTTACGAGTCAGCCCCAAGTCTCTGTCAACACTGGAGGACGTACAGTAGAGTTTCTAAGACCAGATTCTGGGGTCAACCACAGGGTCTGACAGAGAAGCTCATCAGCAGTTCATTTGCCTGCTGCGCTGAAACGAGGCGGGAGAGCAGTGAGGGAAGGAGCGGAGGAACGAGACTCACATTTCAGGAAATCGTCCCGGTGCTGAGGCTCCTGGATCGGGAGAGACTTGTACACGGGGGCTTGAAGGGCTTGAAGGGCTTCGTCACCTGGGAAAGTAAATGTGAATCATTTAGGAAGATGGAATATGAAGGGTGGAGGAGGAGTGTGTTAATGTGAACTCGCTGGCAGTTTGACATCCTAATCAAAGTAAACATTTAACCATGTGGCACCTGAGTGACCCCCGGCTTCCCTCGAATGAATAACATCAAACAGGACTGCACAAAGAGAAAGGGTTAACTAACCCTCCCATGATAAATGATGCTTAACTTTAAATGTTTCTCTCTTTAATTTCTAAATAGTATTGCTCTGCTGGCTTCATGGATTGTCGAGAAGTCATGTGCGCTGATATGAAAACCGCATTACTATGTTATCCCCCATTAAATCAACAACAGGCAAGTTATTTTTATTAAACGGCTGACTTACTTTTTATTGACTTCTTCTTTTTGGATTCGTCCAGTTGGCAGAAGGTCATTTTGTTAACTGCCAAAAGAAAAGAAAAGAAATAGTAATTAAAAAAAAAAAAGATGACGATCAAGAACAACATATGAGAGTATTTTAAAATCCTGGCGCTTTTGAACTCACCTGTCTTGGCCACCTTGACCAGTTCGTCGTTGCTGAATTCGTTCAGGTGCTGCTTCATCTCGGAGACGGCCTTCGTGACCGGGCCGAAGGTGAAGTAAGGGTTGACGGTCACCGTTGGCAGCTCCTCCGCCTCCGTCTGGGCTATCAGCATGTGGTAGCTCTGAGCAGGGAGGAAAAACAGCCACGCAGTCACGATAAGGTGTGCTTTCACTGTGTTTGTTTTTCCACTGTTCTGCACGGTGCAACACGATCTTTCTTTCTTTTTTTTACATTGACTGATATACATTTAAACGGGATCGGCTATGCCCACTTGTATTGGATGAACTTATTTATTTATGTATTTATTGATGGCACTGACTCTCTGCGGAGTGGCTGTCCTTACCTGGATGAAGTGGATGTGATCCTCAGTGCGGGACAGCTGGGTGATCTCGTTGTCCCTCCTCTTCAGGTCGGCGATCTCATGGGTGAGGCGCTCCATGTGGCCCTCGGCGTTGTTGAGCGCCGCTCTCTTGTTGGCGGCGATGAGCTTGGTCATCTCCTGCTGCATCCTCTCAATGGAGCGCATCATGTCGGCAAACATCTTCTCGCATTCCTGCAGCGCCGTGTGGGCCGAGTTCTGCAACGGGAAGCAAGCATTGCATACGTCAAGCGGCTGTCATCGCTTCCACCCGGAAGGAATGTGAATTTGACTTTCCGCTCTCGTGGGTTAGTCTGCTTTTATCTGTGATCGACGGCGGCGGCACAAACCTTGAGTGAGTCCACTGCTTGTTTCAGTTCCTCCATCTGCTTGAGGCGGTCATGAATCTTCTCCTGGATCTCGGCCTGGGTGGCGCCCAGCCGTTGCTATGGGGAAAACGACAGGCGTTATTGTTGACAACAATCCCTCAAAATAACATCTTGAGTTGACAAAATCATCAAATCTGTATATTCTATTTCAGTTTTTGTTTGCTTCACGATATCATTTATGATAGCAACTCAAAGTTGACCCTGGACCCTGTCGATGCAGGAAGCAGCTTTATTATCCTCGGGGTGTGTCTCGCATAATGTTTTTTTTTATCTATTGTAAGCTGCTCTGTCGAGAGTGACCTGCCACTGTGCCGCAAGGTACGTGTGTCACCGATTCACAAATAACAAAAGGGCACATTAATCAGCGTGTGACATGCGGAGCACATTTTGTTGCTCTCAGTAGACCTGTAGCTAAGTCATAAAACCAGCGGAGTCAATCGTACCTGCTCTTCCGCCCTCTCCTGCTCGGCAGACACCATGTCGTGACCTTTGTGTTCCTTCACCGTACACAGCACGCAGATGCACATCTGGTCAGTGCGGCAGAACAACTCCAGACCCTTCTGATGCTGGGGGCAGATCTGCCGGTCCAGGTGGCCGATCTCATCCACCAGCTTGTGCCTTTTAAACGTGTTTGACTCGTAATGGGGCTTGAGATGCTTCTCGCAGTACGAGGCCAGGCACATCAGGCAGGTCTTGACGGCTCTGTGCTTCTTTCCGATGCAGATGTCACAGCCTACGTCCTGGGGCCCGGCGTAGTTGTAGTCAGGGGACGGAGGCGGAGGCGGGAAGGATTCGGAGTTGCGTTGGATGGTGGAGGTCCGGGAGCTTCCCATGCGTCTCGGGGTGGGTCTCTTGCTGTACGTGACCCTGCACTCCGGGCAGATGTACGAGCCCGTGTGGTCGGCATGGTCCCAGTATGTCTTCAGGCAGACGCCGCAGAAGATGTGTCCACACGGGATGGACACGGGATCCCTGAGGTATTCCTTACACAGGTGGCAGTTGTCCTGGTCAGACGACATGGAGACAATTCAGTGCGGTTCCCTCTAATGCAGTGGAGATGCTGTGTAGACACAACAGTCAGTGGCAGCACAGTGGCAGAGTGATCCCACAGCTACTATGTGCGCGAGTTATATAGAGTAAACAGAGAGGGCGGCTAAACTGGTTGAGCCGAAACCAGTCAAACAAGGGCGGGGCAAGAAAAGGACACACTGAATAACTCCATCGGCTACAGAATGTAATGACAATGCAATAAATGTGTGAGCATGAGATACAAGGTTTGGCCTGCGAAGGTGTAGTTCCTCAAATTAGTTAATTATTTATTTTTATACGAAACAATATAGGCCTTGAATTTTTTATGTGACAAGTGCTGTTTGGAATGCGGTTCGTCTACTTACAAAGATGAGTGAAAGCAAGTGCATTTAAAAAGTAGGAAGGCAGCGATTTAATATCTGTAGCGTAAAGAAACCGCAGGTGTGTCACACTTTACAGTTGAGCGTAGTCTCATTGTAGTCCTAGAGATTGCCTCAATTGAGACACAAACTGACCTCAAGAGATTTATTTGTATGCGACTCCTCCCTCTGTGATGTAGGGTCAACAGATGAAGTGCCTTGATGTTAAATGAACCATTCTGTTGGCCTCGGTTAGCTTCTGGAGCCAGTGAGACTTCCCTGACCTTCACCTCACCTGGAACCAGTTAATTATCAACTCTTCACTTTGCATTTCATTGCCATTGCTTCTCTCTGAGGGTTGACTGGACTGCAGTTTCTGTCAGTCAACACCGAAACTATATTTTCAACTGTCCCAAGTCAGAAAACGTGCACCTTGAAACCAACTCTCTTCTGAGCTAAATACCTTGCTCTGTAGATTTCACCGTACAGTGAACACACCTCCGAGCCAAGATGGAGTTTCAGGGCAGTGGAAATGGCGATAGGAATGCAACTACACTTGATAGCCCAGATAACAGGAGGGCCGAGAGAGCCTGCTTCAAAGATTCCATTGTGCGAGAGCCAGCAGGGCTCGAGCCGAGTGCCAGACTGCATAGGGTCTGTTGTCCGTCAACAACAGAAACTACGGCTGATATGCGATCCTAAATGTGGCATCTTATTTGTCAAAAAGAAATTCAGTGGCAGGGGTCGTAATCCACAATCTTGATATATTGATGGCATTAAGGAGAAAGCTGTCACACAGAAACAAATATTTAAAAAAAATTTGGAGTTATACATGTGTTTGTTTACCATGAAAACATCTTGAGACATTTTATTTTATTTTAAATAATCATTTTCAACCTCCCAAAAGACCTTGAGCCGCCGATCTAGGCGATGTTACACTTGTAATAATTACTTTATTATGATTTATATGATGACGTTTTTATCTCACGGTTCGAAAAAGGTTAATATTCAGATTCAATATTCACTACACGTCCTGTGTATTAAGTAAGTATTATCTATCTAATGACAGTGACAAAAAATAGCAGTGAAAATGCTTGAGTCACTGTGACTTGCTTGCTCAACAGATTACAAGCTACGCCAGCAGCTTTTAAAATGCCACTTCAACTGGCCTCTAAACTCAATGCAATGAGGAACCTTTTCTTATTTTCTTGCAAAGCATTTCTTAAAAGATTTCCATTTTCTCTGTGCATTCTTCCACCAACATAGCTGGCCCTTTAACCCTGCTTTTAGCCGAGGGACGGACTTTGCTTCCATAAAACAAAAATATCAACATTTTATGGAGAATTATAATACGGGTAGATCAAATCAAGCATTCTGATTGGTTGAGAGTGAGTCACGGGCTGTACTTTATTCAGCCATAAAGTACTGTACAGCCTGTTTACATTTAGAGCATTCCATATCAGTGCGCACTTAAAATAACAGGTAGATTTAAATTGCGCGACCGTTAGTTGTCATTTCAAGCTTGACAGTTACCAAACATGTTTCGTGTAAACTTTGATATTGTCACGTCCGCAGTAACGACTCGCAGACGTTGGTTTCCTTAACTTGCAGGTTTATTGCTTGAGTGTTCACAGCATTGCAACGGGGCTCTTCGCTAACAGTAAGTTAGCTCAAACGGAACAGCTAACAAGCTCACGTAGCATCCCCCACACTAGCATAACGAACGACAACACACACGTCACTTCCTCCCTAACCTAAAGATGAGGAATGAAAAGGGTTTGATCACAAAATCGTGATAATTTCCAGTGAGAGATAATTACCTCGGTAAATTCCCGACGCGAGGCAAGTTCTCTAAACATCATGGAGGAGAAAAATGACGGAGAAAAGACGGCTTACTGACCAGGCAGTCCGTTTTATAGTCCCGTATGTGCGTCCCGTGCGTCCCGGGACTATTTTCTCTGTCGCTGAAATGCGATACACAACGTTTTGCCGGCTACAACTATTTTGTGCTGAAAGGCAGCTTACTATTACATTTATAAAGTCGCAGGTACCCGTATTATAAAAGCAATAAGGTACGAGAGGCAGTACTGTGTCTACAATAATGTACAGTTCAAGGGTTTGCCGGCTCTCCGCTGCGCGTCGGGCCTAACAACTCCCTTGAACAGTACATTATTGCACAACACAGTACTGCCTCTCGTACCTTATTGCTTAAGAAGAACCTG
Source organism: Myoxocephalus aenaeus (assembly GCA_038501785.1). Taxonomy (NCBI): domain Eukaryota; kingdom Metazoa; phylum Chordata; class Actinopteri; order Perciformes; family Cottidae; genus Myoxocephalus; species Myoxocephalus aenaeus. The sequence goes on along the minus strand of JBAMJR010000175.1, from coordinate 3,707,509 downwards.
TTGACCTACCCTTATTAAAACTTCACGTTGATATCTGAACCAGTGGACGTCCAATGGTTCTCCACATCTACGGGCAATCGTATTTGCCCAAGTACTGGTGTGATATCAGTGAAGAGCAAACATGATCAAATGAATATCAAGTTTCAGTTTGGCTGAACGACTTGCTTATCGTGCATATTTTGCCAGACCCACTGCAATGCTTTTAGATTAACCAAATATTTATTCAGTCAATATTTTCACACACACAATCTAACCATGCTATGTTGTATTTTATGTCAGATTTGCATATTTTTATCATGACACCTAAAAGCAATATGGGGCCTCTATGTTGTGATCAGTGCAGTTTTTAATCAGGACGTACTCATATGAATGAATAGACACTCAGCTTGTGCTGCTTTTTGCTCATCTCCAGGCAGACGTTGCTAATGCAAATATGTTTTCGCAGAACACATTCGGACTATTGTATCTTCCTGTTTTCATGACTCCCGCTTGTTTCCTTTAATCAAATAGCCATTTGTGTTCTCATGCACTTTCCCTGCAGAAAGAAGGCAGCTCGACCTCTCTCCTCGAGCTGGACTTGGACTGAGCTTCAGATGTCTGTGGCGTTTCTGTCTGTCCTCATCGAAGGACACTGAGACTTTTAACAGGCATGCAACTCTTTTAGAGAAGCCTGTTATTAAGTCTTATTAAAGTCTCCTGTAACAGAAACATTGCCATGCTGCATATTCTTACTTCCTGAAAGAAAGAGATATCCTAGTACACTGAATGTCCCTTCTCTAGCATGAGTTTAGAAACTCTAATAAATCAGCAATAATCAAAAGTCTTTTCCCACTGTGGCCCATGCCACAAACAAGTAGTTAATCTGTAAGCAGAGAGCGCTTTTTTTCCTCTGGTGGAAGGAAGGAAAAACTGGCTTATCAGAAACATGACCAAATATGGAGAGGTGAAACTACCGAGTGTATGAAGTAATGCAATTATGAACCGAAGGTGCAGCCAATGCACTTTTTGCAACCTTGAATTACACTATTTTTTTATTGCTACATGATTCTACATCAGGTAGAACATTATATAATGACTACACTTTAATTGAACTACTAATTCCCTTCACAGTAGTGACCCTTGAACAAACAGAAACCAGTAGGCCTATTTAAAATGTTAATGAGACGCTATGATGTCAGCAGACGTTTTATGATGCACGGTGAGTCAGGGTCTCCTCTAAAGTCTTTCCCCCAGCTGCACTAGGTAAGCATGAGAGGGATATTTTAGGAAATCAAAATTGCAACATGACTGGTGATGAAACACAAAAATATGTGAGACATTGCAACAACACACCTGGCAGGAATGTGTTGCATGCGCACGCGCTCGTGCACGTGTGTTTCCGCTTGGCGTCTCAATATTTCCTTTCCTCTGCACAAACCTCCACACATCTAGAGTCGACCTGTAAACGCAGTCAGACCGGTCTGACCGGACTCTCTGTAAATACTGCAACTCTTGGACAAACGGCCTGCAGCAGGTTAATCTTTCAACATGTTTTCCGGAGAGGAAAAGGAGCAGCAACATCCCTGATGTTTGAAAGCGCTCCGAAAACTCTGCCTTGAGCTCAGAGTGTCTCTGTTTGTTCACTGGGTGGCCCCTGGAATTCCTACAGTACTTCAGGCTGCATTTATGTTTGTCGGACTACAACCGGTTTAAGACAATGGGCGATTCTGTCCGACAACAATAGGTGGAAATACAGCCGCCGAGAACTGTGCGCACACATCACCCGCAGATGAGCCACATGAGAAATTTTGAGTATAAAGGAAACTGCGAGGGAAAAGGGAAGCTCTTTTTTTTTCTCTGGCACATTAGTTGCCACTTGGTGTGCTTTTTACATTTCATTCATTCTCTTTTTTTCACTCTGCTCACTCTCTGTGCTCTTCTCTGCTGCCCGCCCTCTCTCTCTCTCTCTCTCTCTCTCTCTCTCTCTCTCTCTCTCTCTCTCTCTCTCTCTCTCTCTCCCTCTCCCTCCTTGCTCAACCTGCTTATCTGAACTGGGTAGGGCTCGATATACTCACAGCACAGGGGGAGGGCTTTGCCTGCTTTCAATCAATAACCTCTGGAATTCAGAAATACAAGTAGGTCCTGTCTCTGGCAGGCTGCACCACACTCTTGAGGGCGGGATCCCAGGCACACTCGACGGAATCTCTATCTGCTCCTGGCACTTTCCGTCTGTTCCCGCAGGTCTGTCTGACTGTGTTTGGAGCCCATCGCGATGGCTGACCACACTTCTCCAGATTACTTCAGCTGCTCCCTGTGTGTGAACTTGCTGAAGGACCCTGTGGCTATCCCCTGCGGCCACAGCTTCTGTATGGACTGCATCAGTGGCTACTGGAATGAGGCTGACTACACAGGGATTTACATTTGCCCCCAGTGTAAGATCACATTCACCCAGAGGCCGGTGCTGCGGCCCAACACCACCCTGAGCATGGTGGCCGAGAAGATCAGGAAGAGCGGCCTCAACCTCAACCTCAACACGTCCCAGGGGAACCTCTACGCCGGGCCGAGCGACGTGCCCTGTGACTTCTGCTCCGGGAAGAAATTGAAGGCTATGAAGTCCTGTCTTAACTGTCTGGCGTCCTACTGCGAGAAGCACCTGAAGCCACACTACGAGTCAGCCACGTTCAAGCGGCACAAGCTGGTGGACGAGCTGGGGAACCTGGACAGGAAGATCTGCCCGCAGCACCAGAAGTCCCTGGAGCTCTTCTGTCGAACCGACCAGATGTGTATCTGTGCCATCTGCACCGTCAGTGAACACAGGGGCCACGACATTGTCTCTGCTGAGGCAGAGAGGGGAGAGAAACAGGTAACATTTCCTTTTTAATTTAAATAATTTAAATAAACATCAGATTTTCGGAGAGTGAAAGTGTGATTTCATGTCAGCAAGATAAGCAGTGTATTCAGTGCATGAGAGACTCGCCTAATTCAACTTGAATATGTTTCACAGTCAGATAAACTATTAAAAAGAGACACATGCTTGAATCATTACATGTACATAGTCACTGAAGTGTTCTGAGTTAAAGCACACAGTGTTTTTCCCAACCCCTGCCTCAGCGCTACAACTGGCATGTTGTACTTTGACCCATTTCACCATATCAGCTAAAACTGGCAGGCATTGGCCGCCAAAACAAATCCAGCTCTCTGATTAGCTGCGGAAAAGCCGGGGGAGTGTCCTCCAGTTATCACCCTGTGAAAGCTGCTTTTCAGAGAATGCGGCGTTCCATCTGTGAGAGAGATACACAGAAACTGTCTCTTGACTTCCCTCATTGATACCCACCTGTGGGAGTCGGGGTCTGTAATGGTACTGGAATGTCAGGGAGTGAAGGCCTTGCAATCAACCAATCGCGGCGGTGTAACTACGGCGAAGCACATTCAAATGACTCACCAATCACAGTGAAGGGATGAAGAGGAGATAAGTCAACAGATACCGCAGGATAAATCTGCAGCATTCAGAGCAGCTGGTTTTTCCTTATGAGTAATTTAGCTGTGTTTTTATGGGAGCCATACAGGCTAAATTATGACGGGGTAATAGTTCATCCCGCTGTTTTCTTCACAATATTAGGAGTCTGGTTTCTCTCATCCAAAGATTAAGAACCTGAGTCTCACACTTCTCCCTCCGTCTCCCTCCCCTCCCCTCGCCCCCCTCCTCTCATGTTCACCCCCCTAGATTCCCCACATTCCTCAAGCTTATCTTGAAGAATGGGTTGGTGGGCTCGAGTAAAAGCTGAATTAGGAACCCCTCTATTCTGTGTGTCAGTGCTGCGTGCACCTTGAAACATCTCTTTTAAAGTCAGGCATCGGTAGATTCACATTCCTAACGTGATCAGAATTCCAGCACAGATTTCTTTTACCCCCCCCCTCTCCCTCCGAGATAAAAGCCGGCTGTATTAAGAAGCTTCTTTGAGCGGGGTTTATTAGACATGCCAAAGGGCCTCCCCAGATATTCCTTGATGAGAAAGAATGTTTTTTCTACTGAGCCAACAAATATGGGGCACAATAAAACAGCATGACGTTCTAAACTAAATCTTATAAATCGGAGTTAATGCGATTTTTATGATCAACTTCTGCTGCATAATAAAAACAAATGTAAAAGCCAGTCGGCATGGGAGTGCTCGCTGAACAAAAGATGAAATAGATGGGTGTGTAATGTGCCTTTTATCCCACAGAAACTCTTGGGAATCTCCCAAGCTGAGATTAGACAAAAATGCCAGGAGAGGGTGAAGGAGCTGGACGAGCTGAAGACCGCTGTGGATTCATTGAAGGTACGGGTTGTCATCAGAATCAGAACCATTTATTGCCATGTATGTTTTCACAGACAAGGAATTTGTCCTGGTGGGAGGTGCATGACATTTAACAATAACAATAAACATTTAACGATAAACAAAGTGCAATAATGTATATATAATAATGTATTTCTATGCAAAAGACAGACTGTAAGATGTTCAGTATAGCGGTGTCTTCTGTATACCACTGACACCTGGAGTGCTCTGTGCAGAACTCGGCCCAGAGAGCCATGGTGGAGAGCCAGAAGATGTTCGAGGACATGATCCGCTCCATTGAGAGGATGAGGTCAGAGGTCACCAAGCTGATCGGTATCAACGAGAAGGCAGCTTTCAACCAGGCCGAGGCTTTGATCGAGCGGCTGGAACAAGAGATCGACGAACTGAAGAAAAAGGAGACTGGCCTCAAGCAGCTTTACAGCACTGAGGACCACATCCATTTTTTGCAGGTAAATTACAGCTCAGGAGCAACTGTTGGAAGAAGAAACACATCTAGAGATCTGATTTGGGCCTAAATGCTGACGTAATTAGTGTATGGGTGTGGTTTTTAACAAGACTTACGCCCTTCTTGGGTGTTCATGATTACAATAACAGTATCATGACATATTAAGTCCTTTGTATTGTTTTGGGTGTAGGCATTTGAAGATGCTCATTGCACAAAAAGATTTCTCATCTTTGGATATCCCTTTTTACTATAAGTCATAAGTGATGTTTAAAACCATGTTCCTAGTGTGTAAAATACATTTGTTCAACTCTGACTGTTCGTCCCACGGATCGCATTGGCGTAGTCTTCGTCCTCGTCACGACCATTCTTTTTTTCTCTTCCCATCAGAACTTCCACTACCTCTGCACCCCCACCGACGACGGCTTCCTACCCAGAGTGACGGTGAACCCTGACTTCTCCTTCGGGTCTGTCAGGAAAGCTGTAGCGGAGATCAAAGACCGCCTGGAGGAGTTTGGCAAGGAGGAGCTGCTTAAGATCTCCAAGTCAGGTAGAATACACAATGCCTCTGCATGATGGGCAGAAAAGAAAAACCCACCATAAAACGTGCTAAATATGAATGTGCTGTGTCTTACAGTGAATGAGGTCCCAGTGTACACCACAGAAAGTCGAACATTGGACAGAAGGAGCAGAGGTGAGTGCCGTCACATCTTCTTGCAGTATAAGACTGCAGGAGGTTAATTAAGTGTGGCTTCAGCTGCAAGGGGTCATAGACCCCTGCAGCAAGCACACTTCATGTTCTCCTGCGGGCTTAATAATAATAATCATAGAAAGTCCGGCCAACTGCTCCATCAACCTCCATGTTAAATCGGACCACAATTTTCTCTCATGACACAAACGTGAGCACTTTATAAACTGAAGTTACGATCTTATTTCTAAATCCTTTCAAATATTTAAGTAGACGAAAACGTTCTCAGAAGTCTTGTGCTTCTCATGATTACGTTATTTTCGCGATGTGATTCACGGTTGTCTGTCAAATAAAATAGTTTGAAAGGTTGTTTTCTCATTAAATCCACAGTCCAGTCTCCTCTGCTCAGTGACAGTGACACAGGTGTTTCAAGTTAGCTAATCAGGACTGCCTGACTGTGTGTGTCTAAGTGCGCGCGTGTGTGTGTGTGCGCGCATGTGTAATTACGGTCACGTGAACATAGTGGAGAGACAGAGAAGTGAATTTGATTGCTAGCATGAAGTTAGCTTTGTGTTAGACAAAGTTAACTGACTGTGTGTCTATGTGCGCGTGCGTGAACCACCGCGCACGTGCGCGTGAACGGCCGCGCGTGCGCGTGTTAATACGGTCGCGTGCACGTTCGCGTGTGCGCGCGTGTGTATGTCACTTTGAATCAGGACTAACAGCTCCACTGACGCTCACATTAAGTCCAGAAAAATAATCAAGCATACCATTGCGATCGGCTGCTTGTTTCCTCTCTGGTGAATGTACTCTATTAGAGATTTGAGCATGTTTTTGCCTCTAAATCTGGGGTTTAACAGATGGTTTGGTAGAAAATCTGCACACACATATGACTTGGAGATATTCAGTCAAAGGCATTGTAACGCCTCCTGTCTGTCTACCTGTCTGTCTTTCTGTCTTCCCTTTCAAAATAAAAGCCCCATGAATTAACCGTATCTTAACATAAAGCTCAAATGAGGATTATTGTATTAAATAGAAAATAAATACACAATTGTACACAATATTTTTTTATGTAATCACGTGATATGTTGCAGCAAAGTGCTGTCCCATTCATATTGACACCATCAAGCCCTCACAGCTAATGTTGGCATATATATATAATGTACCTCAATAACCTCAATAACACATCTCACTACCGGTAATGTATATATATTGCGACGTCTTACGGCAGTAGTAGCCACACTTTCAAAATTTCTTGCGAAATTTTCTAGTTATTATTGAGGTTGACAATGTAATCGCCATAAATCGTAGGAGGCAAACCACAAAGTGACTTTATAGTTAGAAGCACATCAACAAAAGAATTAAAGGCACGTGTGTGGGTGTATGACCTAACGCAGTGCTTCTTCATGTGCAGGCAAAGAAATGGTGGACAACGCTCCCGCTTCTCTTCCAGAGCCAAAGAGCAGAGCAGATTTTGTGAAATGTAAGTATCTGGGTCTATTCAACTGAAGACAATTGAACTCCAACACAATTTGGTTGCTCATGAATCACTCTGAAAATGTATTGACTCTGCTCCACAGACTTCTGCCAGCTGAAACTGGACCCCAGCACAGCCTACAAGGAGCTGTACGTCTCTGAAAACAACAGAAAAGTCATCCGCACCCGGGACCTGCAGCCCTACGGAGACAACGCGGAGAGGTTCGACAGCTTCGCCCAGGTGCTGTGCCGAGAGGCCCTGTCCGGAGGCCGCTTCTACTGGGAGATCGAGTGGAACGGGGAGTTCTCCATCGGGGTGGCCTACAGGGGCATCAGCCGGAAGGGCAAAGGCTCGCTGTGCCTGCTGGGCTACAACGACAAATCCTGGAGTCTGCTCTGCTCCGACACGGGCTACTCCGCCTGGCACAACCGGGTGGACAAAGCCGTCAGCGGCCCGCACTCCCCCAGGATAGGCGTGTACCTGGACCACGCTGCGGGCGTGCTGGCATTTTACAGCATCGGCAACTCCATGAGCCTCCTGTACAGGTTTGAGACCACGTTTGTGGAGCCCCTCTATCCGGGTTTCGGAGTTGGAACCTCAGTCAAGATCTGCAATGTCAAGTGAACGCCTGATATTTGAAAATCTGAAAGCATCTTCCACGTGTTTCTCATAATATAAAGCAGCGCTTTTGGTATATATATATATTTTTGCAATATTTTCAAACTGTACCAAACCACATTAATGAAGTTATATTGTTCATTTTTTTAAAGAAAAAGGTTCCTGTCCAATGTGTATACACTTTGTTTTTTAACACTACACATCACATATATTATAGTTTATATTACAGTTTGCGTTGTGCTCTCAAATCACATTTTCATGTGTTTTCTAAGACATTATTGAAATACATAATTACTACTTAATCACACAAGTACAATATAAAGTGTTTTAGCATCTGAGCAGAACTGCTGTATAATATTATAACATGTCAGTCTCACATTGTTACATGTACACATATACTTCATAAATGGTGCGGCATATCTCAAGCGATGATGTCATTAAAGGTCGTAATGGACGTTCTTTGAGATAAGGAACATTTTATGATGATAGGTCATTACATTGTTGGCCAATATCATTGCATAAGTCATTTAAAATATGTTGCATCCCTTGTGATCGGTATGAGTAATACAATAACATTCGTGTTGGTGCATCAGGATTAGTAGTATTATGGTTTCAACACATTCAGAGGAATATTTCATAGTCATTTCATTTTGTCATGTTTTGATATTATCGGAGTTGCTGAGAGTCCTTGTGTGTGTTTTTTCACTTGAACTAACCCTTATTTAATTTGTATGTATGTTTACTTATGTAATGGTCAACCAGAGTATAATTGATATCACAAAAAAACTTGTTTTGTAACAAAATTGTTCATTGGTAGTTCTAAATAAAGAGCTAAATGAATGAATTCATGTTGGTGTTGAGATTATTTATCTATTCCTCCACAAGAATATACAAAGACCACATTGTGTTCTTTGTATATCGGCAAACGAATGGTCTATCTATTGGATTATAAATTAAATGGATTTAAATGAGAAGACCGAGCTACTTTTCCTTTATTGTTTGTGCTCTAACAACAAGTTCCTGGACCAACGAAGATGTAATTTGTCCTTTTTAAGTATTGAACTGGCATGTGAACCATTAGGTTTTTATTTAACAAACCACCTGCTCTGAAACAAATTACAGCACCAACAGCTCCTGAACATGGACGATAGGAACGGCTCCCTCTGTTGCTTGATTACAAGAACTGAACTGCAATAAAAAGGTAGTGACCACTGTTACTACAACTGTGGGTAAACCATTAAATGTATCGTCAAGTGTTCCGTTCTGATTGAATATTGTCAAATGTGCTTTATATGCCATAAAATCTGACATTAACTTCAGATAAATGTATCAAGACACTTGAATAAATCTACAATCAGACAGCACACTGGTATAATTGTCCAAACAGCGACTCATTCACACCAAATGATGTCTAAAGCTCATGATGTATATTTATCTACGGATTTAAAGCTCTACATTTCTGGTTAGTGCACAAACGTTTAAGGCAAGTGCAAATCCAAAGTATTTATGACAGAGATGAGAAGGATGTGTCAAGTGTAGTATATCTTGTTTCTTCATACAGTGCATCCGGAAAGTATTTCACAGCGCTTCACTTTTTCCACATTTTGTTATATTACAGCCTTATTCCAAAATGGATTAAATACATTTTTCTCCTCAGAATTCTTCACACAATACCCCATAATTATATAAAAAATGTAATTTTTGCAAATCTATTTAAAATAAATAAATAACATAAGCATTCACAGCCTATGCCATGGCCTCCTGTTTTCACTGATCCTCCTTGAGAGGATTATACAACTTGATTAGAGTCCACCTGTGGCAAATTCAGTTGATTGGACATGATTTGAAAAGGCTCACCTATATAAGGTCCCACAGTTGACAGTGCATAAGAGCACAAACCAAGCCATGAAGTCCAAGGATTGTCTGAAGACCTCCGAGACAGGATTGTATCGAGGCCCAGATCTGGGGAAGGCTACAGAAAAATGTCTGCAGCATTGAAGGTCCCAATGGAAGAAGTTTGGAACCACCAGGAGTCTTTCTAGAGTTCGCCGCGTGGACAAACTGAGCGATCAAGGGAAAAGGGCCTTAGTCAGGGAGGTGACCAAGAACCCGATGGTCACTGAGAGAGCTCCAGCGTTGCTCTGTGAAGGGAGGAGAACCTTCCAGAAGGACAACCGTCTCTGCAGCGCTCCACCAAGCAGGCCTGTTTAGTAGAGTGGCCAGACAGAAGCTACTTTTCAGTAAAAGGCACCTTGGTCTGAGATTTTTTTTTTTCAGTGGCAGGAACTGGGAGACTAGTCAGGATCGAGGGAAAGATGACTGGAGACATCCTTGATAACCTGCTCCAGAGCGCTCTGGACCTCAGACTGCAGTGAATGTTCATCTTCCAACAAAACAGCCCGAAGCACACCGCCAAGATAACAAAGGAGTGGCTTTGAGACAACTCTAAACGCCCCAGCCAGAGCCCAGACTTGAAACTGATTGAACATCTCTGGAGAGATCTGAAAATGGCTGTGAACCGACATTCCCAATCCAACCTGATGGAGCGCGAGAGGTCCTGCAAAGAAGAATTGAAGAAACTGCCCAAAAATAGGTGTGCCAAGCTTGTAGCATCAGACTCAAAGACTTGAGGCTGCAATTGCTGCCAAAGGTGCTTCAATAAAGTATTGAGCAAAGGCTTAATACTTATGTACATGTTATTAATAGATTTACAAAAATGTCAAACAAACTTTTCCCTGTCATTTTGGGGTATTGTGTACAATGAGGGAAAAAATGAATTTAATCCATTTTGGAATAAGGCAGTAACATAACAAAGTGAAGTGGTGTGAATACTTTCCGGATGCACTGTACATCACCTGCTTTTCACAGCAGACCCATTTTTTCACAGGAATGAAATTCAAGTTTTCCAGGTACATAAAATGAAACCCATTGGCGGTTCCTTGTGACACCGAGTTTGTAATGGCGAGCCATTTTAACAGTGAAAAGAACCGCGTCTCTTGTCAGACAGTGAGCAGGTAGCACCCACAATACCAAGCTCCTGAATCAGTCAAGCGTTTTATTTACACCAGAGCGTTTCCTACTGTGGCGTCAAAAAGGCCTGAGAAAAAGGACCATGTGTATATAATCTATACATGCATGTATTCTAAAAGACAACGGAGTCACAAAACAAGTTATTTTAAACAATAGATAATCTGTTTATTGGTTCCCAGGATTCTTGCAGGAAGTTGAGCGTACAACGCTCAAATGGAAAAGAAAAGCATGACAGTCCAAATTTCAGACATCATAGCCGACGATGCCTTTTTTGCCAATGCACTCTCCAATGTAAAACCACATCAACACTTCAGTTGCCACCAGTCCATTCCTTACAGCATCCTGTGAGAAGGGGGGAAAAAAAGTAATTAGATTTGTATGCAGAAATCAAGTAAAATGTGATATTAGCCACCAATGAAAATCTTGTCTGTCATTGTTTACTTTGATAATTGCTTAATCATGTTTTGATTTTGTACAGCACAGACTATCAATGACAAGAGACTAATTACTTTTGCCAGGTACCAATTTTAAAAAATATTTACGTCTCCTGACCTAAAAATGTCAAGACATGTATCACGTCTTTCATTTTTTACAAAATAACTATTTAGTTGTGTCAATGGTCACTGTGTGCCGTTACAGTGACCTGCAAATTGCAGGAATTACCAAAAATAGATTGTAGACAAGTACATGCTAACCTCCTAATTGCAGCGGATTTGCCAAGATAAAGGTGTACTGCTGACATCTTGGCCTCCACTATTAAGTTTATCAGAAAATATTTTGTTGAAAAAAGTTGTTCTCAGTAAGGTCAGTGTCAGAAACATAAAAAATAAATAGTTGTGCCAATTTAGGCCAATTAAAACAATTTGCATGGCTAAAGCCTGCAAGGAATAAGATAACGTTTAGTCATTTAAGTGAACATTTTGTTAAAACCTTCAAGATGAAGGACACTTGCAATGATTTTGCACGATAGTTTTTGATAACATGTCCTTGCTATATTTTGTACCGATCGCGAGGACAGGGACACACGTTCTCTTTATAAAACACACACACACACACCCCAAGGTCTTCCTGACAATAACACACGCACCTTCACTGTGATTTGACCGAGACGTCCTGACTGGAAACCCTTGATGAGGTTTGCAGCCCCCTCGATGGCCTTGGGGATCTCGGCAGGGGAAGGTGGGACAAGTTCAACGCGGGCATAGTACCAGAAGGTCGCTAGCCGAGGTTTTGAGAAGGTGACAGCGGCTACGGGAGAAGAAATACTGAGATTAGTCAGGTGCAACTTTCCTACGCCGCGGCTCCAGTTAGCTTTGAGCTACGGAGCTCATAGCATGTTGATTAGTAGCTTTAGCCACGTAGCTAGCTTCATATAGGTTATTCTTAATGGGTGTAAAAAATACAAGTTACGCGTGTTAGTTGGCTAAAACAACTATTTGGTAAGACAAAAGGAAAGGAACATGAAATATCACTGCAGTGTCTCTGTGCCGAATAGCATTAGCTAGCTAACGTTATACCCCCTTCATTCAATGGATGGCTCAGTGTCCCTGACAGAGTCGGCCTAGCTCACGTCTTGTCAATAAAGATTATACTGCCTACTATTCAGTCCCCCATTGTTAAATACATGCTAAGATTAATAACACAATAAATGTACTTACCCCCGAGCAGGGTTGGTACTTTAGCGACCAGTTTTTGCACAGCCTGTGCCATGTTGAAGCGTTTGTCGATGCTATCTGCGCCCCCGGTTCCTGCTAGCCAAATGAATGTCACCTCCAGACGAAGGACCCCTGACTTTAAGTGACCGCGCAACTGCCTGTACAGAAAGAAAGCCTGCGTCTCTATAACTATGGGTCGCATTTTAAATTATATGTTTGTGTGGCGCAAGTAACATTTGACGTATCATTTGAGAATCAAATTTCCTAATTTTCCTTGATTTCCTTTCCTACCTTATAAATCAGTTATATAATTTAGCTCATTAGAGGGAAGCTAAACAGCTAAATGTTTGCCCCAATGCCATTAGAATGGGTAGTGAACTGTATTTATTTATTTTTGTTTGTTTGATAGTTCTCATACTTATTAAAATAGGTAATTAATTGTTAATCCACTGTGAGTCATTTTATTTAAATAGTTATCCCAGTTATAAGCTTTGGCTATTCACCAAGAAGATGTGAGATATTGATTTATGAAAAATGTATGAGAGTCATTCTGGTCTACCTTTCAAGGCCACATGGCAAATTATGAAATCAACAACTCACAGATTGTTATTAGAATAGAGATCTCAACATCACCAAATGATGTCATGGTCAAATAGACTAATATTTGGTCAGATCAGTTAAATATAAATCTTAGTATGTTACATTTAGCTGAAATACTTATTGTGCACATCCCCACTTTTACATTTGTCTAGAAACTTGAATCTGGTCATGCTTTCATTCATTTTCACAAGGACGTGTTTTATGTATTCGGCTAGATTATATTTGCTTGGTCAATATTCAGAAAGACAGATGTTGCACAACATAACAAATTAGTTTTTCCCCTTCACTACTATATTTGCTGTTAGCTTGTATACCAATAAACAAATTTTGTTGCATTTTAATGCTCTTATCAACATGAAAAAGTGGATTGGCTTGCTTTATTTTATTGAAAAACAACTGCCAAACAGGGCGGTACAAAATAAAATCACTGCACATTTCAGGTAAACAAGGGTTTACAAAATAAAATTATAGAGTGCACCAGGCATTTAAACGGGTCAGGGGTGAAAAAGGTGAGAAGGATATTACCCCTCTATGAGGGTACGGGGGCATGCTCCCCCGTAAGAAACATTTAAATATTCCATATTTTAAAGCATCAATCTGATGCATTTTGAGATGCTTTTTTTGCCAACCTGGGGAGAGCTGGAGAAACTTAACTTCAGCCATGAGTCAAAAATTATTATGGCCTCCTTACTAAGTATTATGCAAGCCATTTCATGCCAGCCTGTCACTGGGTCTAACATTTACAGTATATGAGGCACAATGTGGTAAGGGAGAGCATGGCTGCCTTTGTTAGCATCATTTATATCTTTGATGCAGAGAATGCATCTGGTGAATCCCTGCCTGTTGATTTTGGAGAATACATCTCCTCGATGAAAGGACACCTCTTGCCCTTTTATTGAGACCTTGCCTTCCAGTTTTAGCCACGACCAGTTCCAGCTGCATTTCAATCCAGCTGTTTAACAATGGCTGCATCCTTCTCCCCTAACACACTCATTCTGCAAAAATAATGTTTGTGTTAGTGTTAACTTCTAGTTTAGCCTTATTCAGACCTGCCAACCTTGATATATAACCTATATATTGATAAGTCATTAAATACTCGTCATGCATTATATTGCATTGCATATAATGTGTGCTGGTCAATTAGTCTAAAATTAATTTTAGACTAATTTTTACCAGCGTACTTTGACGTCAAAATGCGTATCCGCTACGCAAATTGCGTACAGGTTGGCAGGTCTGCTTATTGATAGAACGGTGGACCACTTTACCTTCTGCCTTGTCAGTCCCCTCTCCTCAAAATCTAACGTTACCTCCTCAAAAACGGTAGCGTTATGCCGTGTTCACACCGGACGCGGCGCGTCCGGTGTGAACACGGCATAAGCTAATAATTTTCCACCGGAGCTTTAGCTAGCTGGCTAACGTTGCGTTCTCTCCTGCTGTGTTCAATGTGTTCACTCGCGCTCCCTTCTGGCACGCGCACCTGTTCGCAGTTCACTGAATATCATTCATTTTGCCGTATCGCGCTCACCATTCATTCATTTCAAACCGTAACGTTAGCCTAGCTTCCAAGCCCAAACGGCGTGCCTATTGTTTTGCTTCCGGTTGAGCTACATCCGGCATGGTGCTCGCGTAAAAAATTTTTTTGAAAAATTTAAATGCGTTAACGCCGTTAATAAAATTGACGGCGTTAAAATTGGTTTGCGTTAACGCCGTTAATAACGCGCTAATATGACAGCACTAGTTTTAATATATGTTTTATACTTAATACTGTCTGTAAAACACACACACACGCACAACCCTTCATTCCAATGACAACAATATAATTAACCATTTGATATAACATAATGGCATAAGTGCTTTACATTACTGCTGATCAAAATGATAGCTTTTTAAATTTACAAATCAGTTTCTAATTCCTCAAAGCTACTGGTTTCCATTCATATTTGAACAATAAGAGATAGATAGATAGATAGATAGATAGATAGATAGATAGATAGATAGATAGATAGATAGATAGATAGATAGATAGATAGATACATTATTCATCCCCAAGGGGATACTTATAGTATAGATACTAGTATAGTTAAATATAGTATAGATGATGGTCCTTTAAGATGTGCAGCATTATATTTATCCTGTATTTCATCTGATTGAGATTAAATATGTAAATATGTTGGCTAAATGTTTTACATCACTGGATGTATAATACTGTACCATAATACATTTTCATATCAAATACACATTATAACATTTCTTCAACTGACGCCATTGCAGTTTCATTTAGCTTATTGTATCTGTTTCATCTTTTGATTCCTTTGTAAAACCTGATTTGATTAAGGCAATTCTTGACCAATTTAATAATAATGATAATAATAATAACACGTTTTTCTTCAGTAGACATATGGGACGGTTGAATGTCTTCAGAATGTTTTTGACGCTCACAAAATAGATATCTCATAATTGTCTTCCTCCTGCTGAGATACAAACAAGAAGATATGTTACATATTGTGGACACTGATGAATTGACAAACGTGTAAACACATTATGTGGTAGATAACATTTAAAAAAAGTTTACCTCACTGTCACTGATATCTCTAGTAGGGGTTTTAGTCTGCTTCAACTTGTTGTAGCCAGTCTTCTCCATTACTAGTAAGGTAATAAACTGTCCTTGTTCCTTCACAAGCATAATCACATCTTCCAGATACTTCTCCTCCACATTTTGTCCATTGACTTCCATCACCACATCTCCCTCAAGCAATCCGGCACTCTGCCCAGAGCCCCCAAATGCCACCTACGGGGGGCAAGAAAGCTAAATATAATAAATAATATAACCACATTTTCCCATCAATAATAATATCTTGGCCTGCTCTCTTATGGTTCTTTTTGCCTCAGTGACTGGTAATGTTGTATTTCCTCCCTACCTGGCTGACGAAGCTCCCAGGACCCTGAGGGAAACAGCCCAGGTTAAAGCCAAACCCCAACGGGCCTCTTTGGAGAGAACAGTGCCGGGCCTGGCAGGAGCCGATTTCCTTTTGTGGTAACTGTTCCGCTGCAGAGGCTGATACGCTGCTCTCCTTTTCTCTCTCTACAGCACCATCCTCACTAAAGAGAAGAGGTGACAGACCCAACTGCAAAATAAAGCAAAGAAATGGTGATCACTGATCTTTATCTGGATGTTAATCCTGCTCAGCTATGGTTTCCAATCATTATGCATTCATTTCTATTGGAAAAGACACTTATCCGGCAAGCGAAGCCCACCTGGGTGTAAAACTCCAGCCCGTGGAGAGTGATGGTGGTGAGGGAGACCTGTTGTCCACTCAGCCTCACTCTGTCCACAATCTCCTCATGCATCAGTGACTCCACTGACTCCCCATTGACCTCCAGCAGCAGATCTCCATCCTGCATGCCCGCCCGCTCTGCTGGACTGCCACTGTTTATCTCACGCAGCACATGAACTATAAAAAAATACACCAATATTTAAGTGAACGACTTGAGTCGAGAAGGCCTGTGTGGGATTTTTGCACACCCTTTTTGGTCCTCTTACATGTGCGTCCTGATGGCGCCTTCTCCAGCCGAAGGAGTAAGCCGTACCCCTCAGACCCGGAGACCAGGTGCAGCTTTCTGGCCCTGGAAGGCAGGTTATGTGGAACGGCCATGCTGGGCAGGATGGGCATCCTCTGTCGCATGTAGTTCTTCACACTCTCAACGTCGATCACTAAGATGGTGATGTGATCGCCACATTTTTTCATCTACAGCACAACGATATTAATGACTGATAGACAAGGCTGGTCATGATGACTTCAATCTGGTTATGGTTAACAGCAAAGCAAAGTACAGCAAAACAGTCGTGACTTTACTTTTACAAATGTTTATTATGAAAAAAAGCTGACTTCATACCATCCTGCTGAGAGCAGAGTGTGTGAGGTCGGACACCGTTGCTCCATTCATCCACACCAGGCGATCTCCCTTACACACCCCAACCTTTTCAGCTGCACCTCCCCGCACCAGGCTCACAGAGAAGCAGCCTTTCTCACCTACAGAGCACAAACAGGGCGAGCAACTGAATAACACACGCCCTTCTGTCATTTATCTAATCTCGAACCTTGGGCTTGTTACCTTCCACGGGCGTGAAGTTGATGCCCAGACCTAAGGCGGGATCCCTGGTGATGTGGCAGAGTCTGGGTGGTTTGCAGCCCTCCCCCTTGTGAGCTCGGCCCAGACCTCGGAGGTCTTGACCTCGGGACACAGCCTGCTCATACTGCTCCCCGTCCAACACTAATAAACATAACTGCTGTCCACTTAGCCTTATTTTCTTAGCCACCTGATTCATGAAAAAGAAGAAACAGCTCCAGTTAAAATCAATCCAATCCTGTCATTTTGATACTAAAGGAAGCTCATCTTACCTCAGGGTGAGGGACATCGTCAACATGGCAGTTGTTGACTTCCAGAAGCCGGTCTCCATCTTGAAGGCCGTTGCGCCACGCCTCCCCTCCTGACACTACATTTCTGATTATGTGACCCTGGCGTCCCTTTTCCTCCCGCAGATGGAAGCCATAGGACTCCCCTTCCTCTTGTTTAAGAATGCACAGACGCGGGCTGAGTGTCCACACAGAGTCTGAGCCGGGAAGAGACGGAGAAGCGTCGTCAGAGCAGAGTTACCTCACGGTCTGGGACACAGAAGATATTTAGAAATGTGTCTACCTGCGTCTTCCGTGGTGACCATCACTGGGTTGTCTATTCCCTCTTTCGGATTAAATGTAAATTTACTGTAAAAGAAGAAGTTAGAGGCATTTCACTTAAGTTTGAGTTGCAAACTAATGACTGTTAAATGTGCTAATTTGGTAGGTATAAGAACAAAATAAAATTAAGGGCACTATTTTCCTTTTGTTAATGACCCTCTAAACTAAAAGTTTAAAGAGATAAATTCGTAAAAATGCAGATTTTTTTTCTGAATTTCAAAGAATTAAATTGCATCAATTACAAACCCATTACACTTCCTGAGCATATTATTGGCACAGCCTCACCTTTTATTATCACTACAACAAGAGCATTTATCTATGAACAGCAGGCCTTATCTTGGGCCCAAAGTCTTAAAGATTACTATGTTCCAAAAGTCATCATGCCAAGTCAATCACAATTTTAAAAATTCATGACGAGCTGTATTCTTAATTCTAGTGTGATAGATTTTGGGGAGACATGAATGTGTCGTTTTGTTTTTCAGGTTAAATGTCCGACTCTGCTCTACACTGTGCCTGATCATGCTAACATTATTCTTTAGTAGCAGTATAGTGTCCACGTTTAAGTTTGAACTGACACTGAAAATAATGATAATGATTTCAAAATGTAAACATTGGAGGAAACAATTAGATGACAATAATACTTACTCTGTCAACCCTGTGATTTCCATCAAACCTTGAAAAACAGATGGATTTAATAGCTTTAGCAGCATAACATTACGGTCGTAAAATTCACAATTTACAATATTTATCAAGGCAAGGCAAGGCAAGGCAAGTTTATTTGTATAGCACATTTCAGCAACAAGGCGATTCAAAGTGCTTCACATGAAACCATTAAGAGCATCAAAACATAATGCAGAGAAAACAGGATTTAAAACAGTTAAGAAAACATTAAAACAGTCAAAAAGCTAAATACAAAATAAAAATTGAATAAAAGTTGCAGTGCAGTTTAAGAAATAAAATGCAGTAGTGAGATGCATCGGCTTTATCAAATATATTGCTACTCATACAACACATCCCAGATCAAATATTTAGCAAATTTAGCAACAGGTTTCAGATATGATGATTAACTGTCAATCACATGACGGTATATGATTCTGAACTTACAGCTCTGAACGTCTGCGCGGCTCCGTCTACTAAACTGTGAGGCATCGGCTTCACAGTATGATTTGCGTTTGAGCCTCGGGTGACTAGCTGCTGGCTTTAACTATCAGGGAAAGGCGCCATAAAACCGTTGTTGACTTTATGTAATTATCTTTAGTCTTTGGCCTTTCTCAAAGGGGAGGGAGTCAAAGAACATCAAAAACCTTCCCGTTGCAAATGTCCAATGGATATGTGACGGATAAATAATCAAAACTGACCAGCAGTCAGTCAGCTCTTTTTACATAAGTGGATTATTGTATCAGGACATTTTAGATACAATGATATACTTGTTTTTGTCAGTTCATGGGTTTAAAAGACAAATAAAGGGATGTGACTGACATATATTGAACAATTTAGTCATTCATTTTCATTCCTTCTTTTCTAATATCCAGGTTGTGTGCCACAGGGATCCATTTTGGGCCCGGTCCTGATCACTATTTATGTAAATGTGGTTGTCTCTTCTGTGTAAAATTCACGTTTACACAGACAATATTGTTTTATACAGTTTGACTGAATCTGTTCAATTATTGTAACTCTCCTTTAATGTTAATGAATGACAATAAAACACAATTCTTGTTGTTCTCCAGATGCAAACAATTATAGATTACAATAACATATATATTTGCACTCTTTCGCATTGAGAAAGTCATAGAATACAAATATGTTAGCATTTGGCTAAATGATACATTCACATTAAAATATCACGTACAAAACGTTGCCGATGAACTTAATGATGCATAGTTTGTTTCACCAAAGCAGAAGCTGGAGAGAGAGAGAGAGATTGTTGAAGCAACTTTGCTCTCAGATCCGGATTACGGGGATGTCAACATGCAGCTGCCTGCCCCCGGAGCCAGGTTCATTGCTGGTGGTCATTAGAACACCCACTGCAATCTATATGGTAATGCTGGTCGGCCCTTCCTGTCTGAGGGAAGTAACTCCTAGTGGCACTTGAATCTGCTCACCCTTACTCATCTGACCATAGTGGAAGTGAGCAGGAGGACAGTACTCATGATTGAATGCACTATTGTAAGTCGCTTTGGATAAAAGCGTCAGCTAAATGACATGTAATGTAATGTAATGTAATAACAGCCGGCGCACTGAACCTCCACTGTCCTCACACTGCTTATCTATGTGGTTCATCATGTCAGTGACACTGAGTCCTTGTTGCGCTGACACAGTGTCACGTATAGAGACAAACTGTTATGATACGTAACACAATTAGTAACTCTTTGCTCCCAGAAGAATTCCATCTCTCCTTCGTCTAAGTAGCGGAACAGCTTATACCACAGACAGCTAATGCAGAAAATGACTCACTGTTTGCTTTTCCCGACCATAAACCTTTTAATATCCTAGAGCATAGTGGTCCTCTATATAAACACGACGACGAGCTGCTGAAGCTTGATGGGATGTGACTTTTGAGTTGTGAATTATGATCACCATTAGAAATATCCCTTTTTCTTTCTTTCTTTTAAGCACTGTCCTGACGGATAGATTGAATTTATTGAAGTCAAGCTATAGAAATCGAGTGCTCTATTTCAAATCTATATTTCATTCAACATATAGGTAATGGTTGGTTACACTGCAATCTCCTAAATCCTAAATGCAGCACAGTAGAATACCAAAATAGCACAAACATGAGAAGAACTTATAAGCAGGATACAATTTACAGACAGAAAGGACAACATGAGAGAGCTGGACAACAAAGAATAGAAAATGTCGAAAGGTTTTTCATATATTACCTGCACTTGATCCCATGTTGTGTCTCTTTCCCATCTGGTCAGCAGTCTCCCACACAGAGGAATGGAACAGAGGGAGTGCTGTACGTTCAAACATTTATTTGGACCACATATTTGAGACTCCTCCCTTTGAGGGATGCTCAATGTTTAATCTGTGTGCGAAATTTTGAGCACACACATTTATACGTAAGGTCTGATTCACATTGCACACAAAACAAGGTTGTTACTCTGTGACAGCTCTCTGTGCATGTGTGCGCACCACATCTGGACCATGTTCCCATGAGAATAACATCCAGGACTGGTGTCAAGGCCAAAAGCTCGGTGACGAGTCGCACAAACAAACCAATAAGCCAATAAAAGTAACAAAGGAGGGATTTATAGGTCGGTGGAGCAGAAGGAGCGGTGCTGATCAACATGGAGAGCATGACTAAGAACTGAACGACTGGCAGTGCAGAGAAAAGGAGGGTGATGAGAAAATCAAAATATTATTCTTGGTGATATCTATTTCACCTGAAGGGTTCCAGGAAGCCTTAGAGACACTGCATTGGAGATATTTTCAGTTTATTGCAATGCCTTTTCAAGAGAAAGATTAAAAGACAGTTGGCCCTCTCGGGATAAACAGGAGATACAAGGTCAAAGGGAAGACTTCCACTATCTTTGTTATGAGTTCCAGATATGAGATTTCAGAAATGCCAATGAGTGCTAACCGGCCTGTTTTAAACAGGCAAATATGAAAATGTGCGCCAGACTTTAGTCGTTACTTTTAGACCAATACGAGTTGTAATGACTAACAATGACAAGTTTTGTGAGGGGAGAGCAGCTGCGATTCAGGGTGAACTTGTACACCCTGAATCCAACTGGCATTGCCACCTTGGAGCATGGCAAGCATTCCGATGCTGTTGGGGACGTAATGTGTACACAGCTGCAGTACCTCCACGTCACAAAGTCACAGAAGTTGAAGAGAAGCTTGCTGGTAGAAGTGCCACCCTCTTGTGAGTGCGCGGTCCTCGAGGCCCAGCAGGTGGCACTGCAGCATCTCCTGAATAATACTGCCAGAAAATGACCTTACTCTTTGTAGTAATACCACCATGAAGGATGGACATTCATTGATAGGGGACTTATAGTTGTCCCCCATTAAACTGCACCAAGTTATACAGTTCTAATGATAACGTCACTCCAGTGTGTGTTAGAATAGAGCTACTTTCCATTAGTGTATAATCACCCAATATTAACATGCATTGTGTTAGAATGAGCCCTTCATATCTACATGGGGAGCAGATCCTCTTCACAGAGTCTGCCATGTTTTTACAGCAGCCCAGAACGGACAAACCAAACACTGGCTTTGGAGAGAGCCTTTCACGTTTTTGCGTCACCCGAAGGCCACCGTAGGTTCTCTGACACGCTCGGTAAGGGAGGAGTGAGAGGAGGGGTGTTCAGTTTGTTGTGCAACCAGACCACGAGATGAGACTACATCCCACACACTGCTGGTTTAAAACTGTATCTAAACCAATAATGTCTAATTGAGGCCTTGGTCCACTAGATGGCCACACATTCCTAATGAAATGTTTACAACAGTTTGACCATTTGCATTACAATTACACTTATGCTCAATTACAAATGTGAAGATTGTATTTGTTGGAACTTGAACATATTCTAGTATTTGCAACAAGCCCTCAAAGTTTGAACTCTCTATTCTAGGTTTTGAATCCTGGCATTCAGTACAATGAGGGAAGCTGACTAATACATATATTTAACCAGTGCAAAGACAGCAACAGGTCCAAACGTTGAGCAGCTCACCATCCAGATCTTAAATCAAAATGATTTCATTGGTCCCTCCTCAGACTGGTATTTGTAACCAGTGACCAGTCTTCCTCTTGCTTGCAAGGTGCAAAGGCCCACGCACAGTCAATTAGTAACTTCCCCTCCACTGACGTTCAAAGGTTAGGCTCCTATATACTACAAGTTTGTGAAAATGAATGTGCAAGCATTTGACATGTGTGTGTTATGGTTCGACTTAGACAGACCAAATATTTACAAGTTTACAAGAGTAGTGATATAACCATCTCCACGTGACAAGGAAAGAGGGAGAATTTGATTGAACTTGAATCTGCTAAATGACAGACAGAAAGAGAGTAAGAAATAACAGACACTGTATGTTTCTACAGTATGTTGGCGTTATAACCCCTCCCTTCTTAAAATGGATTGGGGAGAATGAGAGAGAGGGGAGAGGGAGAGGGAGGGAGAGAGAGAGAGAGAGAGAGAGAGAGAGAGAGAGAGAGAGAAGCCAATAGGCTTCTAAGGGACTTTTCAACCCTGGTTCCGGATCCATGTGTCAGACCCGCTCAGTCATCCCTGATGGGATCCTCCCAGCCACAGGAAGACACGGAGCTCCCATCTGTGCCGAAATCCTTGCCAAAGCACTGGAGTGTACTAACGGTCAGAAATCTGTAAAGGAGACAGTTACCTTTTTGTGAGCATGACCCGGTTTGCTGCACATATTGCAAGTCCGAGCATGGCTGCTCCTCTGTCGGCCTCAATTGACTCCTATCTTAAATAAAGATGGGGACATGTTTGTTGGAGAGTCTGAAGATAAGGGCAAAGGCTGCAGAACCACCAGCTCTGCCCTTCATTTTGCATGGAGCCCGGGGCTACGCTCAGCCTCAGCGGGCCTGTGTGACATCCTTGCAGAGAATCCAAAGGCCACTCTTTTATCGTGACACACATGGCTTCTCTGTTAGTGTCTGAGTCTCGCGTTTCCTCGGCCTGTGAATCCATAGCAACAGCAGCGTGAATGGTCTATTCAGGACGGCCTCCACTGCACCCTCTGCCTCTGAGACTATACGCAAACAAATTACATAGTTGGTTTAGTCCAGGTTTTTTTAGACTCGGTCCCAGGTGGAAAAACAACAATTAAATCTAAGGAGAAGAAGAATATGAAAACTGTTGTTTATGCTCCATGTAATCCTCTGTTGTATGAGCAGTGACTAATTATTATTATTATTATTAGTAGTAGTAGTATAATTTATTTAACACAAATATGACGATGCAGGTTTACAATGCAGGAATTCCTTTTTGAACAATTTTTTTTAAGTATAAAACTGGCGCCCCCACACTTCCCCTCCACATATGATTGTGAAATGTTTGGGTTTGTTTCTGTTTTTTTTCTTCTTCTTCATGTGACGGGGTCTTGTCTGAGTAGTTTTGTCCAGGGGGTCATCCTGGACGGATCATAATCCAGATGTTGTTTGGTAGGACACTAACGCTATTGGGACAATACATTATTAGCACACAACAGAAAACTGAAAAAAGTCATCATCATCACAGAGAATTTCAACATCATCTCTTCTAGCCTAATCTAAAAACATTCAGTATATGTGTTTGAACCATAACTTGATTTGTTGTCTGTTAATTGATTGATGAATTAAATTGTCTTGATGCACAGCACGACAACAGGGCATTTGAAAAAGCAGTTGGTGTGAATGAGTTTGGGTGTTTAATCAACAATTTAAAAAATGTTGTTACTCCCTTAATAAATATAGAGCGTTTACACCTGAAATACATGTTCATGTTATTTATCCGAAAGAAACTTTGAACAATGCACAAACATGTGTCTGCACTGCTTGCAGTACATATTTTTGCAACTGTTTATTTGGCTGGGGTCTCTTTACCGATGTTCTTTTAACAAGAGGGTTGACTTAATTTTGCTGTTATTATTGCCGATATGAACGCAATGAAACATTGTATAAAAAAATGTGTTTTTGAAATTGCAGTCATTGCCTCTCTATTTAGAGACAAACAACAATAATCAGTTGACCAACATGTGAGGACAACGTTCTTTACGATGTGGTCTATTTTATATGTATATACATCATGGTGGCCTTACAGGGGAAAGTACTGTATTCTTCAGGCATCATGATATGAGATTGACAAATGCCAAGTACTCATTTTTCTTCAGTAGCCATAATTGCTGGCTCAGCATAATGACATATCTGCTAAAAGGTCAGCTTGTTTTCCCAACATTCACGTGTACATTGAGCAATAAAGTAACATCCTCTGCCAACAGAAATTGTGGATGTAAAAAAGGGAAATGATCACTTGGGTGCATACTCCACCCAACAGATATTGCATGATTCTGATAAAAACAAGCACTACAGACATTGGTGAAGATGTCATTAGTCTGTGGAATTTCACTTTTATTTATCAGATTGTCTTGAGAAAATGACATGGCGCTCATTTTTTATTTTATTTATTTACATTTGAAGTAACATTTCAGTGTAGAAAATGACAATCTAGTTATCAAAAAGTAGCTACGTCTTCATAAATTGCTTGCAAACTTTTAGAGGAATAGTTTGTGTTGGACCATGTCAGTATGAATCTGTCTGCGTATCTACCTGTCGTGAAAACAGTTACTATAAATACTACAGTGTATGTTGAAGGACACTAAAACATACATGCAGAGACACATTTATGTACAAAAGGTTTGTTGCCAATATGTGTGTCGAGAACATCAGCATTGATGAAAGTTCATTCCTATTAAAGTAAATTGTGGATATATACCAGTAATCTACAAGTAGTCTAACATAAGGCTGAATGGTATTGTATGATCATATGATAATAGAGGAAGTGAGTCATACTGACGAGAAGCATATGCAAACTAATTTAAATAAAATGTATGGTCATTTAGGACTAGATTAAGTTGAATGTCTGTCTTGAGTTCAGAGTGTTCTGATTGGCTGAGAGGAACAAGTGTACAATACGTAGGGCTGACGTTAATTTACAAAGACGAATGATGTGGCAAAAATCAAAGGGCGAATAGAAAGAAGTAGTTCCAGTTTTACATTTATTGTTGTATATATATATGTGTGTGTCTAGGTCTTGTGTCGCTGTTTGGTAATTCAAAGAGAATATTAAACATATTAAATATGTCTAAATGTACCAGTGAAATAGTGATTATGCACGCCATGATGCACTTTTAAAAAGTGTGACTGCGTATTCATCCGCCGAGTGGACTTACATTTCCGGGATGTTTTCTCTGCAGACCAACCTCCACCGCCATTGCAGGTCCAGGGAGTCGGTGTAGTGGCAGTCGGTTGTTAGCCAGGGGAAGCCCGCAAGTAAACAGTTCAGGGACGAATTAAAAAGTACCACCACACCGACAGCAGGTTTTACACAAGGCGTACACTTAATTCATTTGGACTTTAGACTACAACCCCCCTGGCTGTCCGGCTAGCAGCTGAGAGAAGAAGCCGTAATTTGTTAGCATTAGGAGAAACCGGAGGAGAGTGAGAGAGGAACCGCCATGGCTCAGATCCTGCCTATTCGCTTTCAGGAGCACCTGCAGGTATGTAGATGAATGAATGGTTGAATTGTTAGGTAAAGTTTTCTTTCGGTCGTAATCACTGCGAGGTTCTGAGTGGCTCAGGGGACTTTTCAAACACAAGTTACGGCTTGCTAACAAGCTGAGTTAGCTAACGCGAGCTATGCTAACTAGCTTGGCAGGGTGGATGACGTTTATCTTAGTTAGCATCTAGCCCTCTTGCTAACACTTTGACAAACCACCCTGGTTCGTGATATAGCGTTAAATAACGGACGCCTGCCGCTGCAATTCACGGACAGCATGTTTAAAGAAAGGCTATCAAGTCGTAATCAGAACCGTTGTGTTATCCCAGCATTTTCTTGTGAGTTAACGTATAGCGTTAGTTAGCTATCGGCAATGAACACATTCTCAGAAAAAGTGTCCGTTTTCTCAGAGTAACGTGAACGTCACACGTTGATGTGATATGAGTACAAATGGTCACTGCCAATGTTTCTTTAACGATACTTGTGAGAATATCTAACGTTTCACCTTTTTTTTAATTAGTTGTTCATTATCGTATTACCTGCACTGACCTGGTTGAACCGTAAGCGGTGCACGAACTGCATAGTAACGTGACAGCTGACCGTAAAGTAAAACGACATTTCCACTTGAGCCTACTTGTCTGGCGTTTACACATGCTAGAGTATGCTGTAACTTTGAACGTGATTATCCCACCACAGGAGGATAATGACGATGGCCGGTTGTAGATATGGTCATGTGGTATGCTGGCTTGTCGATAGCAGTCTGACTAACGTTAGCCATGTTGAAGGACTTCGCCAAAGTGTGCCCAGGCTCAAGTATTAACTAAGAATGACTTCTGTCGGGCTTATCACGCTCTGTGTGGTATTAGAAAACAGGTGGTTTCCTTCATGTGCAGGCCTATGCACTATATGGACTGGGCTTGCTTCTTGGTTTAAATGGCCACACCTTTTACTATAACACTAATACAACTGCCAGTTGGTCAGGTTGAGGAAGTGGAAACATTCATGGCTCGTCAAGCTTATGGATTCAGTCTGGAAGTCTGACTTTCAATAAGTAATGAATAAATGATAGTGACTTTTGGTGTTTCAGTCAAGCCTCAGATGAGATATAGGATCTCGCCACCTATTGGCTTTAAGAATGTCATTTGTTTACTCAAATTTGTTTTCTAGCCTGGTCAGAAAACACAAACCGCTTTGTGCTTCACATGCTTATGTGACAAATGACTCTGAGCTAAATGTAGACAATTTACCTGTGATCCAGGCTCTTGTTGTTCGCTTTCATTTTCCTTAGTTTCTAAGAGGTCCCATCTTTGTTCAACACTTGGTAATAACAACAGTGTTTAGACACTGATCCCCAATATGAGGTCAGGGTCAGTACTATTGGAGTAGATTGTGACTTTCAGTGTCTTGTTTAGTGACAGCTCAGCAGACGAATGTTTGAACTTAGTAGCGATAGTTTCATAGTAGCAGGAAGAAATAAGACTAGTAGTCTTATTTCTTCCTGCTACTATGAAACTAACTCATTTCTTACATATTTTGTTGAATTGGACTCGAGGCTTGGTTGTTTTAAAGCAGGTGGAAGCTGTCCTCAGATTTGATTTGTTTGGTTATGTTTGCTTTTGATGAAAGGCAATCAAATTTAAAGTGCAAACACTGCAGTCTGTGTTATTTTCAATCTTAGTTTATGGGACAGCAGTTGATATGTAGGCCTATCACAAGAGATTATAGAGAGAGAGTGCATCACAAAGCTATGCAGAAGTCCTTTGTGCATACAGTTACAATGAAATGAGTATGAAATTATTTTTTGACTCTTTTGTTAAGTCCTCTTCTTCGCAGGAGTGGGAGTGCAAAAACAGTGCAATGCAGAAGTGGTGAATTACTGTGGGTAATCTAATATTATATCATCAGCGAAGTGAAAGGCTATGCTCTGACACTAGATCTTTGTAATGAAATCATACTGGTTGTAGCTTTTGAATTGACCTATAAGCTTTTTATTCAGGGATTCAGTGTATTTCACAAGTAGCTTCTTCTCATTCATACCGGTTGCTCCGTTTTTACTTTTGGGCTTCTTTTTTTTAAGTGTGATGCAACAACTTTTTGCATTTTATTCAGATTACTAACTGTACCGCACTCTAGTTTATGTGATATGAACTGTATGCTTTTCCTGATTTGTGACATTGTCACATCACAAGGTCATTTTGTGTGACAAATCAACTCCCAAGAGATCTCCAGCAACTATCACTAATGCATGACCTGCATATGCCGTTTCATGCATGTTTCACAGCATGCATCACTTGAGCAGATCATGCAGAATATTAAAGCTGGGCGATATAGTCTAAAATCTGTATCAAGATAAATTGTCACAAGTACCTCAGTAATTACAAATGGGTCCCAACTTTTTTTTTATTGTGTTATCTCATTTATGATGAGTTTGTTCTGAGAAGACTGTCCATTAATCTTGTTAATGAGTTTCAGGTACAATAAGATTCCAGGTTCACCCTGGTAGCAGGAAGAAAGTTATCCTCGTTTGATGCTTTTTGAGGTTTTTGTTATGTTGGGTCAATAAAAGGAGATATGAAGATTGTTTTGTGCAGTTGGTTTGAAGTAAATCTCATTTAAACCAACTCTCTTACAACTTCTTAAAGAACTCCTATTTTGTAGAGGCCTATAGTTTAAGATGCTAGTATTATGTAGTTATCTTGAAGTTAATGTTAAACAGTATCACAGCAAATATCTCCTATCATGGTCCAATTATCAAGATGTTATACTTCTCAGTTGTCTATATGATACTACTTTGTTTTTAATGAAGCTTACACACACGATTATCTTATTGACATCTTCTGCAGGATCTGGATGTGTAGGAAGCTAATGCACAGAGCCAGCTGTAGATTGCCTATGACAGCTTAAAAGCAAGCATTTATCTAGGTCTGCTCTCTCCCTCTTCCTCCCTGAAACTTTGCAATTGTGTGTCCTCTCTCATCCGGTCAACTTGCATAGCTTGCATTTTTATATGTCACCCATTTATATAGTGTAGTGCAGACTCCAGTTAAAGAACTTTAATTGCACAAGTGTCGTGTAAAATACCTGAAACTTAGTGCCCCCCGCACAACGTAGTGTATGTAATCGGTTTGTCAAGCGTTCTACTTTGTACACTTATCTTAGTAAACTGTAAATAGGTAATGACTGAATAGCAGCTCCTACTTCCCAGGCGCAAATCAGTGTAACAGTTCTGATCAGTAAAGAACCGGTATCAATTTAAGTAATCCTCAATACACATGCCTACCTGGAAGTTGGTAATGGTTGAAATAAAAATGACTCTTGATCCCGTTTACGTAATGATAACATGGTGCCCATTCTTTCTTGTCAAAGGCTTCACTTGCATATTATATTTAGTAAGCAGGGTTTGTTAAGCCAGGTTTCCTTTCCTGGGCCAAATAGGGCCTTTTGATGATTTGTGTAGGGAAAAGCACAGTATTTCACACATGTCCATAATGACATGTTACTGTTCATTTACTTTGTCTGCATATGTGGATGTTTGGTTAGTATATACAGTAATCTGTTATATTTACAAAACATGTCCAACTGTCCTTGCTCAGACAAACCCAGAGTTATCAACACTTTAAAAAGAGGAAACAAAGACCAACATAATATACATAGAATGATTACCCTTAAGTTCCATTGTAAACACCCATTAGGAGTAATTAGATTGTGGTGCCATGCTCTTAAGCTATAACCATACACGGGTTGGATGGTGCACTTTGAACTGTGCTAGTAACTGACCAGCTGATATCTCGTGACAGGCCGGTGAGGATACAGAACTGCTGAACACTTGACATTCTGCAGCACTGACTGAATGTAAGATAAAGCGCTCATTTGTGAGAAAAAAGGAAACTGCAGTCCCAAAACCACCTCAGCAGAACTGGCCGGGGAGTGGAGATGGAGGAGATCCAGAAATGCATGCATTCCTTCCTCCCTGCCCCCCCTTTTGCTTTATCAGGAACTGTAAAGGCAACCCTCTTGCTCCTCACCCCTGGGCTGGTCACATGTCTCCCACCAGTGTCACATGGTAGTGGAGGAGGCAGCACTGGGCAGGCCTGTTGTTTCAGTCCTGGTAGACAATGGGTCCCTGGTTTCCTGTTGTGGAGCACTGCACTGAAGTGCTGCAAGCCTCAGCACATTACATAGCACATCCTTCCCTTGAACTTTACATGTTGCGGACACACACACAGCTTTTTTTCTGCTGAGCAAGACGCTGCTTTCCTTTTTGAAGGAGCAGCATACAGGTTAAATCAACAAATGGGAATCCCGTGGCGTTCGGAAAATAGTTCAAATATGTCCAGTGATTCCTTTAAAAGCAACCATCAGCTCAATTTTGAATTCATGAAGTTTTACTGAGCTTTCCTACAGGAGAACATGTCCTCTGAGCTGGATGACTGTTGGCTATGGATCATCTCAAAGGAGCCGGACATCCTCATCACTAGGGTTGCATGATGCATCGGTTATTTGCATTGGGCAAGAGTTGCATAAACGTGAGATTTTGGGACCCATATCAAATGTATACCTGATATTACACCAGTTGCAGGGAAGATCTCATGGGCCCACGTGCTGAAGAAAAATACAAATATATTCAAGTAATTTAATGCCAAAAGCTAGTAGTTTGTTGTGTTTCTCTTAAATTATTGTTTAGTCAGGCCAGATACTAATTAACTAGCATTTATTTTGATGTCTGAGTCGGAACCAAGCATTATAGTCACAGAAACATGGTGGTACTACAATGAAATCAAGATAATTCAATATTTGCTGGTATAAGCCGAGATGATCACTGGTCCTCTCTTAAATGATATGAACTTCATGTGGGAATTTTCGTTACCTTGTTTTCCCATTAGTTCTCCCTTCGTAATGAAATGATGGGAATGCTTGGGCTTGAGCCGATTTTTGTTTAGTTTCTTCTCCAGTGAAGCTCTTGCAAAGTTGTCAACTTTGACATTCTTTTATCAGTAGTTTTGGCATCCTCTGTCAACTGATTCCTTTAAGCAGTAGTAGATCGCCATATTAACTTGACTGATTGGATGTTTTAATCAAGATTTACACCAGCTAGTCTGCAATAAAGTGCACTCATTTCCTGACTGTCCTGATAAGTGTTGATGGTTGACATTAACTGATGGGCTTTCTGCGAGGCTCACATTCTTTTACTTATATGAATGGCAATTTTGCTGTCTTTGTTGGAAAAATATTGCCTTGCAGGGCCACTCATTTGGGGCATGACCTGCTATAATGATGTCATTGAAGACACAGTTCTCAAAGGGATTCGAATGGAGTGAGGTATTGAGTTTGAGTTGACGGTTTGTGATTAATTATAGTAAAGCATAGTGTATAATAGTGACTCTGAGCTAAATTCTCTGGCTAGCTGGCCTCGTCTCTGCAACATTAGCATTCAGGCCCTCGTGCAAATTTATGTTTCTCCTCTTTGACTTTTTTCTCTATTTAACAAGCTTTGTTACAGGCGTTGATCATCATGCTGGACTATACAGGACATTCCTTTTGACTTAGCTTTCTGTCCAGTCTCCCTTGTGCGCTCCTCTTGCTCAACTGTTGTTAGCTGCAGATGGATTTCTAGATTTTAGGCTCTCATCTGCCATGAATGCTTGGGGCCCGATCCCCGGCCCCTCCGGTCTGCATGTCAAAGTGTCCTTGAGCGAGACCCTGAACCCCAAGTTGCTCCCCTGGGTGTCTTACAGCAGCCCACTGCTCCTAATGCTGAGGCTGGATTAAAGGCAGAGGTCAAATTCTGTGTATGTAATGTATGTGACGTTAAAGTTGTTGAGCTAAAAGCAGCAGCAGCACCAAGGACAGGGCGGGCGAGACTAAATGATTTTCCACATTGGTTGTAGCTCCACTGGTTTGACCTGCCGTAACCCAAATTCCTGGGTTACGGTTTCCACAGCAAACCAGTCTGACAGACCAAACTGTGGTGTGGTCCACGTCCCAGAAGTGCACCATCTGTCCGATTGTTGGTATTTATTCATTCCAGGAGACAGAGGTAACCTATTCATTGTGATTAGGCCGTGCGGTCGTCTCCTGTTTTTGTTTTACGAATGCTATTCATTGTGAATGAAAAGGCTTCCTGCTGATCCCAGAATAGATGTCAGATGCTAGAGAGAGAGAGAGAGCAAGTAAATCTGTCTAGAAAACTATTGTGTAATGATGGATAGCTTCCTGTCCTGCTTAATACATAGGCATACCTCAGTCTGCTTTAGAGAGATGATTTAAAGAAAGTCAGTCTTCGATCTCATAGCTACTACGTGGAATCTTTACACTTTCTTTTTTTGTAACATTAGTAAGTCCATTTCATGGAACATAGCATTTTTAATGGTGATCTGTGAAAGCAAAGTGTTTGCTGGTTAGTAAAGCATATTCCCTCTGCGGGATCTTTCCCTTTGTGTGGTGTTGGAGTATATGTTGCGTGAGTAAACAAGGCTTCTGCTCCGGACAATGGCAGCGATAAGAAGCCTGGACGCTCCGATGACGTTACTGTATGATGTCACCCTCCACAGTAATGCAAAAACATTAAAACACTGTGGTGAACGCTTGCTACAGACCACTTGTCAGTTATTTCCCCATAACTGGTAGCAACACTTGTTTGGTGAGGTCATTTATCGCAGTGTCATTGAGAGGGAACGGGGTTACACACTAGTGAAAGAATGTGGGTGGGGCAGGCTGAGGGGAGGGTGTGTCCTGTCATTGATAAAAGGTGTTCCCACTTCGTTGAGCATTTCCTGGAACTGTGGTTTCTGTTTGCTGATTAGGACTCTACAGCCAATTGTTGACAGTGGAGCCACATTTTATCATTCGCAAGCCGCCATGAAATGAACACTTGGCGCCACCAAACACGAGTAGATTGTGGCTGATGCGCTTAAAGGCTTCTTTTCAGAGATCCAGTTTGTGTTCACAAAACTACTTTTGACATTTTTAAATGTAAATTATTTGGCCACAAATTATGACTTTAGAGTAGAATACAGAACACAAGAATGCAAACTCAACATGTCCCTGTTCAGCTAAAGCCATCAGCTAAAAGGTCTTTATGTAATATTAATATGCGGAGTTGTCAGTTATTAATGTCCATTGGTAAACATCCATGTACGTCTACTTAAGATTTTTATCTTATTAAAGTTTAGATGTATGCTTCTGTGACTGCTCACAACATAATGCTGGTGTGGTGCTGTAATACTATTTTAAATAAGACGTCCCTGTTATATACCACACTGACCATGTTGGATGGATTTATTTTGCATTTTCTTGGTGGGGCATAAAATCTGATGTTTTTGTGGCAGCTAAATATTGTAAGGCAAATTAGTATTTGTAAGTAATTAATTGTATTTTTTATATTCATTCTGTAAATACATGTTCATGGTAATGTATTGTCTTAATGTGTAGAAATAATTTCATTTGGCCTGTTATGGCAAATGAAAATTGGTGCAAGGGTGCAAAACAATAGACCACAAAAGTAATTTGTGAAGATGTCTACAGAGCTGCTGTGACTCATGTTTGATCAGGAAATCGTGCTCCAGTGCAATTTGTACAACCGTGGTGTATTGCTGTTAGGTTGCGAAAGTCAAGGAAATTGCAACATCAAATTGCAAACACTTTTTTTTATTTTTTTTGGTTTCATTTCCTCCAAGTTTACTTCACAGTAGCGTTGCAATTTGTTAGTAAAAAGACGATGAAGCTCCGTTTGTGTAGTGAAAGCAACACGTTAAGTGTTACTCAAATCTGGTTTGCAGTGGTTTCATTTTAGAATCGTAACAATGATGCATGGTTTGTGCTTGTACCAGAGTCTTGACTCTCCTGCCCAGAGCCGTTCTGGCAGTGCCACTGTAGGTTGTGCTGTGTCAGGGTTTGTGTGAGGCAGGCGGGGTGCCCTGTTTCCAGCCTTGGCAGTAAACTGGGCTGCAGAGCTTTTTGGTGTTAAACTATGTGCTGCAAAGCATTTCACCCATAGCCTCGGGCTTTTGCTTTGATGCAGATTAAACAGTTTTATATCCTGTATCACATTGTTTGTTCTGCAGGGAAGTCAGGGAAACTGAAGCCACACTGCTGGACTGTGGTTTACTCTGTTGCTTGATTCAGTTTAGTGTTAATCCTTTTATCACAGCTGATTGTCAGGACGGGTGTTCTTCGCTGGTTTTACTCGTAGCCTCGACTAACTGCTCCCAAAATGCAGTAAGCTGCACAAAGTAAAGACCTCGTTCGGCTTCTGGTATTCAGACTACAGTAAGACTACAGTGTTGTGTAATATGGTGGCAGTTAAATCTTTGGCCCATGCTTTGACGACTTGGCATTGGGTTAGCCCTCCTCCCAGTACAGCGCTCTAACCATTGTGACCACGCCACAGCTCCATGTGTCCAAAGAGCTGCTGTTCAGTGTCGGGCTTGATGACCTCATCAGCTGGCTGTGGTAGTGTGAGGCAGCTGACCGGAGTGTCAAAGCCTTCTTGACTGTTGTTGTCTGATCAGGACCAGACATTTATTTGTTTTGACTGTTTAAAAATCATATTTGCTGTGAACAAGGTTACTGGGGCTCGTAAGCCGCCTGACACTTGCTGCAACACTTGAAAGTCACTTCCTGCTGTCCGACCACATATTTCACCACATGGTTGCCTGGACATCTCTCGGGAAATGATGCACTGGTTTAAAGTGGAATTAAAATAAACTATAACTGCCCGGTGGCAAACGGTAGCCTGGAGATGAGATTGTGGCAGGAAGAATTTGATCTCAATATTGCCATTGATTATCTTTTGGAAATAATATTTTACTGTTTTGCAGGCTATTTTTGTTCAACCTAACATATCTCCCCCATTTTTTTTTTTTTTTTTTTTTTCCCCATTTCTCTTAGCTCCAAAACCTAGGGATCAATCCATCCAACATAGGCTTCAGCACCCTAACCATGGAGTCGGATAAGTTCATCTGCATCCGGGAGAAGGTGGGTGAGCAGTCTCAGGTGGTGATCATTGACATGGCAGACCCCAATACACCCATCCGCAGGCCCATCTCGGCTGACAGCGCCATCATGAATCCAGCCAGCAAAGTCATTGCACTTAAAGGTAAGGCAGTGTGTTGGCATTGCAAACCACATTTTTCTACAACTACATTATATTCTTTCAGTGTTGTATTTTAACTAACCCCCTTAAGGGGCCCGCAGCATTCAGTTCTGACATGTTTGTTCAATATAGAAATACAGCGATATTAACCATTTAATAATTAAGAATATTTTGAAATTATTCTCATCTATTTATGTCCATAAACATCCAGCTACTTTAGTTTTCCACTGTAAATTAGTTTTTATCGGCCCACATGTATGTTTCCTCCAAACATTTGTCCTGTAAATATTCAAAGTAGCATATTTTTATTTTTGTCCAGCATCCATGATTGCTTTGACTTTTTTTGTTTTGTTTTTGTCTTTTCTATGTTTTTTTTCTTTTTCTTTACTGCTTTCTTATGTGTTTGCAGACGGTGAGTTGAAATTTAACTACTTCATTGTGGAAGTAAAATCCTGTTTTCAAGACAGCATTTATGAAATTATCCCATTGAGCATTGCCCTCTGCTGTAAACAAATTAAGCATATAGACTATATTGATAACAGCTGACATGACTATCAACTATTGTGTACAATTGTGCACTTTAAACTCGGGTTTTGGTACAATTTTCTTAAAGCCTGTTTGTTCATGGCCTTCTCTTTTAATATTTGATTTATCTGAGCCCATCTCTGGATAATTCTTTGGACTTTTTCTTTGTAAACAGGATTTAGCTTTCACAGCCTTATAGCTTGCTGGCATTTCATAATTTGTATTACATTTGAACCTGTTTAATGTGGTAATAACACTGTGGGTAAAAAATATTTCATTTTAATTCACGGTTCTTCTCACAATTTTCATTTGAAATCCATGTCTTCTTCCATCTGTGTGAGGTGGTCATTACCCAAACCTGTTGTTTCACTTGTTTTCCAGCTGTGTTTAATATTTGTTCATTCATTCTTTTGCCAAACGTGTGGTTCCCTAAATCAAGGCCTGAAGATTAGTTTTCTCCAACTACCAGAGAGCGTAGACTGAATGTGCTAACCTATGTGGGAAGTCTGATGGGATTTGATTTTGATTGGTTCTATCACAAGTTGTCCCAGATGAGGAGCGCCCTGGGACAAGAAGAGCTTTTGGATAATAACCTGTGAGGCTCGCTTGTCAGTGTGAGAAGTAGAGTTAAAGAGCACTTGTTGTCTAGCTGATCCAACAGACTTGTGTGTCCATCTGTCTGTGTTCAGCTTGTGGCCTTGTCCACTCCCAACCGTTAAAATAACATGTCATGAGCCAAACAGCTTGTGTCTTTGGAATTTTGGCTAAACTATCTGCCTGTGGTCCCAGTCTTATGCTATGCATCGGATGGAAGGATGTTTACTGGTCATGTTTACTAATGAGGAATGAGGCGGTATAATTGGTAGAAGTATGTTTTTGTTGGATTGTTCCTGGGGTGTTTATGGTAAAAGAAGGTGCAGGTTTGACGGCGTGTGGTCCGTCTCTCCTCCCCTTGAATTGATGTATTAGTCATATTTAGTTAAACAGCCTTTCTTTGCTGACTGGCTTCTCCACTGAGGATGTGGTACAATGTGCAGTTATAAACTGTATGCTGAACTTTTATGGAGTTCTAGATCATCACTGACAAACATGTGACATGAGACAATAATTTCATCTCTTTACATTATGCTGCCTCGTTAAATGTCACGCAGAAAATGCGTAAGGCTCTGTGTTTTCTGTCTTTAAGAAGAAGCAGATTGGTTTTAAGTGACTTTCACCCTGATAATATATTTATTGATCACTTCAGTTTGCATTAAATTTGGTCCTATGGTGATTATGACAGCTCAGGGAATGCTTCCCACTAAAAAAAAGTTTACTTTCTGAAAAGGAACAGCTACAGTGTACGGCGATCTCCAGATTATAGTACCCGTTTTTTTCCTCACTAATTATGCAGCATAGGGTTAGCGTAGACTCTTCCTCACTCTTTCTACCCCCACTGTCTTCCCTGCTCAGTCTACCATAACTATGCTTCTCGGCCGACCTTGTCACATGACCGTGTCGAGCTGTGACCTTTTCATGTCACCCTTTCTGAAGGACTGACACAATGCGCACACACACCTCCCAACAGCTGATCATAATTCAATAAAAAATAAAATAATCCCTTTTTGCTTGCTCTTTGAAATTTGGCTGCTGCTGCAAGTGATCCATTCGCCACACCACATTCTGTACTCTGATCCCATGGCTTAGTGATCTTGACAAACTGATCTTGACAGTTGTGCTAACGCATTGTTCTTTGCTTTTTCTTACTCTTTCGACGAGTAATGAATAATGAGCAAACAAGGACATCACACTGCTTCTTAATAAAGCTTTAGCTCACTAAATTAACCTTAACTAATAAATACAAATGCAGGTGAGTGAACCCTTTGATGGGGAAAAAAATGATCTGTTATCAGGACAAACGTCTAACTTCAATCAACCACAATCATTATGGGAAACCTTTCTGTGACTCTTGTCCAAAAGTCTCCCCGTTAATTGTGCCTGTATGTCATGCTTCTGTCGTATTCCACCGTTATATATTTGACTCGGATGCAGATGTGTTTGCCTTTTTTGTGAGTTGTTTGTTTCTCGCTTCTATCCTCTGTCTGCTTCGTCTCTCTCGATGAAGGCTGTTCATTTGATGGGGTGGGCCACGTAGTCGGACATGACAATACATGACATATACGTACATTTTTTAACCTTCTTTGAAGAGATATGGTCACTTTAGTAAAATACTGTGTTTATCAGTCTATATTCTTAATTTACAATGACTATTATGCTAAGAAAGAGGTATTCAGTCATTCACACTCCCATAGACCACAGGAAGCCCCTCTGACTATTTTTGTCTTAGTTTTACTCACTGGATTGTTCGTTAAGTTACATTTGAAAATGACTTTCCTTCTTACTCTTAACTTATTTGACCTATAGTCCACCATGCATTGGACAGCTCTGCAGTTGCGTTCTCATTGGACTGCCAATTTATAATATACCAGAAGGGTTTAGAAAGATTTACTTGCTTGAAGTGCACATAATTGACACAATGACTCCTTGTGTAGTCTACCTAGGAGGCCAAAATGTAATCAACTTGTTTTTTGATGCCAGTTGACTCACTACACTTCAGATACAACACTATTTCCGACTACAGCATGTATGGCATCCCCTTTCTATCAGTCATGGCATCGTTGCTTGATGACCTCTGTGTCATGACTACCAATATTTCAAATTTGAATCTCCTTTTTCTATCAAAATCTGGTGTTTCCTATGACTCTGTGTGGGCACACTGTTTTCAGTGACTATAACATTCCTCTGGGCCCCGGTTCCTGCCCCCTTCCCCTCCAGCAGCCTCCAAAACCCTTCAGATCTTCAACATCGAGATGAAGAGCAAGATGAAGGCACACACCATGACTGACGATGTTACCTTCTGGAAGTGGATCTCCCTTAACACAGTTGCACTTGTGACTGACAATGCCGTCTACCACTGGAGCATGGAGGGTGACTCGCAGCCTGTGAAGGTCTTTGACCGCCATTCCAGCCTGGCAGGCTGCCAGATCATCAACTACCGCACCGACGCCAAGCAGAAATGGCTCCTGCTCATCGGCATCTCAGCCCAGGTAAATTAAGTCCAATACCAAATATATTTAGTTAAGATTGTCCTCAAAGAGAATATACAGTAGCCATAGATACACAGTAGATTAAGCACTGGTTAGCCAGTCAGTTTAATATGTTATTAGACATATTAATGTGTGTTTTACCCTTTTCAGCAAAATCGGGTGGTTGGAGCCATGCAGCTGTACTCTGTTGACAGAAAGGTGTCTCAGCCCATTGAAGGCCATGCCGCCAGCTTCGCCCAATTCAAGATGGAGGGCAATACAGAGGAGTCCACTTTGTTCTGCTTCGCTGTCAGAGGGCAGGCTGGAGGAAAGGTGATTGGTGTTAATAACATAATGGGGGGAAAACCGGATTTGCTACGAGAACGCCAAATGACAGTAAAATCTGAGTCTGTTTCTCACGTTTCCTCCTCTTTGACGCAGTTGCATATCATTGAAGTGGGGACCCCACCAACTGGCAACCAACCATTTCCAAAGAAGGCAGTGGATGTGTTCTTCCCTCCAGAAGCCCA
This sequence comes from Myoxocephalus aenaeus, assembly GCA_038501785.1. Lineage (NCBI taxonomy): Eukaryota > Metazoa > Chordata > Actinopteri > Perciformes > Cottidae > Myoxocephalus > Myoxocephalus aenaeus. Next base: position 3,668,517 of record JBAMJR010000175.1, on the reverse strand, counting down.
GAACGACTTCCCTGTGGCCATGCAGGTAAGAAGCAAACCTCCAGAATGTACCACTGCCACTTTTCCAAAAAGTCAAGTTTGATCAAATCTGAATTAACATGTAATTCGTTTTACACATGGAGCCTATGGCACCCTATCTTGCAACAGCTTTTTGTTTTAATGGGCATCAATAGTTCCACACACTGCATCTCAGATCATTTGATAAAATATGCGATACTCATGGCTTTGCTCAATTGTTGTCGTCTTTCGTTTTTTTATTCATCATTTTAGTTTACTGATAGGTCAACAGGGCATGCAATTGGTCAACCTTATACTGAAGTGTTTAGGAATGCCCTCTGCTGGGCCACACAGCAAACTACTTCAAACGGCCTGTTGCACTTGATAGATAAGTGCCGATTCATTCATTGCAGTTTAAATATTTATGTTTGCGCAATTTTTTTAATTTCCAATAAAACGTGACGGCTTGTGCTCAATGTGAAATCAGTATGCTGATAAAACTGAATGGTGCACAAGTTAACGCAAGGTCTTTTTTTTTAAATTTATTTTTAAAGAATAATCAGATTTACAGACTCTATATTTCATCTTTGATTTTTGACAGATAAGCTCCAAGCAAGATGTGGTTTTCCTCATTACCAAATATGGCTACATTCACTTGTATGACTTGGAGACGGGCACCTGCATCTACATGAACCGCATCAGCGGAGAGACCATCTTTGTTACTGCTCCACATGAGGCCACCGCAGGCATCATCGGGGTCAACAGGAAGGGACAGGTAAGGTCAACCTGTGCTCCTCCTCAGTGATCGAGGAAAATTAAATGTGTGTTTTGGATTGCTGCTCAGTCTTGCTCATGTCAATGCAAAATTCTGCTGATGAAACCAAATATTTTTCTTAACCTCTAACACACAGCCGCCACTTTATTATGTACCCCTTATGTCATTAGCAAACATGTGTACAGTAAATCTGACACGGGTGAATGTAAACTATCACAACATCATCAGTTGTTGCATGGGGAAATAACAGCAACCCTTCGTTTTTCTGTTGTCATCAGGCAAGCTCAGACTTTGCCAGGAGGCATTATAAATAATCCAAGGTGTAGGGTTTCAGACAGACAGACGGAGAGAGAGAGGAGAGGGTTGTGTCTTACTGCTTTTGTAAAGCTGAACCAGAGAGGAGAATTGGATCCAGCCAGCTGATTAATAATGTTCCAGCCAGACCACACACCAAATTAATAATTGAGTGAAGGGAGGAAAGCTGATCTGAGGTGTGTGTGTGTGTGTGTGTGTGTGTGTGTGTGTGTGTGTGTGTGTACACACATCACATGCACACACACATGTACACGGTGGCAGTGACAGGCCACCTTTGGTGCCTCCAATTGGTAACCTAATACTAAGTAATACATTACTACAATGCTTTTCCGATACACTTCTCTTAAATCCGCGTTAAATCTTTGGTCAACAACATTAACATCTAATACTTGCTAATGTTTTGGTTTCTGTTCGTGTGGGATTACAGTACTTTGGTAATTGTAAGCAAAACTCACTGGGTCCCAGCAGTGAGAAATAAAACATACCGCCATAACCCCACTTTGAGGCGTGGTGCTAAGATGTTGACGTCATGGCCGGACATGACTAAGATGGGTACCAATTAGAACATAAAACTTGTGGTTTGAATCCTCCTCATGACTTAGTGTCTGGTATTCACTTGTTCGTCTCCGTGTCTCCAGTATTATTTCTTCCATACTGCCTTAACTGGGTCCCTGTCGCTGTCAGGAAGTTTCTAATTAGTAGCTATGGACTGAGTCTCAGCATCAAGATTCCTGATATTGTGACTCAGACCGGGCAGTGTGTACGTGTCAGACCTGGCCTGACATGGACATGCATTGGTGATAGCTGCAGTCTAGAACTGCCGCACACAAACCAGAGGGAGACGGAGTGGGAGTAAGCGAACTAGCAGGGGGGGGGCGCCCACCCCGCATCAGCACATGATGTTAAGAGGGAGGCACAGCCTGGTGCCCTGAATCCTCTTAGTGCTGGTCCTCTCATCCAATCACAACCTCCACCTTATCTCTTTGCAGTTTTACTCTTCTGTGTGTGTGTGTGTGTGTGTGTGTGTGTGTGTGTGTCTGGGCCAGTGTATCACTCGATACGACAGTTCATGTGTCATCTGACGCTTGCCGCTCTCTTGTTAAGAACAGTTCTGGCAAACTTGTCTCTTTCCTTTTTCCATCAGTCTTTGATAATGTAGATGGAATGTTACAGTTTAAATTATTAAGTATTGGCTCACTTGTCCAGGGGATTTGTTATATCTGCCATGTTTTCTCTTTGTTATCATTCCTGACTCAAATATTGGCCTTTTCATCTCTTTCGGGTGCTGTATCCTCTTCCCTGACCACACTTAAAGTACATACTGAGTAGCACACAGAGTCTCCTGTAGGCGGCTGCAGTTCATGGGGGTGAGTGGTCGTCCTGCAACCACAAGGTGGCCGTTTTGATCCCCAGTCGCCCCATAGCTTTCATGTCAGTTTCCCTGAGCAAGACACTGAACCCTAAATTGCTCCCCGGGCGCTTCACTAGGGTTAGCCCACTGCTCCTCTTTTAAAATACTACGGATGGGTCAAAATGCAGAGAATACATTTCCCCACTCCTAAGGGATCTATTTATTTATTTTGTCCATGGTTTATTTCAACCAGCCCACCTCCAATTAGCCCACCCACATGTGAGTGAGTGACTCTGCTTTAGTGGCTGGAAGAATGAGGTCTAGTCACCCGTGTTAGAAGCTGGGGGCACTGACCTGCTGGGCTTGTTTGGAGAGGGGCCAACACTAGCTGTCTTTCTCCTTTCACCCCATCCCCTTTCCTCCACCCTGCTCTTTTCATTCGACTCATTCTCCTTTCTGTTGCCAGACTTCTCACAAAAGCCATGCGTTACACTGACCCACTAATAATACATTTGAATTCAGCAGCCACAACCCAGGGCCAGGCAGCATTTAATGGCATTTAGCGCTACTGCCCACAATTACATTCAGCTGAGCTTGCCCACTCGGCTCATTTCTGGCACAGGACATGAATAAGGAATGTGTTTTTATGCTGGCATAGTTAAGATGAATAAAAAGACCACCTATCTGTATTGGCCTAGCTTTAATTCAGAGCCATTGTTGGGGTGAGGAAGCAGTTCATTTGATTTATATATGATAGTCATTCCTTTAAATAGCTGCAGACTTTTAAAAATAGAGGACCCAATTAGATGATAATGAACTGAGACAAACTACCAACAAAAAAAACATACTGTAAGGATTTATACAAACAAATCTTTAAAAGAAGATAAAATCCGTCAGCCTGATGACTGTCTGGTCTCTAGTGAACTGTACTGCAACATTCTCTCTTTTCCCCGTAACACAGGTGCTGTCAGTCTGTGTGGAAGAGGAAAACATCATCCCCTACATCACTAACGTGCTCCAGAACCCGGATCTGGCTCTGCGCTTAGCTGTTCGCAACAACCTCGCCGGTGGTGAAGAGCTCTTTGCACGCAAGTTCAACAACCTGTTTGCTGCTGGAAACTACTCCGAGGCCGCCAAGGTTGCTGCCAATGCACCAAAGGTACGCCTCCTGTTAGCTTGGGGCCAATCAACGGCTCTCTGATAGTCTGAACCTGCTTGTATTTATTGTTAGTGTTAAATTGCTTTATGATGCAAATTCCAAAAGTGCACTATAGGAATGTACTACTGTTTTTGTTACAAAGGGTTACAACTGAATTGCGTAGTGCATCCCTGTTTTGCAGAGTGACAATAAATGATCCTTGAATTCTACCCACTTGTTTTGCCATTTATCAGTCATGGAGATCTCCGCTCACCTTCAGTTGACCTTTCCCCCCCTCTCAGGGCATCCTGCGAACCCCAGACACCATCCGTCGCTTCCAGGGGGTCCCGACTCAGCCAGGCCAGACCTCCCCTTTGCTGCAGTACTTCGGCATCCTGTTGGACCAGGGCCAGCTCAACAAGTTTGAGTCCCTTGAGCTTTGCAGGCCGGTCCTCCAGCAGGGACGAAAGCAGCTCCTGGAGAAGTGGCTGAAGGAAGACAAGGTATTACTGATCTCCATCTCGGCCTCCAGTCACAGGAAGAGGCTTTTCCTGAGCTGGCTGTTTGTTTATGTGACTATTATATTGGATCATGTGAGAACATCCGTTATGTCAGGAATTTGTGACGTTGCCTTTTAGAAATGGTAGATTTGGGTGTTTCTAAACTGCTTCAATGGTAAACAACATAATCTGAGATGGGGGGGGGGGGGGATATCTTTTCATGTATATTTAAACTTTCACAAATTTGGTATTTAGCATATATTTGGTAAATTTATGAATGCTTAAAAAAAAAAAACATCAAAATACACATACTTTCTATTCATCTTCTTGACCTTAGTATGCGCTCCATTTTCATTTGACAGTCTGGGTGTATTTTTATTTCACATCTATAATTGTCCTGGATTTCCTCCAATGCTGATGTTGGTTGTCCTGCGTTTCAGTTGGAGTGCTCGGAGGAACTGGGTGATCTGGTGAAGGCAGTGGATCCCACATTGGCACTCAGCGTCTACCTGAGGGCCAACGTCCCCAACAAGGTCATCCAGTGCTTTGCGGAGACCGGTCAGTTCCCCAAGATCGTCCTGTACGCCAAGAAGGTACGTCTGTCTGAGGGGATCGTTGAGCTCTTTAAGTTTGAAGTGCATGACCAATAAAGGAGAGGGTGGACTGTGTGAAATGCATTTCTAAACTGAAAGCTTTCCCTATGTCCAATTCAAAATGTAGTTTTCATGCATACTGTAAATGAAGATGTGCGTCTCCATGAAGTGTAGTGATGTAAATGTATCCATTGTTTCTGTTCCAGGTGGGCTACACCCCAGACTGGATCTTTCTGCTCAGGAATGTGATGCGGATCAACCCAGAACAAGGCCTGCAGTTCGCCCAGATGCTGGTCCAGGATGAAGAGCCACTGGCTGACATCGCACAGGTCAGAGGAAGGGATGAGGGATTTCCAGTGATCATCAGGAAAACTGGGGTTTTGCTAATGAAGTACTTCCTAATCATAAAAAAAGTGTTGGGCTGTATGTTTTATCATATTGTTATAAGAGTGGAATAGGTATCTGTTGCAGCACTTAAAGAGATGTATGCAACAACTTATTTGGCTGAGTCACATGACATGCCAACATCTGTGAACCTCAGCTATTCTGTGGCATAAAGGAAATTCACCTCTTCCTTTACTTCCCGCCACTGCAGACGCACTGCAAATGCCAACTGCTGACACAGCTTTCTGTTTTGCCCCGAGCTGCTGTACTGGTGGGGAACAAGAGTAAAACACGTTGCATTGGAGACTTTTTTTTTAAATCTTTGGAAGAGGGAATGTGTGGCATTCAGCCATCTTTCTCTGCATCTCTCACTTAAAATTGTGTCAGTGGTGCGGAACTTTAGGAGAGTGTTACGCTTTATGTTGGACGAAGGTGTCGTGTACCGATGGTTACAGAACAGAAATACTTTATTTTGTTCAATGAAAGGTTCTGTCAAGTATTTTTCTTGTCGGGTTTTTTTGGCAGCTAAATAAGCATGGTCTGTCTTCCGCTCTTGAGTGCTCTCCTTTTGTGTTTGTCCAGATCGTGGATGTATTCATGGAGTCCAACCTGATCCAGCAGTGCACCTCATTCCTCCTGGACGCTCTGAAGAACAACAGACCCTCAGAAGGACCACTGCAGACGCGCCTGCTGGAGATGAACCTCATGCATGCCCCGCAGGTGAACACGCCGACACATACTTTACTTTAAGGAGTCCAATTAATAGAGCTAGGATGAATTTTTAGTATATATATTTTTGTTTAACTTTACGTTGTCATGTTTGCAGGTCGCTGATGCAATCCTGGGCAACCAAATGTTCACCAACTACGACCGTGCCCACATCGCCCAGCTGTGTGAGAAGGCTGGACTCCTGCAAAGGGCACTGGAGCACTACACCGACCTGTACGACATCAAGCGCGCTGTGGTGCACACACACCTGCTCAACCCAGAGGTAGGCTTCAGCCACTGTCTGCGTGAAAATACATGACAACGAGATCCTGTTGAATACAGACATGGTCGATATTGTGTGACCCATGAGCTTAACTTAAACTCCCACCTCCAGTGGCTGGTGAACTTCTTTGGTTCGCTGTCGGTGGAGGACTCTCTGGAGTGCCTCAGGGCCATGCTGTCGGCCAACATTCGCCAGAACCTGCAGATCTGTGTCCAGGTGGCTTCTAAGTACCACGAGCAGCTCACCACACAGTCTCTCACCGAGCTCTTCGAGTCCTTCAAGAGCTTTGAAGGTGAGATCCTAAACTTTTTTTTTTAGATTCTTGACACTTTCTTTCATGAAACACTTTTTATTGATCTTTCTTGTCTTGTGAAAAAAAACATATTGTGAGTGTGTGTGTGTGCTCTTAGTTTGCTAATGGTATCGAGCGTGTGTGTGTGTGTGTGTGTCTCTTATGACTGACTGCTCCGTCATACTTGTGGAACAGATGAGTGTTTATGGGATGCATTGTTGTCGAGTACTTTGCTAAACTATGTCTCTGTTTATTATTTCTAAAAATTTTGATGGATACATGCACATTGTATTGTCTCTTACATTACTGTAATTATTTCCTGTAATGCACCCCTTTCTTCTTTTGGCAATGCTACTTCACATTCCTATACAAATGATATTTGTAAACAAAGAAACACGTTTTCAAGTTCATGGACACTGACATCAGAGACTCGCCGTACTGAAACGTAGCCAATAAAATCCTTAAAAATACATATGTTTTGTACATAAGCGAGACATCAGAGTTATATTCAACTTGTCCTTCAGTTGTTTTAACGCAGCCTTTCCTGTGTCTCTCTCAGGTCTGTTCTATTTCCTGGGCTCGATTGTGAACTTCAGTCAGGACCCTGAAGTCCATTTCAAATACATCCAGGCCGCCTGCAAGACGGGCCAGATCAAAGAGGTGGAGAGGATCTGTAGAGAGAGCAACTGCTACGACCCTGAGCGCGTCAAGAACTTCCTCAAGGTAAAGACGCAGGGACAGCTGGAGTGATCAAACGCTGACATTTTACTTCTCTTCTTCCTTTACCTGGTCCTTTCTTCTAATGTGGTCACTCTCTCTCCCTTTCTGTTCCTGATCTGCTTTTTTTCATTTCATTTAAAATCTTATCTGAACCTAAGGTTTTTTTTTGGTTGAGATTAACACCATTGTAGTCTTAATGCAAAATCTCCATTGCCCGTCTCAAATCGCCTAGTTTTTGAAGTGCTGAGTCGGCCTTTACAATGCTGCACGCTATTAAAGGGAAAAGCGTCACACATCCCTTTAACATTTTGACCCCTTTCTATAGATTAGAAAATGATTACTGTCACTGGCAGATCCCCAGCAGTGAATTATCTTTTGTGCTTTTCCTCTTGTCTTTGGAATGGCAGGACTTGTATCAGGTAAATCTATCCCTCCCCACAGTACAGGACTTCTCCCTTTTTTCTTTTTTTTTTGCTTCCACCCCTACCCCTGAACTTCAGGTTTAGGATTGAAATTGGGATTTGTATGGAGGTGTATATGCTTATACACCATACTATATAGCGTTATGTAGCCCTAGTCATTCCTTGGATGTCTTGTGGGTAGTTGCAGTTTATGGTGAACAAATTAGGTTCCTGCACTCCGTATTTAAAGAGATTGGAGGTCTCTGTGTATAGTGTGTCGCCCTGTAATAGGAGCCCGTAGTCAGTTCAGCATGTTCTAGGGTGACATCCACAAGGTGCACAATCCCAGTTTGTTAATCCCGTACGAGTGTGGATGGTGGCACAGGGCTAGTGGTCAGTGATGTGTAGTGTTGACCTGACAACTGGCAGCTTTCTGTCTGCGAATAAGTAAGAAATGGAGATGCACCGAGAATCTGAATCTGCCAAGACGATTGGTTGTTAACTCTGCTGTGAAACGTGCACATTTTGCATTTGTTGTAGTGGCAAACCTTTTTATTTTTTCTTCCCATTGATATTGTATTAATTATGTAGTTTTCTTTATCTTTTAAAGAGGATTGATGTAGCTGGAAAATGATATTTGAAATTGTATTTTCAGTGACTGATGAATGTCTCACCATCTTGTACGGTATTGTCATACCTGCAGTCAAATAAATCTCTATAATATTACATGTAAATGCATGGTAAAAAGATGCACCACGGTTGGTTGATGTTGGTTTTGTGGCTTGTATAGTGCTGTTGTGTTTTACTCAACCTGACGTCTTTCCCTCCACTGTGACTGACAGGAAGCCAAACTCACCGACCAGCTGCCACTCATCATCGTCTGTGACCGCTTTGACTTTGTCCACGACCTGGTCCTCTACCTGTACCGCAACAACCTGCAGAAGTACATTGAGATCTATGTACAGAAGGTAAGGCTTTCAAATGCATCATCAAGGTTATACTTCATAATTGTATTTCAGAAATAAGATGAGATGTATCTTTTCATTTTTTTTGTGTTAGGTGAATCCTAGCCGTCTGCCTGTTGTGATTGGTGGTCTGTTAGACGTTGACTGCTCAGAGGATGTCATCAAGAGCCTGATCCTGGTCGTCAGGGGACAGTTCTCTACTGATGAACTGGTCGCTGAGGTGGAAAAGAGAAACAGGTGCTGCATTATTTTACCTACATGTTTTTAACTTAATTACAAATAAAGTAATGTTGTCCTCCCAGATAGGGGTGATCCCGTTTTACTTTTTAGTAAAAGGTTAATCATCGGGAGAGAAAGTGTTGTGGCTACCAGTAGCTGCAGCTTCGTCTGAAACACCAGATGGTTGAGAAGATAAAGAATATTAAAAATGTCGATGACAATTTAGTTTAGAAATAGAAACAGCGCTGCGGCATTATTACTTTTTCCAACAACAACAACTTGCGTATATTTATAAAAAATGTCTGATTATTCTTTCATTCTCCTTGGAGATGACCTGCTTTCTGTCGCTGTAATGCATATCAAATTAAAACGGTTTTTAATGGCGTGACTTTTCAGCAATCATACTTTACTGATCGTTTTACAGGAGTTAAAACTTTTTTTTTTTTAGTGGAAGTAAATATTGTTAATAAATTCCAGTGATCTACAGAGGAATCTTATTCAAGTCTAACACGGACTGCCCTCGTGGAGAACCTCATCTATCTAGTGCTCCCAGTAGGATTTTAATTGTGCTTCATTCCTGTCTGAGACTTTGTGTGAGCAGTCTAGAGGACGTGCTGACATCCCTCCTCCCTTACAGACTGAAGCTGCTGCTGCCCTGGCTGGAGTCTCGTATCCACGAGGGCTGTGAAGAGCCCGCCACCCACAATGCTCTGGCCAAGATCTACATCGACAGCAACAACAACCCTGAGCGGTTCCTGAGGGAAAACCCGTTCTATGACAGCCGTGTGGTGGGAAAGTACTGCGAGAAGAGAGACCCCCACCTGGCCTGTGTGGCCTACGAGAGAGGACAGTGTGACCAGGAGTTGATCAACGTGAGGAAGAGCTTTTTCTACTTGCCTGCCTCTTGTCTTCATTGTAGTGGGAAGAATTGTAATTGATGTTCTTTTCCTATCAGGTCTGCAATGAGAACTCCCTGTTCAAGAGCTTGTCTCGCTACCTGGTGCGCCGCAAAGACCCTGACCTGTGGGCCAGCGTGCTGCTGGAGACCAACCCCTTCAGACGACCACTCATTGACCAGGTACAGTACACAAAAAAACAAGTTTCATCCCATTCGATGCACCTGCCCGACGTTCTCTAAGCTCTATTCCTTGGCCCACAGGTGGTGCAAACGGCACTGTCAGAAACCCAGGACCCAGAGGAGGTATCGGTCACAGTCAAGGCCTTCATGACCGCAGACTTGCCCAACGAGCTCATTGAGCTGCTGGAGAAGATTGTATTGGACAACTCTGTCTTCAGTGAACACAGGTGTTTACTCCAAACATTTTGTTATTAAAAAAAAATAAAAAATCCAATGGCAAAACTAAAGTGTGCTGAAGTCTCTATGTCTGTTTTTTCTTTTCTTCTCCCACCACAGAAATCTGCAGAACCTGCTGATCCTAACCGCAATCAAAGCCGACCGCACTCGTGTGATGGAGTACATCAGCAGGCTGGACAACTATGACGCTCCCGATATCGCGAACATCGCCATCAGCAACGAGCTCTTCGAGGAGGCCTTCGCCATCTTCAAGAAGTTTGATGTCAACACCTCTGCTGTGCAGGTCAGTCATTAGCTCTTAACTAGCTAGAGCAACACCTTTTATTAACTGCAGAAGTATTGATCCTCAATGTTCTTTTTTTTTTTTTTTATCTAGGTGCTGATCGAACATATTGGCAACCTGGACCGGGCCTATGAGTTTGCAGAACGCTGCAATGAGCCGGCTGTATGGAGCCAGCTGGCCAAAGCTCAGCTCCAGAAGGACTTGGTTAAAGAGGCCATCGACTCCTACATCAAAGCCGATGATCCCTCTGCTTACATGGAGGTGGTACAGGCTGCTGATAAGAGCGGTAAGGAGACTTGTTGAGCTCGCGTAGGAAAAGGAAAGAAAAGCACCAGACTTAGTTGTGATTTTATTTCAAAGTGGCTAATGCCATGCTGCTCTGTTTGAGGCACAGCAGAGGGCTCGTGTAGTGGGGAAAGAACCCTACCTGACTTATTGTGAGCTGATCAATCATGCTGAACAGATGGCGAGGTTTCAGAGGAAACTTTTCGTTGTCCAGTGCCACTTAGCTTGCAGTCGATGAATGTGAATCAGCCGAACTGTGGAGTTTGATCTTTGTCCTCCAAGGGAATTTGCTGATAGTTTGCATTGTTAATTTCAGCTTGTCGCGCTAGTTTCTCTCCTCCCAAGCATACACAACCCGCCTATAAGCGTGTAGCGGCGACCTCTCAAAGGCCGCATCAGCCCGTAGCGACACTGCTTCTCCCAAGCACACGTTGCAAGCGGAGCGCAACTCGTGTCTGTGCAGGAGAGCAGAGAGAAAGATGAGTGTTCAACACTCGCTACTTTTTGTGTGTTCTCTGTGGTTGTATACGTTTTTTAGTTTCTGTCCTGCGTCCCTGTTTTATATCAGATATCTGCTTTATTTTACTGTTTTGCTTTCAGCTCTATAAGAGTTGTTTTGTTTCTGATCAACCCAACATTTCCTGACATTGCTGCTCATAATAAAAGTTTTTAAGTAACAAAATGAGGAAGAATTTAGAGGAAATTGAATGTATAACCAGATTTGTGGTGCTTTGTTAACTGCGATTCTTTAATAAAAACAACCTTGATTAACTTAAATTAATTAGCATTGAATATCCCTGTCCATGTGTTTCAGGAAACTGGGAGGACTTGGTCAAATTCCTTCAGATGGCTCGTAAGAAGGCCCGCGAGTCCTACGTGGAGACGGAGCTCATCTTTGCCTTGGCCAAAACCAATCGCCTGGCTGAACTGGAGGAGTTCATCAACGGACCCAACAATGCTCACATCCAACAGGTTCGCCTCGCTCTCACACAAACCCTCTGTGGCGAATACGCTGTCGGGCCAAAACATTAATACTGTGTTTTTCATTGTTTCTGGCATGTAGGTCGGTGACCGCTGCTATGATGAGAAAATGTATGATGCCGCTAAGCTGCTGTACAACAACGTCTCCAACTTCGGACGTCTGGCTTCAACTCTGGTGCACCTCGGGGAGTACCAGGCCGCTGTGGACGGCGCCCGGAAGGCCAACAGCACGCGCACCTGGAAAGAAGTGTGCTTTGCCTGCGTGGATGGAAAGGAGTTCAGACTTGCACAGATGTGCGGCCTCCACATCGTGGTGCACGCCGACGAGCTGGAGGAGCTGATCAACTACTACCAAGTAAGACGGGAACAAGCGGGTTTTCTTCTTTTGGGTGCGTGTTTCAACACCTTGTGCTTATTTACGACTTATCCTACATGCATACATTGACCCACTTTTACCACATTCCACCGTCCCTCCTCTCTCCCCAGGACCGCGCTTACTTTGAGGAGCTCATCACCATGCTGGAGGCCGCCCTGGGCCTGGAGCGCGCGCACATGGGGATGTTCACGGAGCTGGCCATCCTTTACTCAAAGTTCAAGCCCCAGAAGATGAGGGAGCATCTGGAGCTCTTCTGGTCCAGAGTTAACATCCCGAAGGTCCTGAGAGCAGCGGAGCAGGCTCACCTGTGGGCCGAGCTGGTCTTCCTGTACGACAAGTACGAGGAGTTCGACAACGCCATCATCACCATGATGAACCACCCAACCGATGCCTGGAAGGAGGGACAGTTCAAAGACATAATCACCAAGGTACAGTTCGGTTTGTCAAAATCAGAAATGTTTTTTTTGTTTTGTTTTTTTAATATCGTAGTGTTTTCTTTATGACGTGTCTAACTTTCTCATTGTATTTGGCTTTTTTCAGCTAGTATTGCTAAACTATAATCATGGCTCCTTTTTTCAATGTTTATGCTAATCATTGTCTCTTATGGTTTTCCCTGTAGGTGGCCAACGTGGAGCTGTACTACAAAGCCACCCAGTTCTATCTGGAGTTCAAGCCCTTGTTACTGAATGATTTGCTCATAGTGCTTTCCCCCAGACTGGACCACTCCCGTGCCGTCAACTTCTTCAACAAGGTACCCTTTAATCTCATGACGAGCGAGGGCTTGTGATATAAACTTCCTCTGTTTGTTAGGATTGAGTGCTTTTCCAGCAACCTATTTTCATGCACAATTTCAATTTGAGTGAAATCTATCGAAATTCTACAAAGCAATCTGTGTGGGCCAATAAGAAGACTTTCACGTTCCTCCTATTAATACATTCAACAAACATAATCACCATATTCCATCACGTTTTCCATTGTTTGAGATCTTTGAATAACGTCTTGTTGTGTCCTCTTCTTCTGCACCTGAGAGGAGAAATAGTGCCACCAACTGGCCCCTAATATTTACACAACACTAGTTAGTGTGAACAGAGAGGACGAATTTGTTGATTTTTCTGGAAATTCTGTTAACCTGTAGGATGTAAACTTGGCTAATGGGATGATGCTGAATGTACATGTGTCCACAGGTGAAACAGCTGCCTCTGGTCAAACCCTACCTGCGGTCAGTACAGAACCACAACAACAAATCAGTCAATGAAGCACTTAACAACCTCTTCATCACAGAGGAGGACTATCAGGTGAGAGAGCCTTACACGCTGCAGCAGTCCTTTTGTTCAATCTTTTCATTTCATACACATCGTTATTGTTTGATTTGACGGTCTCCCCCTTTTCCCATCCCGCCCATGTCAGGCAATGAGGACATCAATAGACGCCTACGACAACTTCGACAACATCTCACTGGCCCAGCGCTTGGAGAAGCACGAGCTGATTGAGTTCAGGAGAATCGCTGCTTACCTCTTCAAGGGCAACAACCGCTGGAAACAGAGTGTGGAGCTCTGCAAGAAGGACAAGCTCTATAAGGTGTTTTATCACGTTCACCTTTTACGCTCATTGCAAATGTTTCGGATATACTGCTCAGATTGGGGCGTCGACCATCCCTGAACCCGTCTGTGCCGTCTCCCTCCCGCAGGATGCCATGCAGTATGCGTCAGAGTCCAAGGACATAGAGCTGGCAGAGGAGCTGCTGTCCTGGTTCCTCCAGGAGGACAAGAAGGAGTGTTTCGCCGCCTGCCTGTTCACCTGCTACGACCTGCTGCGGCCCGACGTGGTGCTGGAGACCGCCTGGAGGCACAACATCATGGACTTTTCTATGCCATACTTCATTCAGGTCATGAGGGAGTACCTCAGCAAGGTGGGTCAGCTCTTTTCTGAACTGAGACACAAACTGGTTTTCATATAGACAAAGTCCATATAGCTGTGCAAAGCTGCGGTCATCCGAGTCGAGGGAAGCATCAGAGCACGTTTTAGTTTGTTTTATACAGATCCATGCAGGTTCTCTTGCAGAGAGCAGGCCAGTAATCTGAACCAGGTTTTTACTTTCTGGACGATGCGGTCAGGAATAAGGATGTTGATTCATCATTTATTTATGGTTTATCTGTTATTACGCCTGATTCAGAGTATGTGCAACATCATTTATTCAGACTACACAATTAACTAATTGTCATCTCTTCCCTTTTTGGACATGGATGGTTTTATCAGCTACAGTTTTGTAAACTATCTGGTTTATGGCATGTTGACAAATTTTTACATTCTTACCATTGTGTCCCTTTGACCGTGGAAAGTGTGAAATGAAACAGACACTCTATTTACCAAAATTCCTTTCCAGGGAAATCATTTTAATGTCGTTTTCCTATGCTGCAACTCTTCTCTTCCAGGTCGATGCGGTAAATGAACAGGTGAAAGCTAAATGCTCTGTATTTGATCTCAAAGTATTTAGCTCGGACGACTGCAGCCTCGAGTGTGCATGGGTTTTTAGCTCCACTCATTTTGACACTGAGACGTCTTTCAAGCTGACACTGTGGTTGTTGTGGAACTTTGTGTGTCGTCCCTAATAATGCGAAGTCTGAGGAAATTGAACTGTAGCAGTCTGCTGCAACAGTACAGGATTGGAGATTTCGTATTCACTTTATCACATTTTGACATCTGGCATTAACTTGCATGCATATTAGAAAAATAAATCAGGCGTTATTGTATATAAGAAATTCAATGACTGCCATCTCAACCAGTCAGAGGCTTCAACGTGTATTAAATCCTGTTATCAAAAAGTGCATTTCCTCACAGATGCTGACACTGCACAATATGAAGCTATATGTTGTTTTGATGCTGAGTTTAGGGTAAAAGCATGGCCATCACGTCTCTTGCTGATGCATAGCAGCAGGCTTTTTTTTTTTTAATTTTTTGCCTGGCTTCCTGTCGAAAAGCCAGGGAGCACCTGGTCTGAGACTCGCCCTCTTCTCGCTTCCTCCCAGGCTGCATCTCAGCGCTGCAGCCGCTTCCTCACTGCAGCGGTGTAACACAAAGAGCATGAGAACTGTTTTTCTGAAGCGGCATGGAGAAACTGAATGATAAATGCATATACGAGATGTGAGCGTGCACTGCTGAGCCAGCATTTACTTTTTAACTCTGCAAATAACTGCATCCAGGCGCTACGGCTCCATCACCCGTTGTCCGGACGTGTCCATTCTGCTCATGGCTGCGTCTGACTTGCTGCCTGTTTCTCTTCTTGCTGTCTCTTTGTTTAGTCATGCACCTATTTAAAGAATTGGCTGCTTTCATTGTTGCCAACCAGACGGTTCAACGGAGGAAAGAGATTAATTTACTGCTTTTTTTTCTTTTTTTTCTTTCGTCATCTTATTTAATATTACCGCTTAAAACTTCTACTGCTAATAGTCGAGCTTATATTCGGTGCAAACTGTAGAAATCTCGGCATACTGTGTGTAAAGTGTCAACAGCTTAAGCAAATGGCATTGGTTCAATCACTTTAAATGGTCTTGTTCCTGACAGTTGGGTTGGGTTTTGTCTTGCTGCTGCGTGAGACCTGCGTAGCGCGGTAGCCCACTTTAGTCATTCATTGTTGTGGCTTTGCTCTAAATGCTGTTATTTCTTTGCATTGCAGGTCGATAAACTAGAATCCTCAGAGTCTGTAAGGAAAGAGGAGGAGCAGGCAACGGAGACGCAACCCATCGTCTATGGTAACGGTCCTCTCATGACACCAGCAGTCATCCCTGCATATCTGTATCAGAATAAATTTAAGACCCTGAAAAACAAAGTATTAATTACTAATTTGTAGCTGCTCTATAACATAAAATATATATTCATTTTACAGGCCTTTTTGAACATTGTAATCTAGGTAATCAGAGTTTTGTAAACGAGGTTACGGTATTTTACAAAGTTTTTTTTTTTTAATACCACAGCTGAAAAGGACGTAAGAACTTTTTAAAGCTAAATAAACTAAACGAGGATCAGCAAACCAATGAGGACCACATCAGAACTGTGGCTCTAGTTAGAATAAAACAGACCAGTTCCATGTTTGAAACCTTACCCTTGTTTGTTTGTGTGTTTGTTGCAGGCACGCCCCAGCTGATGCTGACAGCCGGCCCCAGCGTACCTGTGGTCCCCCAGCAACCTTACGGCTACGGCTACCAGGCGCCTGCAGGATACAGTCAGCCGGCAGCTCAGCCGGGCTTCGGCTACGGCATGTAAAGACCCCGCCCCCTTCTCTCCACATGCAGGCTGGAGCTTCCATCCATCCATCCCCCTCAGTCCTTCACCAGACCATTAGTGTCTCTCTCTGCCCCTCTACAGGGAGCGGGGAATAACACAGACAACCCTTTTTTCTTTTCTTCTTCCCTCTTTTCAAACTGTCATGAAGGACTCAGTTTTATTTCTGTTGTCAAAGAAAAATATTGAATCACAAAGATTAATTTTCTCACATTCCATATTGACTAGATTAATTTCTTTTGTCTATTTTATTTGAATGGGAAATGGTTTATGTACAATGGGGGGGCTTGTGGGAAGAGCTAGTCCTCTTCTCCGTTTAAAAAAAAAAAAAAAAAAAAAAAGTCTGTTGTGAAGCATCTGATTTGCACTCTGTAGTAAAAAGAAAATTAATGTAGAACCTCTTCCTTTTGATGTGTGTGTGTGTGTGTGAGCAGCTTCTTCTGTCCGACTGTAAAATGCATTTAATTATTGTATATTCAGACACAAAAAAAACGCTTCTATGTTCTTCTATATTTGAACATGAGACCGCCGCTTCCGTGACCACAATCCTGAAACACTACGTTGTACCAGTCATGTCCCCACACAGAAGACCCAAGGGAGTGTTTTACATACGCTTTACAGGAAGTTAGGTTCTTCTCTGCAAAGCCTGTGCGGGACTCTACAA
This sequence comes from Myoxocephalus aenaeus, assembly GCA_038501785.1. Lineage (NCBI taxonomy): Eukaryota > Metazoa > Chordata > Actinopteri > Perciformes > Cottidae > Myoxocephalus > Myoxocephalus aenaeus. Next base: position 3,651,694 of record JBAMJR010000175.1, on the reverse strand, counting down.
ACAAATTGGTATTCAGACGACATTTCCATGTGCTTTAAATACTGCTCGAATGTGGGACCATTCCACCTCAGGAGGGACTGCAGACCTGTTTGACTAACGTGTGCCCCTCTTACTGCCGCGGTTTGTTTCTGATGGATATCATTCACTGTTATGGAGCGTGCAGGAGAGATTTGTCAAACTTCGCTCTCCTCGGGTCCTGTTGAGGTTTATCTTTGACCTTTTTCAGTTGACCCGCTCATCCAATTCAGAAACCGCATCACAGGACTTGTGGTAATTTGAAGTTTTTATCAAAGGCTTGCGTGTATACAGGAAATCAGTCATTAACTCCTTTGAACTTATATTCTTATCTAAATTACCTTAGATTGAAATTGTGCACTTAAGATACTTGATTGTGCATAATCAGGATCATAATGAATGAAACAGCGGTTTTGTTTTCCACTTAAAAATAAAGGCTTCTTGTTTGTCAAGAACTGTCTGGTTGTGTCTTACTTTTACTGTGCAAGAGTTCTCACTTACATTACTTCATCCAGTACATTGCTGCACATTCAGCCCCCCCAAAAAAGGGCTATGAAGTCATGGATCTGATCAGAATGATCATCGGCTGTAATGTGTATATGAATGAGTTGATATTGGAGGAAAGTTTGATTACTCGCATCTAAATTGACTTTCACCATTTCTTTTCTCACCTGTGGCGACTGTCAGAGCTTTTGATTCAGCTGAATGGCAGTTTCTTTTTTTGAAGCCATACTGTAGTGTTGAAATGGATTGTAACATGGTCTTACTTTGTGTACCTTGTGACGTCTACTAGCTAAATGTTCAACAGCAGCATTGGCTCACTTTATATAAGGATGTAGTACTAGCACCCTCTGGTGGTAGAGATCAATAGCTAGTAACAGACTAGCAAAAAGGTAGTTACTGCCATTCATAAATTTTTTAATATAGCACCTCAAAACAGCAAGTTTGATTTGTTGCGTTCCTGTACATGCACACCATAAGACATCATGGCTCAGAGGCATTCATTCCTACTTATCTGTAACAAACCATTTTAGGATGGTCGAATTACAATAGTTACCAGCTTTACTGCTAAATGTCAGTAACCTCCATTGTATATGAAACCGTTACAATAAGTTTAAGAAATCAGTTTGGGACCATATTCATCATAGCAGGTAAGCACAGGTGGATGGTCCACAAGATTTAATTTATACATTGTCATTCGGGCACTGCTATTTTGCATACCAGCTCACAGCCATTGTTACTGTAATTAGTAACACTTGTGCTTTTCCTCTGTCAAGTCAGAGTAATGAAAACTAATTTTATTGTGCTGGGATTCTGATGAGATCGACTCTGCATCATGACTTCAGACATGGGTGGAGGACTGAACATAAGCAGCGTTTATGCCGCTGTCACAAGTATCACAGTAAAGTAATACACATCAAGCTGTTACTGGTTTTTATGAGTGAACAAATGTGATCGTGCCCAAAACTGCACAACAAAATCAAGTAGTTCAACACTGATTTGAGTGAATTGTTTTATAAAAATAGAAACTCATGGTAGACCCAAACTAGTAGAGTTTCAAGTCTCCGGTGACTTTGTCAATCAGATCTGCTGGGCCCGGACCGATACCCAGCACAGTGCGTGAGCCGGGTGCGATTTGAGTCCGGCCTGCGTCCTGAATCAGGCTGACGGGAAGCCCCACTTCTTTGGCATGACCCAGCAGATGGATCAGGGTGTCCTCATCGGGGGCCTTCACCACCACCTTGGGCTGCCCGCAGTACTCCCACCGTTTGAGAAGCTCGGGGTTCCTGCGCTGAACCTGCTTGTAAGCGGACACAGCCGCATGGGAGCACTGGGCGGCGACCTTCCCTTTACCCATCTTCAGGTCGTTTCGGACCACTAGTATCATCTTGAACTCGCCTCCTTCTCCCATCACGCTTGCTTCACCAGTGCTGTTCCCCATCGCTGCCATCAGGCTTTTGGATGTGGGGCCCAGGCGAGCCCGAAGGTGCCAACCAAGCAGGAGCCCACAGGCCAGTCCTGCTACTGCACCCAGGCCCAATGGGCCGTACGCCAAGTCCATATTGTTGAGCCTGCAAAAAAAGACATGCAGAATAAGGGAAGTCCAAGTCACATCTACACGTATACACTTTTTTTTTTTTTTTAAGTATTTGAAACATTGGAAGCAGCAATTAAAACACGCCCACCACAAGGTCCATTCACTAAGTGGCTCCACTTTCCTCCCCAGCACTAAAGAGTTTCCTCCATGTTGGCTTACACATTGAGATTATAAGTAATTATTGAAAGCTCCAGATCAGCTACTTATTAACTTTTTTCTTTAAAAAAAAAGATATTTGCCCAAATGTATGTTTGCAATGTGTCTGACATAACCGTTAGACAAGTGGCATCAAGTGCATGATGCCTTTATCTATCTAGTAAAGTTTAATCATTTGAAGTTATTTTCATAGTATTTATTAACTCTGACTAATACAATCTGGCTACACATATAGCTTAGCTTTGTTTAATACATCACAGATTTAGGATTTAACCAAAATGTTCGTTATGCGTTTTATAAACTAACGACAACTTCGCATGCTAACCAGCTAACGGTAGCTACCCCCTTAAGTGGAGCTGTCCATGCTAACGTTAGCTTCCGGGCAAGAAGCGACACCGCTTACTCTCCAAAAACACCGCTGAAGTACAATACATATCACTGAGCAAACAATTAGACTCAAGACTCATATCTTCCATTCCCCCGTAAAGCCAACCAACGCGACACATGGCAGACCCCACTATGGCGTACCTGCTGGTTTGCTCGACGTGCCGACAGCAGCATGAATGAAGCTTCAGCTACTTTTCTTATTGTCGCTTGGTGATGACGTCACATCACCACGACTTCCCTAAAGTGGAAAATCTGTTATTTTTTCTTATACATTTCGATGTATAAAACAAACTTATAAAATACTTCCATACATTTAATTGTTTTGTACAGTTAATTGGATACAATCCAGTAAATTTGTTTTAGAAATAATTCAATAATCACTTTTTTTCCTGAAAGGCACAGTGGGGTGTTCTTCATAATGCCAGCAGGTGGTATGATACAGTAATTTATATTCACAATCTGTGATTCAAAATGAGGTTTAAAAAATCCCTTTAACAGTTTCAGGATCCTAAACTAGTTGGACTGGTAATATGTTGATCATTTCGTGAAGTCTGGTTCACCCTCACAGCTGCTTCCACTTGTTGCCTCATTAGGCCTCCTGACAGACAGCTCTGCTAAAACCCTCTGACTCTCCTGTGTTGCTAAGGTGGTATAAAACACATATTTATGATTTATTAACCTTCTTATTATGGGGGAAATACGAGCAAATAACCAATTCAAATTAGTAACGTTTTATTTTGGCTTGTCAGAGAATTCAGAAAGGAGGAAAATAAGATCAACTGATATAATACACACGATATATATGAATTGAAAGGAAATGGTCACCACCACTAAAAGTGTCGATATATTTAAATGTTTTTTTTTTTTTTTTTTTACCCCCACCTGTCATTTTCTTATTTATTCAATCTAATCTCTACTCATTTTTGCAATAATGATACAGCAGGTCGGTTCCTTGCTCAAGGTGCCTCGCTCCCCACCCAAACCTGTCCTGCTGGTTCAACTCTAACTTTTAGACCCACACTGCCATCTATTGAGCAAAACAGAGAACTACATGCACCTACAAATACAAGCCGGTAGAAATGTAATACGACACGATACCATTACGTTCACAATCTCCTCCCCATCATTTCAAAGGACACATCCCTCATAAATCTGAGACACATAGGCATGATGTCAGATGAGGTATTTTATTTAATATTTGCATTCGTATTTTGTGTACAAAAACGTCCTTCTTAATCTTATCCCAGGCAAAAAAATAAATATACAAATTATATTTAATCTTAGCATACTTGAGTATACTTTAGTATACTAATCATAAATATACTTAAAGTGTGCTATTTTGGAACAACTTCTTTTGTACTAAATATATTTAAGTTGTACTTAGTACAACTTGAAGTTGTACTAACATATTTTTGTGTGCTAAATTGGAACAACTTAAAATATACTTAGTACATTTTAAGTATATTCCTGTGTTTGTGTTAATATACATGCCGATAGCTCACTTAAATTTTTTGTTTTAAGTATATTTGAAATATATTATTAGTATATTACAAATATGTAAACATTACAATTTTAATATATTTATAATGTGCTAGTAGTAAGTAATAAACAATGCTGTACTGTGGATAAGAGATGTGGGTGATGGCATCGAGCTTGTCTGCTCCTTATCAATTATTTGTAATTCAAATTTGGAGATAAACACAAAATAGTATTCTTTACAACAGTGGTTCTCAAATGGGGCTACGTGAGATTTAAAAAAAATCCTTCAAAAATAGTTAAGTAATACATATTCAATCAAATATAAGCGTAAATTCATGAACTGAATTGTATATATTCTAGCTGTGTAGTACATCTTTTTTTCAATCAAGAATGCTTTGCACTGGTTAGGAGGTACTAGGGGGTACATCACTGAAAACAGGTTGAGAACCACTGCTAGCGTGTGAAATGCAGTTTTAGAGCATGGAGATGTAGTGCAGTATATGTAGACAGACTCAGATCCAGCCTAAAGATAGCATATGTTCTGCCATGCTGTTGTAAACTGAGACGGATGCAGAGTGGCAGTTAGCTGAGAGGTGACAGAGCAAAGACATTTTCTCCTTCACATGAGGGTTAAGTGTTATGCACGACCGTGGAATGAATTGGAATAAAGAGACTGAACGGATTGATGTGTGAATGTTTGCCTTTATTTTTCAGGATTTTTTCTTTGAGGTGTAGAAGATTTTCCCTTCAGAAAAAGAGGTCCACATTTTTCACAAAATCGTTCTGTCATAAGGGGTGTATTTATTTTAGGATAGTATTCTTTAACCTATTTTCTTGAATGTTTGATAGTCCTGATGTGGCACCTTGCATGGTAGCTCCTCTCATCAGTGGGTGAATGATGTCATGTAATGTTAAAGCGCTTGAGAGGTCGGAAGACTAGAAAGGCGCTATACAAGTACGGGTCCATTTACCATCTGTCACTCGTTTGTCATTTACTTTTTTTTAAACTTGATGCTCCTCATACACAAAAATACTACATGATATCTCAGCAATAGTTCTGAGAGGAAAATAGCTGACCCAGGCCGCCTCTAAAGGTTGTGCTTGACACAGATCTCCTCCATGTTTTGCACTTTATTGTAGAGTATAAAGTCATTTAAGTCCTATGCCGTGAAAGACAAAGAAAGCCTTGTCCCCTTGAGACCTACTCTCACTGCATCTCCCCGTATGAAGTCCCAAGAGTCATTCAAAAACTCACACACAACTTCCACCAGACAGTTGAGTTCTGAAATACTTTTCTCACTCTGATGAACAAGGTGACGCCGACACTAAAACATGTCGACATGAGGTCTTCCGTCTGTAGTTATGACCTGGAAATTTTGTGATGTCCTTTTTTTCCTCCAATTTGGGACATAACTGAGCTCTCTTTGCCCAAATTCATTCACTCTCTGCGTGAAACCTTCTGAGGACTGAGATGTGTTAGAAGTGCGCTCCAGGAAAGTGATCCACTTATTTATAGACCTTTAATTAGACTGGCTCTCTGGAGGTTCTACCAGCCAAATGATGAAATCTCCCCCTCTTTCTGTGTCTCTCTCCTGCCAGCCTGCTTTCCCCTCCCCCGGCAACTCTGTATCAGTCCTCGATCCCTCACTGGCCCTCCATCACCACACCCTGCTCTCAAGTTATGATGCAGTTCACGGGTAGCCTACTTTTGCCCTACATTTGCCACTGGGACTCCATCACAGGTTTCACTTCAGCCCAGATCTTACTGTGGATTAAACATCGGCAGAACGGTGAGTTTACCCTCTCTGCATCAATGCATTGCTAAAACCCATTACAGCACTGCTCTGCTGTTTTACACTTCAAACAGTGCACTGTTGTCATCTCTGTTTGAAATGTGGGAAATGGATTTGCAGCTGATCGAATATATCATCTTGAATGTGTGTGTGTGTGTGTGTGTGTGTGTGTGTGTGTGTGTGTGTGTGTGTGTGTGTGTGTGTGTGTGTGTGTGTTCCTCATTGTCCCTGTAGCACAAGAGTTACTCAACAGGTCCGGGTTGTTTTGGTAGAAGTGATTGCGCAATCCAGTGCAGGAGCAGAGCTGCTACTGTGTTTCACTTTCACACAGCATGCAGTGTTGCTGGGAAACCGCTTACTACTGGAGGTTCTGCTTGTGAATAATGCATAGCGTTTGGATTAATAACCTAATTAATGTTTGTGTAGAATAAAGCACATACTGAGGTGCATATGGCCAATTTGGCACCAACTTCTCAGATAAGTGTTGCTTCCAGAATATTACACATTGACACGCTTTGTTGAGGCCTTTTGTGAGACAATGTATGGTTCTGGTTGCAAAAGGAGAAAAGTGTATTAAAGTAGATAGATATTGAGCGTGACGCTTTGAAACCGTGCTTGTCTTCATAGCTTTCTCTCAGAAAGGGTTTATTTCAACCCAAGCCATGATCTTTTCCCAACATAACTGATAGAAAAATCTACTCGACACCTGGTGGTAAAATCATTGATCAGGACATTTATTCGTTGCAAGGAAGGAGCAGAGAAGAATTACACAACATGATAGGCACATTGCATATCCTGGACTGCTCAATGAATGAGCAGAGGGATGTCAGATGTAAGATAAACAATCAACATAGGCCCCCATGACGTCTTTAGATTGGCTTGCATGGTCATATGATAACAAGGAACTGTCTGTTCCTGTTTATCAAGTAGTTTGCCAGAGTTCATATGTAAGATTTAACATGGTAGAGTTCAATGAGAAGTCTCAAGTCTTTACACAGTATATGATTAATAAACAGAACATATGATTATTAATATAACAGTGAAACAGTAATTGATTAAGAGTAAATATGTTTTTTCTTCCAACAATAACCAGTCAGTCAGTTTGTTGCCTAAACCTAAAGAGATTTCCAGCAGAAAGTCTGGGGAAGTCGAATCTGGGGAAGTCGAGGGCAAAACTTCTCCCATGTGCTTCCAGCGTGAGCGTGAGTGTTCCAGGTTTAGGGTCTCTGATGAAAAGCGTTTGTTTGTGGTTCCCTGAGAAGGCCAAGAGCCGCTCTCCAGATGTCTTGCAGTCTAATCGTCTGAGACAGTTTTATTTTCATTTTCCTCTGTGTGACACTTCAGTTGCTCCAATTGGACTGCAAAGTACCCACAGCCTCGTCGTTCAGTGTGTTTGTCCTTCAGGGCCGCACACTAAACCTAAAGACCCTGGACCTACCAAGTGGTCTTTAACCGTTTCAAGGGTCCTTCAGCGAGACGCAGTTATTGGACACGACAGAATAGTGCCTGTCACCTGACAGCTCGGACTGTTAATGCATGGAAACCAGAGGCCCAGACCTGTGTGTGTCTGTGTGTCTGTGTGTGTGTGTGTGTCACTGACAACACCACCAGATGGTAAACTGCATACCTCCGTGTCAGAGTCCTCGTCTCACCTCTCACTGACAGATTCCTGAGAAGCCGGCGGCTCTGTACAGAGACACTTTGCAGACATGCTTTTAGAGACGTGTATGAATGTGTGTAAGGTTCCTCCAATATTTACACATATTACCGTTCGTTCCGCTGTGCAAGTCATTTGATCACCACAGGGGGGTGGATTTATGATGCAGTGTGCACACAGACAAATGAACAACGACTTGCTCCCAGTGAAAACGTCGATGCTTTTTTATTACTCAATACTCATCAGGTCATGCACAGGCCTTATTGTGTTACCTGCAGTCTGCAGGAGCAGGCTGGTGTGTGTGGGAGTGCATACGGACATGTTGAAGTGGGGGGAGTGTTTGTGTTGTTGTTGTGTGTGAGAGTCTGTGTTTGTTTTGGGCTGGCGTCGGTGTCAGACTTGGCGAGCAGTGTGCGGTATGGTGTGTGTGACTCCGTGCTGAAGGCCCGTCTCTTCTCCCAGCAGGACTCCTTCCTGGTGAATGAGATGGCAGAGTGCGAGGCCGAAGGTCAACTCCCTCGGAGGCGTCTTGGCGTCAAGGAACAGCAAAATGGAGAGCGGACTGGTAAAGACAAAAGGAAATCAGCTGAGGAATAGATCAAACCCGTGCTTAATTATATCATCAGTGCATCGGCACTAGAATGCCTCTGTAAAAATGTAAATGTTCTTTTTTTTCCACGCTTTGCGGCTAGATTCGGATCTGTCTGCGGATGAGAGGAAACAGAGGGACAGGGAGGAGCGTGAAACCCTGGTGTTATGGAAGAAACCTCTGCTCACGCTCCACTACTTCACCCTGGAGCTGCTCGTCACCTTAAAAGAGTGGCGATCGAGGTGAGACCCGGGGTGGGAGGCTAACTGCAGATCATAAATGAATGCAGTTGGTCATTAAAAGTTTAACCCATACTTGAGAGAGAGAGAGAGAGTTTTGTGAGAAACTTTAAAAAAAGAGAAAAATAACGAGGTATTTATATGACTTGTAGTGCCTCAGTGCAAATTTGACTGAAACACTCAGGACATTGCTTACAAGTTGTTTGGAGAAATTCAATATACATTTAATGTATGTGGGGGGGCGACTACCTAAATGCCGGTTTGACTGAGAAAGCACCATATAAATCATAATTTTAGAATATATTATACATGCGTTGAGGCCACTAGTGCCGACAGCAGCTAAGCTGTGTTTTTGTGATTTATTTGAGTTATGAGTTTCTAGTGCTGCTTGTCAATCTCAAGTGGAAACAAAAAAGGTTATGAAAAAATAGCGATCATACACTCGCCACAATCTCTACACAAAAGCACACACACACACACACACACGCGTAAAGAAGCAGACAGGAGGTGACCTTGGTTGTCTCCGTACTATCAACCCAGAAGGCCTTCTCCATCATAGTTTAGTCTTAAGTCAGATGCACACACTACGGATCTGCTTTTTTCTTCTTCTGCCCCCCCCCCCCAATACATCTTAAACCTTACTGCTGGTTGAGTTATCGAGATCCTTCTGATGTCACCTCTCTCACAAAAGCCACAGCATCCGACCAGACTAGATCAGAGTTTGCTTTGTTGACAAATTCCCCGCGCTGCACAACATGTCCTTTACGCGCCGCACAATCTTTGTTGACACGGAGGGGCCTAGAAGAGGGTCAGAGTGTACGCTCAGGGAGGCCTATGTGCTTAAGTGTGTGAGGACAACGTGTTTATTTTCTAAACTAGAAGAGGATGTGGTGAGCCGCAAGCACCGCGTGCAGTGTTCTGACTGAGAAGCTGCTGTTCCTCAACACTCAAAACACATGCTGCTGTAACTGCTGCATCGGGGTACACGCGAGCCCGTCACGACGAGGTTTATCTTGAATGTCGATAGAAGGGGTTTGTAATTTCAAACATCTGCACAGGGAGCCCTCAGGGCGCCGCACTTGTTTTGCTCAAGATGTAAATGTGACAGTGGTTGTGAAAAGAACGGAGGGTTGGGATGGGGTGTGTGAGAGACTCTTTGGGTGTTGTTGTTGTAATAAATCATTGCATTCAAATTCAAATTTAGATTTGTGCTGCCTATTAGAGAAGGCTAACAGCAAAAATATGTTTTACAATACAGCGTTAGCTGGCTAACGTAAGTTTAGCCAGTAGTTAGAAGACCCCAATTCAAAATGCTTCAATATAGCACCGTTACACGAAACAGCAGCAGAAATAAGAAACACAAGTATTTCAAAGTTGTAACCTAACGTGACTTTGGTAAAGTTACAGTTACTTTAAATGTAGCTAGTGTTAGCTAAGTACTTAGCGATATTTACTTCACGCCACTCCGAGCTATAGTAATGCTACAACAATATTGAAATGAGTTATATTAGTTTGCTAAATGTATTAAATAAGTGCATTCATATATGTATTTTTTATACATGACCACCGTACCCTGCTAACAGCTAAGATAAAATGCGCCTCTCTCAATACACTGTCATAGTGAGGTTAGCATAAAAGCAATAACCAAAGGGTTGCCACAGGATTGCCACTGTAAGTAATCGCACTTCCTGTCTCTCAAAAATTACACATTTTTATGATTTCACATTTTCACACAGGTGATAATCTATGTGTGCAGTGGGCACATAGCTTAACTTTTTGTCTGCACCAATTCTTGTTCACTTGTGTGCAGTAAAACATAATCCGTGTTGTCCATAGTCTTTCAGCAGTGCCCAACGTGTTTCTCAAAACATATCCAGAGCTTTTTGTGTTGCCAGCAGGTGGAGCTTTGCCCTATTGCCCAATGTGACCCATTACCTCAAAGTGTATTTTCCACCTGACTATTATTGATTATTATATGATCCTATTGGACATGCCGCTCCTGTTTGTGAAGCCTATAATTGTAGCGTCTTGATTCGTTTTTAGCAGTTATCTCTCTCCCCCAAAGTTTAAATAAAAGTGATGTCCTCTCTCGTTCAAATGATTCCTTTCCATTCACTGACACTGCCTCACTCATGATTCACCTTTTTTTCATCTGCCCTCTCACTTTGGCCTCCCTACTCACCATCTTTCTCCCAGTCTTGTATACCATTCACCTCTGCATACTCACATTTTAACCCATCATTTTCCACCTTCATTTTCTTCTTCTCCTTCACCCAGGCTGTGGCAGCAAAGACAGACTGTGTTTGGCCTGCTGATCCTGCTGACCCTCCTCTTCATTGCCTACTGTATTGAAGGAACACACCAGAAGGTGACTGCATACTGTAAATATTGTCCATACATTATAACCTCACTTTGGATGCTGTTGAGGGTCACCACTTGAACCCAGGCCTTCCAGCTACGTAAGCTGACATAAATCAGAAAGTCTGGCTCTCTTTAAGGGAGGGTATGATTTAATAATGTTTTCTTTCTGTGCCAGTTGCTTGCCTTATAGTGACGGAGTGCAGGTTACACTTCCACAGTTGTAATACACATACTTGAGCGGGTGTCTATTCATGAAGGGTTGGTGATTTGATCCCTGGTTCCTCCTGTCCTTTAGCAAGGCCCCCAAGCACCACCAGCACTACTAAGGTTGAGAAGTGCTATTTAACGCAGTCCATTTACTATTTATGTAGGTCCTGCATAGTGACGGGGATGATCAAGTCCAATTATAGTGCATCTGCCCCACATAGTTATAGGCACAGATAACTGATTGGGATCTGCACCGCAGGAACACAAGTGCATAATATGAGAGGATATTTGCATGAACATCTTCTCAAACAAGTGTGTGCCTGTGTGAGTGTGCCAACATCATTTTCGTTTAATTATTAACTTCCTGCAAAGCCCAGTTGTACCTGCTAATCTCTTATGTCCACAGGGCAAACTACTGTGGCTGTAAACCACTGTGCTTCAAATCTGAATAAACCCCTTCCCCTTTCTTATGTTTAACTTTCTCTACATGTGTTGTAGTATTTTGAAACCCATTGCCATAACACGTTTCTTATAATGTCATTAAAAGAGACTCTGAAGTTGTATAATCAGTTCTCAATAATAGGCTACACAGTAACAATGGCTGGCACTGCACTTCCCAGAAAGAGAGTGGTGTTTTTTTTTTTGCTGGGTTTCCTGGGAAGTGGAGTCTTCGGTCAGAGCCTCAATTCCCACCACCCCTCAATCCCCTCCCTTCTTCCCGTAATCTACACACTCCATGCTTCCTCCTGAAAAGGACCTGCCTTGGCTCAAGGGAGGAGGTGTAAACCAACCGAGTGATAGATGGAGTGATAGTGGCGGATGTACGGGAGGAAGAGGAGCAAAGAGAGAGGAAGAGAGGAAGAGAGAGAGATATTGGCTTGCTTTACTTGACTAGTTGTGTAAGAGCTGGCTGCCACCAAAAAGAATAATGGTGCTGTTCTGCTGTCAGTGTGCTGAACACTCCTACCCTACGGCTCTGTCCTCTCAACTCAACAACAACCTCTGTCTCTAAAGGTCTCTCCCTCTCCCTCTCTTTCTCTACCACTCACTTGCCCTCGCCCACCCTTTTAAGTGCCCTCTGTTCTCTGTTTTGCACACTTTCACTCTCGAACCTTCTCTCACTCCTCGCCTCTTTCCCTCCCCCCTCCCCCCTGTTTTCCTCGCACTGTGCATGTGTCTCTGCCATGTGGTTCCCCCCGTCCCTCTCGCTGGCCTCTGCGCAGTATGTGCGCTACATGGAGAAGAGCACGCTGTGGTGCGCCTACTGGCTCGGCCTGGGCATCCTCTCCTCCGTGGGTCTGGGCACCGGCCTGCACACCTTCCTCCTCTACCTGGTAAGAACACCTTTTTTTCTGTTCCTCCCATGACAAGTTGCCTTGCACGCTCACAGGGCACGTTATTGACGTGCCTGTGCATGTTTGTGACTAGTGCGCAAAAAACCCAGTGGTGGTGCAGTGACGCAGGTCTCCAAAAGGCGTGTGTTTTGCGCTGTTGTGGGGTTGTTGTTGCTAAGGCTTTAAGAAGAAGAAGAAGAAGAAGAGCATCGCTGCCAGCGTTTGGAGGCTCCTCGGGCATTTGCACATCCATACGTGAGTTCTGGGCAGTATGCGCTTGTGAGTGTGCGCGTTTTGGAGATGAATAGACGCGGTGGTGGTCGCAGCGCTGTTTTGACAGGCAGTCTCGGAACAATCGCACTCACTGACCCCTCTGATGAGTGCGCATGAGGATAAAAAAACACACACCCCCTCTCTCTGAGTTCTTTCTCCTTCCTTTCTCCCTGCTCTCCTGCTCCCCACTGTGTTGCTCACTCTCACTTTCTCTCCTTCTCCTTCTTATGTCCCTCCTCTACACTTTACTCCCCCTTTTCCTTCCACCCTTCCTCTTCTCTGTTTTCAACCCCTTCTCTGCCTCTGAGTGTTGTTGCTCGGGGAGGTGTTGGGTCTCCACTGCTGATCAGATCAGGGTCCCAAAACATCTGCTTGCCTTCACTGCTGTCAGTCCATCTGTCACCGGGGAGTCCACTGTAGCACTGGTTTGCTCCCAGTGGAGCTGAACTGGAAAACTTTGAAGTGCGTGTCCTCTTTTCTGCTGTTTTGTTTTTAAAGCCAAAACTCTGGTGCTCCAAAATGTAATTTGAGAGGTTTTTTTTTAGTTTTTTTTTAAGCTTCCCTCCCTTCGTGACCCAGCTCACTTTTTCAAGAGGTTTTGGTGTGGAGAGCGCCATCTAGTGGGCGTGGCCGCTTACTGCAGGCTGTGGTGTCATTGGGTTCGTGACAGAACTTGGTGCTCTTTGCTGGAGCTGCTTTTGTGCATTTTTTTTGTGTGTGTGGGTCTGACTGATATTGGTTTCAAAAGGCCGATACTGATGCAGATGTTTTTAGATTTGAGCTATTCATCGGCGACATTATGATTTGGTGTGGAGATTTTCTTTCACATTTGACCTTATTTGCCTCTGTAAATGAAGAATCGCACTTTTAAGTCGTACGTGTTTCCCCCACAGAATGGACTCATTATTGGGTGGAAATACCTCTGAAACTGCTTTCAACATATGAGAGTGCTATAAGCAAATTAAACGCTTTTACAGGCGGACAGACATTAATCTGTTGATGGCAATCCAACTTGTCCACGCTGGAATAAAAGATGAATAGATTTTTAAATAGTCTGTGGTCAATGAGCATCATTAATTACTTTGAAGATGTTAAAGACATTGGCTGATTTTCATTTTTTTTAAATACAAATGTAGCCTATTATTGGCTTTATTTACAACTCCAACTATATTTGTTTTATACAAAGAACTCTTCTGATCTAGTAATCCTAAATCTAAATCCTCTCTTCAACTCTGAGCAAAAACCACAAGTAAGAAGCACAGCACTGACCTCAGAGAATTCTAATTACACATCATCTTTTTTGTTGATGCTTTGAGATTTTTCAGTGATGTTGTTCATTTCTGGGTTCTGACAGATATGTTTGATTTCTGACAGTAAAAATAGTTTCTAGAATGTCTGTGGTCAGTGAACAGTGGCGCGTACCAGCAGACTCGTGCCAGTGATTGGATTAGATGTTCCCGCAGGCAGCTTGACCTTTCCGGCGCTGTCTTCCTTCCTGTCCACAGGACTTCATAATAAGCCAGAAAAGAGAACTAAAGTGGGCCTCGATGTTTACCAGCTCTTGACGCTGAGTTACCCCCATGTCAACATTTAGAAACAACACCACCACAGTTACTCTGTAAGTGCTGTACAAGTGCACCACTCGAGATATAGACTCCAGCTCAGGGGAGAAGTGCCACAGTTAACTTTTATTTCTCAGCTTCTCACCCAGTTTACAGTTTAATGAAACACTTTCATTGCGTTCTCCTGATTGTGAGGAGCAGAGCTCAAGCAATCAGGAAGTGAAACAATTACTTGATGGAAAATTAAGCAAAGCGTTTTCATCATCAGTTAATTGTTAAAGGATGGCTGAAGCAAAACTGTCTTGCTCTTCCATGATAGCAAACAGACTCCCTCGTGGTTTGGGACTGTTGGTCGGACAAAGCAAAACATCAGAGGAGGTCAGCCTGGGCTGTTGGAATAGACATTTTTCAATTTTATTTGAATGCGTTGACATTTTACAGACCAAACGACTAATCGAGAAAATAATCTGTAACTGAATAGATATCGATGATGACAATCATTGTTAGTTGCAGTCACACCTGATTATTTTGTCAACCATAATAATAATCTTTCGCGGCAGCTGGTGTTTGTAACGGAGCCGGTTCATTACCATCAACAGCCACTAGAGGGTGCCAGTGGCTTTAAGATGTCGATAAACCAGACAATTCAGAGCAGACTTGAATTGAAATACTTCCACATGTAGTATCATTCAATTAATACAAAGCATCAATATTTGTATTCACATATAGGCTCCAGCTGAAGATACGTGTATTGTCTCCATGGCAAATGAAAATTGAAGAGACTCTGGAGTGAACCATAAAACTACGAACACATACATTTCACTGTACTCCAGTTTTTCTGTTTAACGTTACATCTGAAGCTCTTTTTCCATAATTCCCATCTCTTTGTAAGATGTGGAAAGATGTGAATGCTACAAGGTCTAACAACCATCAAGGTCCTTCGTCGTGCTTCTTTCACATGATATAACATGTGACTCTGTGATGTCATGTGGCTTTCCCTAACTTCCCAGTTGTCACCATGTGTCTGTCCCTTTTCCTGGCTTCTTTAAAAGGACATAACTACGAGATTGAAGTTAATATTATTTTCATTTCCTCCAGTCTCAGGAAACATGTGCTCACATTTTTCTCTGCCCAACACCATGTGGACTTTATTCAATTGGGCAATGCTCCACGCAGGGTTTCCTTTTTAACCTCTGAGCGACTGATGTGAGGATCTTCTACCGCTGGCAGGTGTTTTTGTTGGAAATAAATGACCACACACGTTATATATTAACAACACACATCCGTAGTGGTTGGCGGGAAGGCTGTGTATTGTGAGAGTACTGCAGAGCCTCCAACAGATGGAGGAAGCAGAGCCAGTAACGTACAAACCATCCCAGTCAATGAAACCAGAGCAGAAGTGGCAGCTCTCCTTTTCCCCTGACGTGGGCAACCGCCGCCCTGCGTCTCCTGTCTGTGTTTGTGTCCCGCTGAGACTGCGGGAGATCATTGTACACGGTCAGGACTGGTTATTGGAGAAAGATAAATCTCTGCAACTCAGGCGTGGAGAAGAGGCGGGGTGGGGGGAGCACACTTCTTGGCACGCCATCAAGTGTATTTTATCCAGCTGCTCCGAGGGAGGAGGTCGTGGGTGGGTGCTTAGAATACAGACCATGAAAACAATAAAATCATGCAGGAGCACTGGAGCGATCTCATCTCTGATTTCTGGGCTGCGGAGGAGAGGATCGGTACACACACTGAGCGTCTTGCACCTGCGCATGTGTCTGTTATAATGATTGTAACCATCGCACTTATGAGTGGCAATGGCTTTCATCCCCACTTGGGTTTTTAAGTCTTGGTTTTCTAGTGACAACTAATGTCGCTGGCCTCCAAATCCTCTCCTCACTGCGACGGGGTGAGCGATGAGTGTGACTCTTGAAAGCTCGGGAATGCTGTAAATATTTTAGAAGAGAGCTCATCTGAGTCACCCACCATTAAATTACTTTCAGTAATGGCTGTTGCCATTAAGTCATTATGGGCAGCATGAAAATTGTTGTGCTCGACGTTAAATCAACAGCAACAAAGAATTAAAGTCATTATAATAGAAGCTGCGCACGTTGCTGTTTACATAATAGAAACGAGGGGATTCTTGTTTTCTGTCCGTCCCGTTCTTTGAGCTGAGTGAGAGGTGTACATGTTACAAACCATGTTTATAACTCGTGATTTACTCTGCCCTGTCTTTTAAAAAATGAAACCGGTGGCTTATCTAAATAGAGGAACATTCTACCGTTTTCTCTACTCAGTTTCTCTTAGGTTTGCGAAATTATAGGTCGCAGAGGAGCTTTGTGTAGAATATACAGATTTCCCCCAGCAAACCCCCTAAAATTAAATTTTGGCTGTTGGCAATTACCAGGAGCACAGCTTCAATTAGCCCAGACTATCGCTGTGAGTGCAGAGCAGGTTGGAGAGTGCAGCTTCCCAACGGCGTCCCAGCATTGTTGTTAATATCACACTCGATAGTGAGTCCTGTGAGTCCTGCCGCTCACATGCCGTTAGTTCAGTGCCGTCCGCCCACGCGTGTGCACAGTCTGACAAGAACATGTGGGAAACTCGCTCACAGCATGGCAAGGTATCGGACAAAGGGCTGATGTGTGTGTGTGTGTGTGTGTGTGTGTGTGTGTGTGTGTGTGTGTGTGTGTGTGTGTGTGTGTGTGTGTGTGTGTGTGTGTGTGTGTGTGTGTGTGTGGTACACTGCCCCTCACTCACCTGACCATTGTGTGGCTTTTACAGTGACGAGCCTCGCTACAAACAATGGGGCACCTCCACGTTCACGTAAACAGAAACCTGGCTGCTTTGTTTGAGTTGTGACTCACAGGCTGCTGGTGTGTTTGACCTGCACTAAATGTTCCACTACTCATAAGAGTCACCTGACAAGTGTTGATGAGAGGGCTGTTTATGAGCGCAGAGCTGATAGGGCTCCAGGTCGGCTCTTCAGAAAGTCTTGAATGTACTCTGCTGGGTGTGGATACACTGTGTATATACACATTATTGGTTCATAGTTGTCTTGACTTTGTTGCACATCCTTTCGGTGACAAACATGACTCAACATAGCATAGCCACGCCTCTGTTCTCCGAAGTGAGAATTGATACCTCGCATGCATGTTAGCCGGATCATGAGTGACACATCAGGATCATGTTCAGTTTCTTTGAAAAGCTCCTCTTGAGTCACCACTGGCTGCAGTAACGGATCTCTCTCTCTCTTTAACTTCAACACCTCTTACATTCAATCTGAAGCCATTCCTTTTTAACTACATCGAGATCGTGTTTCTGAACTTTAGCGCTTGGATTTGATGCTCCCACTACTGAATGCAATATTACTTACGTGCCATAAAGATACATTGGTTGGGAATTTTGCACTAGTAAGTTATGGATCTGCAGCTGCTTGTGAGGGGAATATACTTTTGGGTTGTATTAAAATAATCCCATGGAGATGTTGAATCCCAGTGGGGGGTCCTGGCCATGATGGCAGCGTATCATTTTCACACAAGCACCACATACAAAAACAAACAACAGACCTTCAACAAAACAGTAAATTGCATGATTTGTCATTCTTGGTTAGGACAAAAACGTTCAGTATTCAAACTATTCTTCATCCTGTTTTTTTAAATCTTGCACGCTTGTTCAATCATTTAGGTTAATTTCCCTCTGTAGCTCAAACCAAGATGAGGGTCCAAAAACATTTGAAACGCTTTCACCAAAAACTGTGCAGGTTCTATGAATGACAGACCTAACTTGTCCATGTTTGGAGGTTGTACCAATGTTCAATTCTATGGATGTAAAAGGAAGAAAAAAACAACTTTTTCAATGCAATAATATGTGAGGAAACTTGAACTGGAGACAATTTGTATCGCAGCATGAAACACTGGATCTGACCTTTTCAAGGAAGAAGGACTCGCATGCTTATATAAGATACTACCACAATCAATTGCTGTCAGAAGTGTCGCTTGAATACATTGTTTCCTTGCAGCAAAAGAAAAACATGTTTTGTGTCCGTAATAGAAACCTAAATAACCACCGTCTTTAAAGACACTAAAAGACAGATTGTTGAATAGGAAACTCCAGGTATGCATACATTGAGACGTGTTTAATCAGCTTATCTTTCACAATGGCACTCTGATACCATCATCACATCAAAAAACAAGACGAGGATGATTAACAGCACAAATGCATTCCTCTAGTAAGTCATCTTCTTCCTCATTAGGCTGGAGACATGGATCTTCTCCCAAACGTCTAGCGGCTTACTCATCTTCACCAAACTCCCTCAAAGATGAATGCCAGAGAGATGTGTAAAGGAGAGTGGCATGTGCCTGTCTGTCTCTGTCTCGGAGGCCCCAGGAGTCCTGTTTATACCGAGTACAATAAGCATGAGATCTGAAAGACATTCACTCACAAACACCCACACACACACAGCCCACAGGAAGCAAACCCCGGGCCAAAGTGGGCTTAGTGTGTAGCCAGTCTGGAATGGCACCAACAACCCTGCCAGCACAAGCCAGACCAAACCAGCGTGATCCTGGCACGCTGCAAATGTTAAGGTTATTCTAAGCTGAGATTTGTTCTGAAATTCTACCACAAAGGTCACCCAAGACTCCTCTGTTCCCCGTCGCACCACCAGCACCCTCAGGCGGGTCGGGGTCGGGGTCGGGGTCGGGACTGACTTTCTATGGGGACCAACGTTTTGTTTCCCTGCAGTAGTTAGAGGTGTCCAAATGAAATACATCAAAGAAGCAATGTACACCCATTTCTCTTTGACAGCATCATTCAACTGAAACATAAAGTAAGAGCTTCAGATTTCAACAAAAGACACAACGTTGTCCCATTGTAATCTGTTGGAAATATATTGTTTTAATATTCTATATTATTAGAACATTTACATTTCTATACGCGTTATGTGATCTATATGTTATGCTTATTTTACATTGTTAATATTTAACTATAGATAAATAATGCAGGTTGATTGGAGTGTCTTTAAGACGCACAAAGGTTCATTCAGAAAAGTGTTCTTTGCCACCTACACACTTGAACTTGTAGTTTCCTGTTCAGATAAGGTTACCAGAAGAAGAGATTAACTGGTATCGGTAATTACGCAAATGTGAACTCTTACTCAGTTAAGTCATTGCATATGAGCACAACATGTTTCAATTGAGTTTTCTGTCATCTAACATACAGGGAAGTTATTGAATTTGCCACCCTAAATTCTGAACTTGTACAATAAACATAAAGTCAGTTTCAAATAGTTAGGATCAAAATGAAAGTGTTATCTTTCGAGTGTATAATCCATCGTGTGTGTGTGTGGTTTCTTACCACCCACTTCTAAACACCCCCGCCCTCCTCTCTGTCTCTCTCCATCGCTGGCCTAAGTCCTGCGTTCTCGTACCTCCCTCAGAGATCCTGACCGGGGATTCTTCATAACGAACGAACCTCTGATGTTTGTCCTGCTTTGCCTCCGGCACAGTCTCCCACTGTAAGAGGCGGTTAACAGGTTATGCTAGCCGGACCATGTCTAATTAGCTGAAATGGCCCTTGACAACCACAGCGACCTGTTAATGACTGGACCGTCCTGTGGTCTTGTTCACTGAGAACTGGTCTGTTTATGCTCCCCCATTAACGGCTGGTTTGAGGCTTCGGAAGCAACTACATTTGCCACCGTGAACTAACAAGAGGAGTCCATGCCATGGCTGTGACAGGGACTATTATGCGATGCATCTGCGAGGGTCTCATGATTAAAAAAAATTCGGATTTATACAGGTTCACAAAAAAAATTGTGCTAAATTTGGTCATTAAAATGTAGCCCAATACACATTTATATTGGAAGACTATGAGGTACATATATCTGTGTTTTTTAAATGTCTAATCTAGAGCTCACACTTGGAATCGTGTGCCAGTCGTTGCTGACGTTGCTCCCATTGGAAATGTTAGGGATGCTCCCATCCGACTTTGGGATCCCTCGGACCAAAGCAGCAGCTATTGGCCAACCAGCTTTCACTTCCTCCTTCAGTGGGCACGCTGATGCTACTTTGCTCATGTTGTGGCACTGAGAGGAAGCGCCGTCACACTGCTGTGCTTTAGTAACTGCCGTGTTCGTAGCCAATCCCAATCCTGGTCACTTGTCCATGACAGGCCATTGAACAGTTCACCTCCATCGTGTCAAACGCCTCATGAGTCCACAGAGATCACCACGATGATCAAACGTAACCCAACACCTGTTTTTAAAATATTGTTTTATTCCATCTAAAAAACCTCCACTTTGAAATACAAGGATGTCGCTCAGGACGTGAATTAGATTACTGGAGGACCAGAGAGTTCTTCTGTGTGTTTTTAGTGGCTTAATTAAACACAGTTAGGAGCAGTGGAATAGTTATTTTAGCACACACACGCACACACGCACACCCTCACCACTAATTTGTTTATAAAACAGTAAACAGCGTATGAGAAAGAACAATGGTTTCTCTGGTTTCCCTTATATTAATCATCATCTATGCCGTGTGTGTGTGTGTGTGTGTGTGTGTGTGTGTGTGTGTGTGTGTGTGTGTGTCCTAAGGTTAAACAAAATGAGACAGGGCAGCTACCTGGATGTTGTGAGCTGGGGTGCAGATTAATGATGAGTCACTTGGACAACATAAGAGGACTGAGCTTTTGTGTAAGATGAGGAGCAGTGACACAGCATTAGAGAAAGAGAGAGAGAGAGAGAGAGAGAGAGAGAGAGAGAGAGAGAGAGAGAGAGAGAGAGAGAGAGAGCAGGTACTCTGAGTCACACAACGCTCTCTGTTGGCAGGCTGTCTGTGTGTGTTTGGTAAACACATTACCTGAGATAGACTTGGAAGGTGTGCGCAAGATGAATATTGGGTTTCTTGGCCACACAAACATTCTGCTTGAGGAGTGTGTGTGTGTGTGTGTGTGTGTGTGTGTGTGTGTGTGTGTGTGTGTGTGTGTGTGTGTGTGTGTGTGTGTGTCAGGGCAGTGTGATCCCACTTGAGAGTCATTGGGGAGTATCCAGTCTGGGTCAGTGCTGGGAGTTTCTTGACTTCTCCTTCTGGGTCACTAAATATTTTCCAAAGAGTTGTCTTCTGCTTTAGTGAGAAGATCTGCGTGAACAAACATCCGACGTCGTCTCATTGAGTCTCTGGCCGTGCTTTAAATGTGACTGTGCCTGCTTACTAATACTGTTTGCATAGAAACTAATCTGTATCATCTAAAAGGAGTGTTTTTTTCCCCCCGAGAAGACATTGCTGTTTCCTGTTGCCTCGCACGCCCCTGTCCTGCCCTTCCTCGCCCCGTCCTGTCCCGTCCTGCTTTGTCCCACGCGGCTCCGGAAGCTCCAGCCCCACCCGGGGTTTGCCGGATTGCTTTGGTGCTCCATTGCGTAACGCCAAACTGCCCCTGTGCGTCAGTGGGAGCACCCTTTCTTGCACACATACGCATGAGTGTGAACACACAGAATAGACAGAGTACACAGGGCCCGCTGAATCCGACCCACTCCGTGGATCTCCTTTATTTGAAGGGATCACACGAGTGTTACTCACTTGTTTGATAATCGGCGTCACCGTTAAGTGTGTAACGTGCGTTCGTACAAATGCAAAGTCACGTGACCTTTTTCCTCCTGACCGGATCCTGCTCAGTATAAAACGTAATCAAACACTGTGCGTAACGATGTCAACAACCTCATTGTCATAATGAGTTGGTGTAGATTGGCCATTTGAACAAGTAGTTCCTTGTTCCTCTGAGACAACACACTTTGATGAGTGAACTTATACAGGAATAGCAGGAACTGTTGTACTTTTTATACCCGGCTCTGTTCAGCAAGCCAGTGCTCCCACCTTTGCTTTGACCCAAATAGGAAACTGAATTACCCTTTAAAACAGGTGTCCTACATGAATTTGGTATTTCTGTGTCATTGAGTTTCATTGTGAGTGTGTGTGTGAGTGTGTGTGTGTGTGGCCTCAGGAGTCTCTGGGCTCAGCTGAATTGGGGATATTGGGGTGACTTGTTTTCAAGTCAACTTTCAAGACACACCAGAAATCCATTCATTTGTTTCCTCTGTTTTCTCACTGGAAGCCTAATTGAAGTGAGTAAATACACAAGAGCCACAAATGTAAACCAGACCCGGCCCTAACAAAGACTGCGGGTCTTTAAGTATGCTAATGTCCGACTCGTTCAACAGAAGCAGTCAAACATTAATAAACTCAGTCTGAAGAGAGTCCTTATTCTTCTTCTCTTCGTCATCGTTGGCCTCCTGTGGGCAGACGGCGGCACTCGGTTGTTCGCGTACGTGCGTGATGTCACCTGGGAGAGGTTTGGAGAATCCTCTCCTGTGTTCATCAGACAATACTTGTTCTTCATTCGCTGTCTTTGAGGCACATTTCTTTGAGGAAATGAGTACAGATGGTGTGTGTGTGGTGAGTGTGAGTGTGTGTGTGTGCACCAAATGGTTTCTACACCCCAGCTTTGGTTTCCATCCTTGATTGTTTCCACTCCTTATCCGTTGACACTTCTCCCGTAGCCTTTAAACAGCATGAGGCGGCATAACGCTTCAGCTTAACCAAAGTTGTGTGTTTTCCCCCATTTCCTGATGGCCTATTTAACTCCCACAGAGAGAAAAGCAGAAGGCACATCCAACTCTATACGCTAGTTTGGTTTGAGAGTCAGAGAAAGAGTTCCACTGCCACAGCAACAGCAGCCTGGTGTACCGGCCCACATAGAAGTGTCCTCACGTTATCAATCAGTACTTGACTCAGTCTGTGACTTTCTCCCTAAGCTCAGGGGTCTTCCTCTGACTCAAAACTACTTCCAACAGGTGGATTCACAACTCCCACTAATGTTTCACTCTTTTCTTTTCATCTTCTTCTCTCTCCGCCTGTATCTTTTGTCTTTCTCTGTTTTCTCAAGGGTCCACACATAGCATCGGTGACCTTGGCGGCATATGAATGCGGCTCGGTGGATTTCCCCGAACCACCCTATCCGGACCAGATAGTCTGCCCCCAGCAGAACGCAGCAGCACCGGGCTCCGAGGCCATGGGGGCGGAGGAGTTGGTGGAGTCCGCTGCCATCCAGGGAAGCATCTCTCTCTGGACCATCATCTCCAAAGTCCGCCTCGAAGCTTGCATGTGGGTGAGTGCCCCCCGCTCCCCACCGGCTGTGCATTCTGCCGGCAGGAGCAGCGAACAGAAAGCATCTGCACAGGGCCAAGCTTTTGTAAACGTTTCTCATGGCTCAGTTTTGGTCGCAGCTTGGATTGACCTTGCAGACTTGGCCACAGCGTGGACCAGTAGACCGAGTGTGTGCTTTGAAATATTGTTGCTGTCAGGTGAAAACCTCATATCTCCCAAATGTCAGTTTCTCAGGCAGTAAGAAAAACAGTCTCTCTTTCACATTGACCACCATGCATTTTTTTATACCCAGTGGGGTTTTGAAAGGTGTCATTAGACAGAGGATGGTGGAAACATGAAACCTACCAAAAGTGAAAGGGCACCGTCAAACCATCCATACCAAGGACTCCAAATTAGGTGCTTCAACCAAACCATCAGTTTTTTCTTAGTTATCATTTATTTGTTATGCTATTGTGTATATGTGTGTAAGTAGTGAGAAATGTGTCATCTTGGCCATTCCTGTGTATTCTCTCTATCTCTTTTAACATCTTAATACAAAGAATGATCTTCTTCTTTTAGATCTCCCTTTATAGTGAAAGACTCCTACTTCAAGCATCCATGTCGATTCCTTGTTCATTTGCAGTATCTCCACTAGTAAAGGCCAAATTTGCGTCAAACTGTGCATGCAAATGTTTTCATTGATAACTCGTTTTCTTTTCGGGAACCCCCCAGCTTCTTTCCATTCATCTTCCCCCACGCAATGTTGGTGGTTTCACACCTCTAACCAGCCTGGTGGCTGCTGAGAAAGAGGAAATATGTTTTCAATATGCCGCCTTTCTTTTTTTCAGAGCCAGAACAGAAACATTGTTCCACTTCATAGTAGAAAAAATATAAAACATAACATTGTGTGTTTCTCTTCTTGGAGTTAGACACAGAACAGCCTTCTAAGACCGGGGCTCTGGTGGTTTATCAATGACTCACACGTGTGTCGGAGTTACCAAGAAACCGCTGACAATGGCTTGTGCTACTGTGTCTCTCTCACACACACACACACACACACACACACACACACACACAAAACAGATATGTGCCACAGTGATATGTAAGTCACTCTACTCCAGACTTCTCTGTAACTGCAGTATCTTTTCATATCCACTGTTACCGGCAGTTGATGTTTTTTATGAGAAAGGCAGAACTGCCAAACACTGAGAACAGAGAACTTGGTCACTGACACGCGATACGACTTTTATGCTTCTTTATCTGTTTCCCCTGTTCTGCATAATGTGGAAGTGAGGGAGAAATACAGTTCCTCAGCTGAGCTGCCTCCTCAGGAGCTGCACGGGAACCAGAAAGGCTTTTTTACAACCTGTCTTCTGCGATTGCCCCCCAGGCCTTCCTTATTGTGTGTCAAACATTAACTTACATACACACTTACAAATGCAACATGGGAAAGTGCACACATACACATCGAATAAAGACATTTTAGGTTTCAACTGAATAATCTTTCCATGAAACACAAATACACATTTATACTACAATACTTTCAATTGATGATACTCATTCACTAACCTCTCACCTTTTCTTTAAATGCTAATATCAAAGAATGATAGAGCTTTCACCCTTTAATGTCTTCATATCGTTATATGAGACCCCCCCACCCCCCCGCCCTCGTAATACATCTACATTCAGTGTGTGTGTGCAGGCGCACCGATCCTGTACCTAAGAAAAGTCTGTTTTATGATTTTCTGCCATTAAACTGGAGCTACATTTC
Source organism: Myoxocephalus aenaeus (assembly GCA_038501785.1). NCBI lineage: Eukaryota > Metazoa > Chordata > Actinopteri > Perciformes > Cottidae > Myoxocephalus > Myoxocephalus aenaeus. Next base: position 3,626,648 of record JBAMJR010000175.1, on the reverse strand, counting down.
CTCTGAGTCAAGCTGCAGCCACACCAGCAGCAGTACCATGCTCCGAGGTGTGATATAGGAGTGTGTGTGTGTGTGTGTGTGTGTGTGTGTGTGTGTGTATGTGTGTGTGTGTGTGTGTGTCTGTGTGTATGTGTGTATGCATGCCACCCAATCCCCTCGTATTCACCATGGGATACCCACCACACAGTCACCACCACACCCATGTAACCCAGCCAGGCATGGCCTCGGCCTCGGCTTGTCAGCTCTATAGCTAGAGACACCTGTTGCACCCACAGTTTGAAAGTGCCCACGCCAACATTCCTCCTCCTCCTCCTCCTCCTCCTCCTCCTGCCAGCCTCCCATCTTCTGGATAAACTGGTGATGGGACATTCCCCTCCCCACCACCTCTTCTTCTCCTCCTCTCTCCTTTCTCTTTCTCGTTCCTCCTTTCTCTTTGTCTCTTTGTCTGTTCCCTCTTGAAGCTTCTCTGTTCACTCCTGCAGCTCCGTTAAGTGCTGCACTTCAAACACCACCACGGTGCAGGTGGACGTCTTTCAGTGGGCCTTACACAAACACACAAACACACGCACACACACAAACGCACGCACGCTCATAAACAGAGGCAGAGCTGTTGAATGGAGCAGCTGCCAGGGAGATTAGGGCACGTCTCCATTATAAAGAAAAACTGGCAGATTTCATCAAAGAGGGCAGTGTTAACAGGAGAACAGGGTGTCCAGATTAAAGATGCAGTCTGCCAGGATTTGGGGTAGCACCGCCTCCTGAGAATGATTGTTTGGGCTTGTTGTCGCTGCCATGGTTGCTAACTACCCACTAATCATTTTCTGGCTCAGCAGTCCAGCTACATACAAGTAATGTGGCTGTGATTAGTTAGTTATGTTCTTCTGGGGGAGAGATTGAAGCTGTGATTGTGTGCGTGTTCCACCTAAACAACTGAATTAAACGCGTTTTCCATTGCTGTGCATTATAGGATGTGTCGGGGCTTGAGATGGTCCATATGTCATCTGTAATTGTAGCGCACACCGACTGTATCCTCAGCATCTTCTCTCAACCGCCTTGCGCCCCTGCTCTCCCCCTGTGCCTGGAAACATTAAAGTAATGAGCTGTGAGCAACTCCAAAAACACTGCATTTCTTGGCGGCTGTTTTCATTGTGTTAATTAAGTCTGTAGCCCTCACCCCCTCACCCTCTCCTCGTGTTTTGGCAGTATGAACTCGGTGAACCGACCAAGTGCTCAGGATTTATTTCCCTCAAATCACTTCCGCTTTCTTCCTGTTAAGCCCCTCTCAATCACACAGGCTCCAGCGCTTTATAGCTACGAGCTCCTTTTGGCTGTCAGATATTGATATCTTGGTTCCTTTAGACCCCCTGGGCTTGTTAGCACTTCTTAAATTCTCCAGAAACACTGCATTCCACATGTCCAAAGCAGACTCACACAGAGAGCCGTTAGCGGTGCAGTGTGTTGATATGCTGTTTAAAAGTTGCATCTGGTTTTTCCACCTTCCCTGGGCCTGTGTTTTATGGATCCATGATCGCTAAATAATCTGTGGGATTTTCGTCCTCGTAAATCCTTTCCGTTTTATTCCCATTGGGGGCTCTGATTGCACAATCCCAGACGTCAAGCAGTGCAAGCTCCAATGTGGAGAGAATATTTATATCTTTGCTCTGTTAACCCCACAGGAGCCATGGTAGCGTGGTTGATAGCATAATTAGCATGATATTAAGAGGAATATTGTATTGTAAGTCAACCACAGCATCTAAATGCCATTTCATACAATTGATACCAATAAAAAGCTGCATTGTACACAAAAAACGTTCTTCAAGCTTTGTTAAATTCAGATTTATTGGCACGTTGGGACAGACGTGTTGCACATAGCGTGCTTCTGCATACTGTAAACGGTGAACTTTGAGAGGCTGAGCAGCAGTAATTAACACTCTCCATATGTGTTTCTGTGTTTCTGGTGGCGCAGGGGGCCGGTACGGCGATCGGAGAGCTTCCCCCCTACTTCATGGCCCGGGCCGCGCGGCTGTCTGGCGCCGAGCCCGATGACGAGGACTACCAGAGGTTTGAGGAGATTCTGGACCCGACCCAGTCTGCACAGGTGACACACTGCTGCCGGCACCACCCTCTGTTATCGACCCCCCTACACACACACACACACACACACACTCTGGTGCGCTTGCATTCATTGCCAATTACTTTCTAAATCCTCTGTTTTTGGTGTTGATTTTATTTTAAAATGTTTAGATATCTAAAAAATTGGCCAATGCAAATTCCCTGAAGTGAAATTTGGTGTGCCAGATTCTCACATTGTACCCTGTGTAGATAGATAGATAGATAGATAGATGGATGGATGGATGGATGGATGGATAGATAGATAGATAGATAGATAGATAGATAGATAGATAGATAGATAGATAGATAGATAGATAGATAGATAGATAGATAGATAGATAGATAGATAGATAGATGTATACTTTATTTAAATGAGTTTGTCACAGTAGCAAGCAACTTACATAGAAGACAAAAAAGACAACAAAAAGAAAATATCAGGAATGCAAAATACTCAATATATACAACAAAACAGCAGAGCGTATTCATTTAGGTAATTAAACAATAAAGAAAGTGCAAAAATGCAATGTGTGTGTGTGTGTGTGTGTGTGTGTGTGTGTGTGTGTGTGTGTGTGTGTGTGTGTGTGTGTGTGTGTGTGTGTGTGTGTGAACAAGCCCCACCTTCGTGTCTCAGCGGCACGGCGGGAATAAAGAGCTTTCACAACGTTCTGACTAAGAGGACAGCAATGATGCACTTGAGTGAAATGTTCCTGCCGTTTCCGTTCGTTTTGAAATCCCCTGTAAAAAAAAAGAAAAGAAATAAAGTTATCATATCAAAGATCCCCACAAATGTTTCAACAATGCCTAACAGCTCTTTGTAAATATTTATTTTTCCACCCCTCTGTGAATATGAATGGAGGAGGAATGCAGGGAAACATGTGTGTGGGTTTTTAAGGCTCTTCATCAGACCTGTCGGTCCTGACAGTCTTCATCCTCCAGGAATGCGGCTCTTTCTCCAGCAGTGCGGGTCAAACAGTCAGACAGGTCAAGTGCCGTAAAACAACTGCATCCATAAATGGTTTTGAACTTTACAGCGCTGCCATTTACTCTTGTGTTTGCAAATAAACTGTCAGGAAATAAATCCAGTGTTTTTTTTTAATGAGGGTATCCCAGATATGTGATGACAGAGGGATCCAGAGGAGCGTTCATTTTGTTTCTGGGATTAATTTGACTTTTCATGCATGCATACAGGATTAGTAACTGTAAAGCCATAGTTTATGTGTGAATCATTCGGTACTTGGGTCTCTGATAATACAGTAAGCCTAAAAAGAGTGTCTCTGGTCACTAGATGAAGAAATTCCCCACACTATATTAAGTCATTAATTTAAATGTAGCCAGGGGTTGCCAGGAAATATGGAATAGTTACTGTGTATTTCCCTAAAATTGATTTCCCTCTGCCTTGAGAAATTCAACAAAAAAAAAGTAATTTGTTTTATTTCCACCACTATTTTCTCTCAGAGGAGATAGTAACACACGTTAAAACTTAACCGGACTTCTTGGTTCTCTCCATTTCGTCTCTCCCTGATCAACCTGCTTAGGTTAATAAATGTCTCGTTACATCACTGCATTCAAGTCGAACTGCGTAGATACATTAGTACAAACAGCATGTTTAGCATCCCGTAATAAGATTTTATTTTTTTAAATAAAAGCATGTGAATCCCTAAAAGCATAAAAAAAAACTCATAAATACTACATTTAGCCCCGTTGATGTCTAAGTTGAGTGTTGTATCTAAAGATAAATATGCTATCAAGCACTTTTTCATTCATTATCAGCATAGTTTAGCTGTCGCACACAAACTGAAGTGACCTTTTGAGACACTAATACTGAAACAATTTGGAGGAAGCCTCATCAAGGTGCAGGGATGGGGGGTTTCTTGATGGAAGTCCCCCTGTTCCTAAAGCCGTGGACAGGTTGACACCAGCAGCAGTCCTGATGTTCAGACCACATGTGTGACACTGGATCTCTGACATCACCTGCTGATGCCGATATCGTGGCGATTTCCACCGAAACTGCCATAAAAGAGTAGCGGCGGCGTGGG